>CM040122.1:87036404-87550842 GCA_022559845.1 Amorphophallus konjac | reverse complement strand
TTTGGACACGCGCGGTTAAGGTCCCGGAAGTCGATGCAAATCCTGACTTTCCCATCTTTTTTCATGACCGGGACAATGTTCGCCACCCATTGAGGATAAAGGACGACTCTAATGAACCTGGCTTTGTGGAGCTTATCGACCTCTTCCTTCATTTTCAAAGCCATCCGAGGGTGGAAACGCCTTAACCTTTGTTTTACCGAGATGGACCCTGGTTTTAGGGTTAAACGGTGTTCGACCAGGGTTGAATCCAGACCCGACATATCCTCGTAGCTCCATGCAAACGTGTCCTTATATTTCTTGAGGACCTTAATTAATGCCTCTTCTTCAGAGGGTGGTAGGTTGTCACTTATGAGGATGATCCTAGGGTCTTCATCAGTTCCCAAGTTGACTTCTTTGGTGGATTCTTCTACGGCGGTTGACGGCTCGTCGAATCTCCTCATTCCACTAGCGTATGCGCCCGCCGCATCCTCATATTCTTCACCCTAATCTTCAGTGGGGCATTCTTCATCCGTGATCTCGTACACTCCATACCCTTCATCAGATGCACAGTCGCCCTCGCATTCTATTTCGGGTAGCTGGATGGGATTTTCTAACAACTGGGGAATGACAAGAAGGGCCTGACACCTGGCGGCCAAATCCAGAAGGAATCGACGAGGGATCTGTCTACCCTTGGATTTCTTCCTAGGTACTACCCTCGGCCTATCATTCCTAGATTGACTGACAATATTTACAGAAGAAGAGGAAGACGAAGAGGATGGGGTAGAATGGACAGGAGAAGACCCCTCAGAGGAGGGGTAGAAAAGGTCGCTCATCGGACCTTGGACGGGTAGTCCGCAAGGCGGTACGCACCCGTGGGAGATGTAGGAGGTTTCCTCAACGAAGATGTGTTGAGGAGTTTGAAAATTGACATTTTTTTTTCGTTTTCATTTTTAATGACAAAGCAGTGAAAAGAGATTGGAGGGGAGAGAAAATGGGTTATGACTAGAGGATTGTGAGGCTCATAGAGCAGATCATGGTTGAAGACCTGGCGCGGGTTGAAAAGCCCGCGCAGGTATGTAAGCAAAGAAGGGGACCTGGGAAGATCATTAGATAATTGTCTGGCCCAGGAAGAAGATATCAGCAAAGGCTGAGACGAGTGGATGGAGAGGATGGCGGCTAATGAGCCGTCGACGGTAATGTTGAGGACGGATGAAGATCCGTCGATGACAGAGTCCTTCTGGCGAGGACGAGGATAGTTTGGAACCTTAGCAAGAGTGGTAATATTCTCTGGTATTTCGGAGATCAATGGTGATCCTTCAAGCTGCGGAGACGAGAACATCCTTTCCAGTGCAACGGAAATGTCCCGTATGTCGAACCATTTGTCCCACTCGCATTCCGGATCCTTGATCTTGCCTCTTTTGGTGATCCTCGGACATTTTTCAGCCAAATATACAGCATGTGATCCCCCATATGCTTCTCGTGGGTGATCTCCCATCTGAACAATGGGCCCTCTATTGAAGTGGTTTGATAGAGTCCACGTGAGGGGCTTCCAATCTGCCTTGAACGGTCCTTTGAAGCCTAGGCCAAACCTACGGTTCGGCCTAATTTCTTTTGGCGGCTTGAGCATACCCTGTAACTGTGCGCCCAGACCTTTTCCCTGTTGATAGCCGATGTTCCTCATAATCTCCCAACCTTTGGAGTGAAAAGGGAGACATGATGTTGTGGTTGCCCTGACCGGCTCCTTTGGTGCTAGTGGAACATGAGATGGATCACGTACGTCCAGCAGTGACAATATGGGCCGATGAGACGGCCAAACAGAAGGCAGAGAGGAGTTGATAGCATCCACTGTGTGAAGGACAGGTGTACTGACCACTTTAATAATTCTCCCATTGTAAGGAAACTTCATGCACTGATGGTTGGTGGAAGGCACAGCGTCCATGGCTTCGATGTAAGGGCGACCCAGTATAGCCTTGAATGTGGGGTCCATGTCGAGGACATGGAATTACGTGGGAATTGACATGGGGCCTAGTTCTGCCTTCAGAATAATCATCCCCTGCGGTGGCCTTTTGCTATTGTCATAAGCCGTGACCGTGATCGAGGAAGGTCTTATTTGTTCCTCGTTGACCCCACACAACTGAAGAGTGCTCATGGAGATCACATTTATGGACGCACCCGTGTCCACAAGACACGGGTTTATGGATACCCCATTAATTTTTATTGAAATGCACAATGCATATTTCCGAGCTTCCTTGGGAGCGAGCTCGTAGTTATGAAACATGATGGCTGGTTGTGTGTCTGTTGGGGTCAGGACGGTCGAAATCTTCTCCACGGGGAGGTCTTCATTAACCATGACCTTTTGAAGATATTCCATCAAGGCCGCCTGGTGGGATGTGGATCTTTGAAGTAGCTCTAGGATGGAGATCCGGGCAGGTGTCTTGTCCAAATGTTTTAATAGGTCATACTGTGTTCCAGGGATAGCTCTTTCTGGTTGTTCTGCATCATCCTTCTCTGGCTGAGATTGCTCGGGATTCTGACTGTTGTGGGGGAAAACCCTGTGGAAAATCCTTCCACTCCGGAGCACCATTGCCTGCGGCTTTTGTACCTCTGTGGGGGTAGCAGTGGGTTTTAACAGGGGTTTGAGGGGTAGTAGTAGAGGAATGGTTGATGAAGCAGGGGTGATGACGGGAGCAGGGATTCTGATGAGGGGTTTGTTAGGTGGCGGCATGGCGGAGGTAGAGGGGATATCGCGCGGATTATGAAGGATAAGGGGTTTGGAAGGTGGAGGCGGAGGCAAAGTGGAAGTGGGTAAGGTTTGAAACGGGTAATGGTTTTGAGGTGGATGGTGGGTGATGAGTGGTTTTGAAGGCATTAGTGGTGATGTGGTGGAGAAAGACGGGGTTATGTATGGTTGACGGATGATAAGGGGTTTAGAAGGCGTAGGGGTAAATGTGGTAGAGGTGGATGGTAAAGTGGGGGAGTGAGAGAAGGTGAGAGGGTGTGAAGGCGTAGTGGAGAGTGTCGGTTGATAGGAGGTCGGGGTGCGGATGAGAGGGCGTAATGGTAGTGGAAATGGTGATGGTGATACTGACGCGGGTTGATGAGAGAGAGGTGCTACCCGGGCAAGGTGAGGGGGTTGCATGACGATAGGTTTGGAGGTAGAAAGAATGGAGGTACTTTCCTGGTGCCACACTTGTTCTCTCCCGACTTTCGGGAAGGAGGAGATGGGGTTAACCTGATGATTGGGCTGTTGGTGCTCCGGTAATGGATTCTGGATTATTCCCATGTCGGGCTGTTGTTGTGGGGCCTGCTGAGGCTGCTGTTGTTGTTGTGGTTGCTGCTGCTGCTGCTGTTGTAACTGCTGTTGTGGCCTCTGAGGAGGTCTCCTAGCCTTGAGAGCCGCGACGTACCGTCTCATCTCATCCCAATCTATTTGATGTTCATCATTCATATCATGGATGTAATCTTTGAAATGGAAGCAGTAATCTACTGTGTGTCCCGGCTGCCTGTGGTAGACGCAGTATTTAGAGGTATCAACATTGGGGGGCCACGCGGGCCTTTCTCCGGGTAGGGCGAGTTGGTTTGATGTCATGAGGGCATTAAAAAATGTCTGCTAAGGTTTCCGGTAATGGTGGATAGTAGGCTCTTTTGGGACCGAGCGGCCTCTTTTGTTGCTGTTGGGGACCATAGTTCCCCGGGGGTGGAACTTGGTTGTACTGAAGCGGTGGTTGTTGTTGCTGAGGTTGTGGTTGTTGTTGCTGGGGTTGGCGCAATGGAGGCATATTATCCTGGGGTGGATTATTTTGGGGTGGAGGACGAAGAGGGAAAGGACCTGGTTGAAGGGGAAGTCGGGGCATTTGTGGAGGCCTTGGGTTGACCGCATAGTTGGCATTGTTGACCGCACTGACTTGCTCATTTGTCACGACCCCTTCTGTGGCTCCGCCCGGGACACCAGCGCCTATCTTTCTAACCACTTTGGGCTTCGGCGACTCAAACATGTTCATGATGGCGGAGTCTTTTAGCTGGGTTTGGATGTATCGGGCCCTTTCATAGAGTTACTCCATTGTAGTAAGTTTATTCATGGCCAGGACATGTCTGAACTGTGGGGTTGCATTAGACACAATCATCTTCACTTGTTCGGGCTCGGAGAGGGTATCCCTTATTCTTTCCGCCAGAGACCTCCATCTATCAGCATATCGGACAAAATCCTCGTCAGGTTTCATCTTTTCAGCCACTAGGTCGGTAATGGAGAGTGAGGGACCGACCCTATCCCTATATTTCTGCAAGAACCTTCTCTGGACTATTTCAAAATTCTCGGCCTCGCGGGGCTCCAGAGAATAGAACCACTCAAGCGCGGGACAATCCAATGATCTCCGAAAGAGGTATGCCAGGGACCTCTGATCGTTTTGCCAGTAAGAGGACTCATACATGAAATCCTTGAGGTGAATGAAGGGGTTGCCGGTACCATTGTACCTGCGGTACGTGGGCATTTCTGAGGGGGGAAGATGAATGACGGGAAGGATTGGCAAAGCAACCTCCGGGGTGGCTTTCACGTCCACCATTCTTCTCAGATTTTGAAACTGCTCGTCCATGCGGTTGAACCTATTGAGGAGCGATTGGGCGAGCTCCTCTGGAGGTGAAGGTGGCACTTGCCACTGGGGGAGAAACTGTCTCCCGGAGACTTGAGGGGGAAACCCCGAATGAGAGGGATCTGTCGGACCACCGACAGTTGGCCCTGGCTGAAGCGGTGTGTGGGGAACAACGGGAGTTTGAGATTGTGACGGGAACTGGAATGAGGGTGGTTGTTGGCTCGCTTGACCTTGAAGCGAGGGAGACTGGATGGCTTGCACCAATGAGGGAGATGGAATGGCTTGCATGGACTCTTGGAGAGGTGCGATGGCCGGAGTTGATTCCTGGGGCGTGGGGGAAACAGATTTCCCTTTTAGAATGGCCTGGAAGGCCCGAAGCTGTTCAGAGGTAAGCTCCGTGTTGGCGAGGATGCCCAGTAAGGAAGTGATATCCTGTGGCGGGGACGTGTCCCCGGCAATAACCTGCACCTCATGCGAGGGGTCATGAGAAGGACCCGAGTCCATAGCATAGACTCGCGGGTCGGCTGTCAAACCACGGCTAGGGTGGTTCTCCTCAAAAGACTCGTGAGACATGCTCACAGTTTTCCCAAAACGCAAAAACATACACTAGCAAGTAGGTAGCAGAGATTATCAAACAAGTGGATGCCTTTACGCCCTTTTTTGTGTTTTGATTTTGATGATTTTTTTTATGTTTTTAACGAGATCCGAAGTTCACACAAAATGGGGACCCTAGTTTATTTTTGTTTCACCGCCGTGTCAGCTAGGGTCTCTCGTCTCACCACGAATGAAATGACTAACTCCGGGGAACTTCAATGGTACAACCAGCCCAGTGAACGAAGAGGAGATTCTTCGATGTCAGGGACATACGGAGGTCCCAGTGTAGGAGATTCTAGTCCGTTGAGAGGAATTCCCAAACGGAGAGTCCTTCCTTCACCGGGAAAGGGTGATCCTCAAAGAAATAAAAAAAGGATAGAAAAGAGGAATGGATGTATGCAATGGAATGCTGACAGATATATAGAGTAAGAAAAAAATAGTAATAACAGACATATAAGAAACAAACAACGAATCACAACTGATAGTGCTGCCGTGAGCACAACGGGGGCGCGCGCGGGCGCGAAGGTGGAGAGGCACGGGTGGTGCCGAACTTGCAAGGGTAGCCGAAAGGAAGCAGTAGCCGTCCCACCGTGATCGCCAATCTGTGAGCGACGTCACGCTGTTGGGGAAGAGCGGGGAAGAGGAAGTGGAGAGCGCGCGGGCTCCTTCTTTTTTGTTTGTTTGGCTTGTTTTGCTGCAACACAGAAATAAGAGAAGGGGGAGAAGGGGCCACCACGGGAGATTGCTCCGGTGGGGCGAGCAGGACAAGTGTGATATAGCAAAATATGGGGGTTAAACGGCCATAGCGGGAAGTGACTCGCCGCGGCCTCGGGGGGACGGGAATGGTGCAAAAATTAAATAACAAGAATTGAAACGGCCATTGGGGAAGTGACTCACCGCGGCTTCGAGAATATGAGCAGATAATAAGATGACAGAATATGAAGAGAATACAAAGAGCGGGAATTTAAACGGCCATTGGGGAAGTGACTCGCCGCGGCCTCGATGATAAGAGCAGAATATAACAGAATATAAAGAGAATATAAGAACGGAAATTTAAACGGCCATTGGGGATGTGACTCGCCGTGACCTCGATGATATAAGCAGAATATAACAAAACATAAAGAGATTATAGGAATAGAAATTTAAACGGCCATTGGGGAAGTGACTCGCCGCGGCCTCGATGATATAAGCAGAATATAACAAAATATAAAGAGAATATAGGAAACAGAAATTTAAACGGCCATTGGGGAAGTGACTCACCGCGGCCTCGATGACAAGATGTGATCGCCAGGGGCCAAAAGACCCCAAAATAAGAAAGTGATCGCGCCTACCTCGAGAGCGGGAGATGGCGGGTTGCTTCTTCCTCTCCCTTCGGCCGGCCGACGGAGAGGGCTTTCCTCGGTTACCCTTGCAAAACAACGACAAACAAGTAACAAGTGGATTAGAAAGATGAAGGTGTAGTATTCAAATCCTTGCGATAAAAGTAACGAAATGATGGCAAGACACACACCTAGTTGGTGTTATCTTTTAAACCCCTCTCGGACTCGAGTGGGAGAAAAATGAGATGATGGATGCAAGAAGTATAAGAGAAGAGGCACCCTTGTGAAGGGAGATAGAGGATGCAGTATGATGAATGTAAAGAACTATGAAGAAGAAGGGGAAGAAAAAGGCTTATTGGATGAGCCGAGGGTGAAGTCCGGCGGAGCTCCGGCAGCGTGGGGACGACGTGGAAGCGCGGTGGATGAAGACGACCTTCCGCTCGCGAGCGTGGGCACCCAAGAAGCCGGCAGAACCTCCACCTACAAAAGACCCGACGGGTTAGAAAATGACTCCGTAGCCTCTGGGCTGCGGCAGCCTATCGGATCACTGCTTAGCTCCCCCAGAACTGAGGGGGTGGGCCTCTATTTATAGGGCTCCGGAGGGTGGAGGCATCCAGGACCATGGACACCTCTATCAGGGCCGAAATAATATTTTATTCTATTTTTATTGATTTTTTTTGGAATACTTTTGTGGAGGCGTCCAGGGTCCCGGAAGCCTCAAGCAGGTCCACCGAAAACCGACGACGGCCGCACGCGGTTTGGCACAACGCATGGTTTTGTGAGCGGCGCCTCGTGATTCAGAAATGGGCGCGTCCAGCTGGCTGGACGTCTCTATAATTTGGATTTTTTCACACACGACAAACCGTCGTTCGGTGGCCGGCGCCCGTGAGGGAGTTGATGGAGGCGTCCAGGGGCCTGGACGCCTCCAAGAGTATATTATTTTTTATTTTTCTTTTGTCTTTTATACAAGGGCTGGCATATTAATTTTTTTTTATTTGTTTTTATGGAGGCGTCCAGGGGCCTGGACGCCTCCATTAATATGTATTTTTTATTTATTTTATTTTTTTATGCCAACTGGCATTTTATTAATATTTATTATTATTAGTTTTTATGGAGGCATCCATGGTTCTGGACGCCTCCATTAAAATATATATATATTTTTATTTATTTTTGGGCCCTGATAAAAATAAGAAAATAATAAAATAAATTAAAAATATGGGGGCGTCCAGGGGCCTGGACGCCCCCATTAAGACCCACCCGGGTCCTCAAATTAGGCGTCGGCGGCCGCCCGGTAGACCCCCTTCTTGATTCCGGAACCTCTTGATGCGTCCGACTGGTGTTGATGCCGTCCGAATGCCGTGACGAGACGATTCCGGATGCCGAAAAAGGCAGAAGAAGACCCGAGAAAAGGAAGCACTCGAGTGATTCAGAATGCGTAAGCCGTTGCGGGGCGTTGTATAGTAATATGAGACTTCCTCAGGAGGCGTCAAGAATGGCGTGTCTACAAGAACGAGAGATGGGAAGCTTCATCTGAAGACTTGTTCCTACTGGACCGTGGATCAGATCCAGGCCAGTTAGCTCCATTGAGAGCCACATTTGTGTTTTCATCTTTTACAGCTTTCTGATTGCTGTGTTATTTTCGTTTATTGTTTTTCCTTTGTCTTTCTGATTATCTTTGGTCTTCCGATTGCCCTGTTGGGGATCGGGTTCCTCCTGTTGATTCAGGAGAAGGGAGATCTGATCTCCGGGTTGCAAGTGATAGGTTGTCACTTGTGGGTTTCCCTCTGGTTAGAGGAAGGGAGGCTAGCCCTCCGGTTCTGGGCTTGTGGTTGCAAGTCCAGGTGTCCCTCCGGTTGGGAGGAAGAGAGGTCTTCGACCTCTGGTTTGCTGGTGACTGGAAGTCACCGGTTGGTTCCCTCCTGGTCTGGAGGAAGAGAGACTTCGGTCTCTGGTTTTCAAGTGGCTGAAAGTCACTTGGGGTGTCCCTCCGGTTGGGAGGAAGAGGGGAGCGTGTTCCCCTGGTCAAGCTGTTTGGCAGCATTTGTTGCAGACTGAGTCTGCGGTTTCTAGCGTGATCTAGTGGAATCCTCACTCTGGTTGGGAGTGAGGGGTGGATGTAGGTCTGGAGGACCGAACCACCTTAAAATCTTTGAGCAGTGGTTTGCTTGTAGTGTGTTCTTCCATATCTCCTACCACCCTTCACAGATTGTCTTGAGATTTCCTATTCTCATTTGTGCTGCTTCCGCTAGTTGGTCATTTGGGGGCCAGTTACATATTTGCTCTTTTGTTTAAAAGGATTTTCAACTGGTTCATCAGATTGCTTGATTTGCTTCCGCTAGATGCTTGGATAGGCACGCTCCAAGTGTTTGTATTTGAGTTGAATCAAATTGGTTCTATTCTGTGTCTATCTCTAGCATCCAAGTTTTATTTGGCCATTATACATAGAAGGATACATTCACCCCCCTCTGTATCCGGGCCTAGCACCCTAACAGTTGCTGGATTGAGATATGAGCTTGAATCACCTTGAGTTGATGGAGAGATTGTTGGATGTAGCTTTGATCTTCTTTGAATCTCCTTGAGTTGATGAAGAGGTGTATGGATGTAGCTTTGATCACCTTTGCAAGCCTTGAATGCTTCTTGTTTGATTGGAGGTTGCTTGGCTTCAGATCTCACCTTGAATCACCTTGGAAGGATGAAGAACTCCTGCCCAAAACACTGTTCACGGAGGTGCTACAGTGCTCTCGAAATGGCCTCCCTTGATTCACTTCATCAACTCCATCAACTAGGGTTTCTAACCCTCTCATGTTGGTTTTATAACCCTTGGAATGGTCCTTGGACACCCTCCAGACCAGATCCACAAATCATGGGAAGTTAGGTAAGGTTTGATTAAACAAATCCATGGAAAGGGGCTAGCCACGAGGTGGATTTCGAAGTCAAACATGGCTGCATCGGGGCTGGCGGTCGACCAGAATTCATGGGCCGGTCGACCGGAATCTGCTACAGCCAGAACTTTTCGGCTCTGGCAAAACCGGTCGACCGGAATTCATGGGGCGGTCGATCGGAATGTCACAGACCCCGAACCTTTTGATTCTGGGAAATTCGGTCGACCTAGCTACAGTGCCGCCGGTCGAGCTAAAGCTACAGTAAATTCCAGATTAACACAATTTAGCCCCAAATGTCATTGTAACCCTTCCGAACTCTGTGGCATCAAACTCCTTTGATCTTGGGGAATATATATTGAGTGTTTTGGCCTGCAAAATCATATAAAAAGGATTAGAACTTTAGCTCAATAATCCATATAATAAATGTATGAAATACACATATGAAATCTCATGAATTAGTTATATGTGAACACGTTGAATCACAAGTGTTCTGAGCTAAAGATCAAGAAATAAGAGCTCAACCACCCCAAGTAAAATATCCATGAAACACACTCATGGAATTTCAATAACAAGAAGGATAGAAAAGCTCATTCCCAAATTAACCATCCATATCAAAAGAGCAAGTTCATATGACAATGAATTTAAACGAATGGATGATCATCAAGTAACCCAAAGTTTCAAGATTGATGTGAGCATTCAAGAACCACATGTTCCTTGGTATTAATGCAATGTGAGAACATATAATGCAAGTTGTGAATGGGCATCATGAAACCAAATACATGGAGAGTGATAAACAACAATGACTAATAGTGTTAAGCCATTATCAAAACCAAGAATACCACAGAACTCATATGACTATAGAATGATGTCGAATGACCCAAGAGACCACAGAATGACTCAAATGACCTCAGAGACACAACATTCTCCCCCTTTTTGATGATGGCAACTATGAGTCATTCTGAACTATGAGTCATTATAAACTCACAGGGCAACTATGAGTCTGAAGAATAAGAAGAGGAATCTTACCACATTCACCACATGCATTGAGTAATGACTTCACATAATCTTACCTTCTTACCTTACCACATCCTTTGATGAATGACTCACATAATCTTCTCCCCCTTTGACAATATCAAAAGATCCAGAAAAGAGAAAGAGAGACGCACATTAATGACGCACACAAAATGATGTGGAAATACATGCCAATGGATGTACACTTATTAAGATTGACAAAATAACCAAAGAGAACAACCAATTGTGGAAAGCCAGTTATAAGACTGAGACCAATGAATGATATGGAGGTATCGAACATGGTGGTGTCCCGTGACTTGGCAAAGACAAAGTAAGTGTGAGAGGTGGAGCCACAGCAGCATGATTCAATTCCTCAAAAAGGAGATGGATAGAGCAGCCAAGGAGCAAATTTTGATTTCAAATTTTGCAGATTTTTAGTGGTTTTCTAGTTTTCAGATTTTTTGGATTTGCTAAGCAATGCATGAAAATGATAGATGCAAGCTACAATTGTATGAAGTCAATACATGCATGCCACCCTATTGCATGAAAACATGATGCCAATGATGCTAGGACTCATGCCATATGCCAATGAATGAGAAAGTAATGTGATATCATTTGACAGAGGTCACCAACGATTTTGGAGACGACTTGAAAGGTGCATCAAGATGATACCACTTGTTGGAATATACCACTTGTATAGTATGGTGATGTAATCATGGCAGCCTGAATGATTTATATAGATATGGCAGATGAAGGCAAAATATGTATGCATGGAGAAGTAAAGTGTATGAATGCTATGCAAAAACCCTCATCATAAATGAAGGTTCTCTCCCCCTTGGATTCTCCCATATCCACAATACACTCTCCCCCTTTGACAGTGCTCAAAAGCAACATTAGACAACATCTCCCCCTTTCTCCCAAGTCCACAGCAAGGATTCACAACAAGACGTTCTCCCCCTTTGCCAATAGCAAAAGGAGGGATACGGTACAGTGGCTGACAAAAGTCCTAGAGATCAGAGTGGAATGGTAGTGGAAGAGTAAGCCATTATATGGAAATTAGAAACATGCCGGGAGCAATATATATGGTTCAAAGTTAATGAAAACCAAGATCATCAATAGAGTTTAAAAAGCATCGACATCCATGGTTTAATAGAAATGAACCAGAAGCACATATCTTGACAGTGTTTAACCTTCCCTTGTCTTATACATCCATATTCAATAACCACAAAGGGAATAACACAAAAACTAGTATTGAGGCTAAACAAGCATGACTAAAGCATGGAATTTTATGAGTTTAACAAATTTGATTTTCAATATCGTTTGAATTTGAAGGCACATGACTCATATGTTACGAGCAATCAAGTCTAGTACATGCCTCCTAGCCGTAAGAATACACGTTGTTTAGACGCTAGTATCCCTAGGTATTTGGCAAGACTGACTGTTATGCTTCAGAATGAACAGAGATAGCAACATCACGTCATGACATATCCAAACTCATTTCTTTGATGAGAAGATATATTTCTCAGTAATTATGCCATTGCTCTACCTAGAGTCCAAATGAATTAAGACAGAGATAACAGAGGCACATCATGACATATCATTCGTCACTTGATTTGATGACGGGACATATTTCTCCGTGCAACACTATCATTGCTCTACAAATTGATTTTCAAGAATTCAAGCTCATCAAGATGTTTAGAAACAATACTAAGCTCTAGAGTATCACCAAAGTTGTGAAGACATTTGGATTTTCATATTTCAGAATAGTTATTCAAGGCACAACATGCAATCTCTAGTTAAGGTCTATTAAAATCACAAAATATGGATGATTTCAAAAGATATATCAAAACTTCAAGGAAATCATTAAATCTGAACCATTTTCATTGAATGGACAATCATCAGTTCATATAATAGAAAGCTCTTACACTGTAGTGATGTCTGTCTCTTGAACTTATTATCACACTAGAGGCCATTGAGGTTCAGATGCAAAAAGGACGAATGAACCAAGAAGAACAACACGACTCCCCCTATGAATATGCAATGAAAGCATGCAAGGAGTGATGTTTACAGTCACATAGAATGACGAATGTCAATGAGAGGTTTTCTTGAACCATGCAGAGGTTGACCTGATCAAACATGAAATGCATGAACCAACATGATGAATATGAAACATATGCATGAATGCCTCATCAAGACAACTCCCCCTAGCTATATGGCCTATATGCGACATTGACGCATGGTACTTGGCGGAGGTTAGTCCTCACGCATATTGAGTGCATCTAGGCAAGGATAACCTGCTTTTCCATACATCAACATTTAATATACCATGGCCGTGCAAGAGTGAAATGATGTAAAATGATTCAAGCTAGATTGATGTTGACTCCCCCTGAGTACATGCAAGGGTTGGCAATGAACTATACAGCCTAAGAGTTATGTGAATGCACAATGCAATGAAGATGCTGCAAAATGATTGTGCATTATCATTTATCTTCTAAACATGATGTGCATTAAGGTATGTGTGATTACAAGATGATACAAACACAAATCATTCACAATTGATTTTGAACTGAATGCAACATGATGATGTCAATTGCTACACTCCCCCTTTTGAATAATGCTAACATGAATAACGAGTTGAAAATGCAGCCATGACATGCATCATCAAAACCAAAGTCCAAGAATTTCATGTGACTGATAGACTTATGCAACTCATCATCACATTAACTTCATCAGCATAACAAATTTTTCATGAGTTAAATAGCTGAAATCAAGCATGGTGTAAACAAGTTATCAAGCTCAAAAGTTCATCTCACACCATGGGGGGTTTTGCATTTCAAAGAGACATTCAGTTTGCAGAATCTAATGACATTGGGCAGACATATGATGCACTATCTACATGTCAAGACTAAATCTGCAAGATGACTGAACTTCAAAAAGGTTTATGTACATACCTGTGCCTTGAACTTTTATTTACCTTATGATCCTTTGTTCAGCTCCAAGGCATCATGCACCCAAAATTCTCATTTGGAATTTTTAGGTACCCAAGATTGCTTGGGTCCTTGTGGGTTAGCATCATGTTTAGCATCTTGGCCCATCTTTTTCAGGGTAATCACATCATCCTCCCTCATTGTGAGGCAATCATATATCTCATGCCCATTTTTCCCATAATAGAAACAACACACAAAAGATTGATTTTTCTTTTTATGTTCATGTGCGTGTGCATGTGGACTATGCTTTTGTGGGCGAGCATAATTTTTACCTTTCATGGTATGAGGGTGATGTCTTTCTTTCAAATACCAGTATTCCTGGTCAGTGTGACCAGTCTTACCACAGTGAAGACAGCAAAGAGCAGCATTTCTTTTAAAGGCCATGGGGAGTGTTGACCTGTCTGGATGGGAATGTCGACACTTCTGATTCTCTATGTGATTCTGTGCATAGTTCTGCTGAGCAAGCCTTCTGCCAGTGTTGACCTGTTTCTTTCCTTGCTCTTTCACTTGATCTCCTGCTCTAAGCTCATCATTTCTCAAAATAAAACAATCATGCACAGTGTGACCATGTTTACCACAATAATAACAATTGACATTCATTTTGTGGAAGGCATGGTATTTAACATTGGACATGTTATGGTGCATGTTTGGATGAGCATGCTGAATTTTACTTTTCTTTCGAGCAGTGTGCCCGTTTTGGTGACCATAGGAAGTGGTGGCTTCCGGTGAGCCAGAATCTTGGATTTGGGCAAACATTGACAGGAAATCATTCAAACCTTGAATTTCATTTTCAAGTGAGGAAATGTGCTGTTTAGATTCAACAACGCCCTCTTCGCATGCTGCCAATTGCTCATTGAGCATGGCATTTACTACTTTAAGATTTTGATTTTGTTGTTCTAAAGCATGTAAAGTTTCAGAGTGATCATCAATGACAGATTTGCCTTTTTCATGTGCAGCTAGTTTTTTCATGCAACTCTTCTTCAGCTTGTTCAAGTTCAATTTTCTTTTCTAACAACTCTCTATTCTCTTCTTTCAGAGAATCAATCAGATTTTGTTGCCATTCAAGATCATCATGAAGACCAACATTTATGTTTCTCAAGAATGAACATTTTTCACATACAAAATTAGCAGAGCATGAATCAGAATTTTTATTTTCTTCAATCAACCTCTCATCATGGATTAGCCCATCGGCCATAGTTTGATCATTAGAGATTGACTTAGGTTGGTTTTGAAGTTTTATTACAATTTCTTCCAACCTAGTGATTTCATCATGAAGATTTTCATTTTCTTCCCTTAGACATGCAATGCTTTGTTTATGCGTATCTAGATCAAATAAGAGAGTGTCGTTAAGCTCTTTAAAAACAGAACACTTTTTACAAAATGAGCTTTCATTTTGGTTGATTTTCTTGAGATCCTTTTTCAATTTTTTGTTTTCAGATTTTACCTTTTTGTATTGTGTGATCAATTCATCATAGACTTCCATAAGCTCTTCAAAAGTGAATTCCTCGAAATCAGAGTTTACCTGTGATGAGGATGCATTGCTGGACTATTCTATACGGTCGGCCATGAAGCATTCTTGTTCTTGTTCCTTCCCTTCATGGATTTTAACCAACTTGTCCAATACTTGCTTGGCTGTGCTGCAAGAGGACACAAGATGAGTTAGTCTTAGATCAACTGCAGCTGTAATTAAGTTATATGCAAGACGATTATCATTGTGTTTGGTCTCATGTTCGGCTAACCAATCAATTGAATTTGATGGCAGCTCATGAGGACCATTGTATATTTGAGTCCACAATTGTGGATCTATGGAGCTAACATAAATGAACATTCTTCCAACCCATGTTGAAAAATCTGAACCATCATAAATGGGTGGAGAAGCCATCGAAGCAAGTGTAGCATGTGAATCCATCTAAATAAAAAACACCGAGATCTTTCCCTGCAGATCGTTGGATCTGGGAATGACAGAGCCTCGCTCTGATACCACTTGTTGGGTCCCGTGAGGTGTAAACGGATCTAGAAGGGGGGGTTGAATATATCCTATCACAAGTTATGGCCTATTTAAAAACTCTTATCTAGCGGAAGCTTAAACCACTCTTATAAAGTGAATGAATCACTTAGACACAATGCACAGCGGAATTAAGTAGAGTGACTCAAATGAAAAGACTTGAATTACAAGCTATGAAACGTCCACACTTCTTTAAGCACATTTGTGATCTTGAAAGAAATAAGCCTTGTAGTGCAGGGATCAAAAAGCATAACACTAAAACATGCAATAGCTTGCAACAACCGTGCTTGTGTGTGTGTGTGCTATGATGATCATTCAAAGTGCATATGTGTGTGAACAATCTAACCAAGTATGTAAAGCACACGAACCTGTGAATGGGGTTAGAAGATATAGATCAATCACACACGATAAACAACCCACAACACAGGGATTTTTAAGGTGGTTCGGTTGCAACCCCGCAACCTACGTCCACCCCTCACCAAAACCCGGTGAGGCTTCCTTGCTGACACACAGCTTGACCCGGGGACACGCCCCAAACCACAAAACAGAGAAACCCCTCTTTCTGTCTTCCTACACACAAAGCCGGCAGGGACGGCTACACCGCAAATCAGAGAACTCCCGATTACCTTCCTACTAACCACCGGTAGGGACGATTCTCAATTCCAAATGTTTGAATGAAATAGAAAACGAACAAATATGAAATCACTCAAACAAGATATAGAATATGCTTAAGAGAAAAGATCTTGTCTGAGGTTTATTGGAGCTTGAATCTCTTGAGGATTTGATGAAGAACTTCTTCCCGGAGTACTGTTCACAGCTATAGTAACTCGAACTCCTCTTCCTTGAACACACCCTTGCAGCCTCCTTTGATTTCCCTTGTTAGCCTTGCTTTCTTCTACTCTTCCTTGGAGGTTGCTGGATTGAGATATGAGTTTGAATCACCTTGAGTTGATGGAGAGATTGTTGGATGTAGCTTTGATCTTCTTTGAATCTCCTTGAGTTGATGAAGAGGTGTATGGATGTAGCTTTGATCACCTTTGCAAGCCTTGAATGCTTCTTGCTTGATTGGAGGTTGCTTGGTTTCAGATCTCACCTTGAATCACCTTGGAAGGATGAAGAACTCATGCCCGAAACACTGTTCACGGAGGTGCTACAGTGCTCTCGAAATGGCCTCCCTTGATTCACTTCATCAACTCCATCAACTAGGGTTTCTAACCCTCTCATGTTGGTTTTATAACCCTTGGAATGGTCCTTGGACACCCTCCAGACCAGATCCACAAATCATGGGAAGTTAGGTAAGGTTTGATTAAACAAATCCATGGAAAGGGGCTGGCCACGAGGTGGATTTCGAAGTCAAACATGGCTGCATCGGGGCTGGCCGTCGACCAGAATTCATGGGCCGGTCGACCGGATCCTGCTGCAGCCAGAACTTTTCAGCTCTGGCAAAATCGGTCGACCAGAATTCATGGGGCGGTCGACCGGAATGTCACAGACCCCGAACCTTTTGATTCTGGGAAATTCGGTCGACCTAGCTACAGTGCCGCCGGTCAAGCTAAAGCTACAGTAAATTCCAGATTAACACAATTCAGCCCCAAATGTCATTGTAACCCTTCCGAACTCTGTGGCATCAAACTCCTTTGATCTTGGGGAATATATATTGAGTGTTTTGGCCTGTAAAATCATATAAAAAGGATTAGAACTTTAGCTCAATAATCCATATAATAAATGTATGAAATACACATATGAAATCTCATGAATTAGTTATATGTGAATACTTTGAATCACAAGTGTTCTGAGCTAAAGATCAAGAAATAAGAGCTCAACCACCCCAAGTAAAATATCCATGAAACACACTCATGGAATTTCAATAACAAGAAGGATAGAAAAGCTCATTCCCAAATTAACCATCCATATCAAAAGAGCAAGTTCATATGACAATGAATTTAAACGAATGGATGATCATCAAGTAACCCAAAGTTTCAAGATTGATGTGAGCATTCAAGAACCACATGTTCCTTGGTATTAATGCAATGTGAGAACATATAATGCAAGTTGTGAATGGGCATCATGAAACCAAATACATGGAGAGTGATAAACAACAATGACTAATAGTGTTAAGCCATTATCAAAACCAAGAATACCACAGAACTCATATGACTATAGAATGATGTCGAATGACCCAAGAGACCACAGAATGACTCAAATGACCTCAGAGACACAACACTTCTGGCCGCGAAAGTTGGCTGGGACGTTAGTGGAAGACTCCTCTTCGATCCCCGAGATCGGCGGCGGCTGAATCGACGCTGAAGTAATTTTGCAAGAATTAACTTGTTGCTGCCTTTGTTGGCCTATTCTCAGGACAGGAATGCGCGCCTCCACGAAAAGAATTTTTACGCCCAGATCCGATGTCGGATCGAGACAAAATTGGTACCGTTGGATAGAGGACTCAAAGGGATATAACATATAATTATTTCAGATCCATCTAGTAGATGGATTAGACATGAAACGACTGTTGCCAAGGTTTTGTTTTACTGACTCGGATTATAGACTGTCAGGACAGAACAAGATCTGCCTGAGACTGAATTTTGACTGACCTAAAAATGATGGATCTAGACTCTGGAAAAATTATAGGTGGAAGAGGGGGATGTGAGGAACACGTATGGTTTTTTTGGGAATATTTAGAGAAGACTAAGTGGGCAGGAAAAATACAACAACAACACACTATCCTGCAGATCTGTTGATAGGCAGACTGTCAGGGGTGGAACTAAAATACCAGGAAAAATATCAAACGGTGGCGGATTGACACAAAATTTAAATTGGGGATGGCTAACAAGGAGGGGGATGATCTATCAAAATTTCAAGATCATCAGATAAGTGGATTTGGCGTACCAACTTTTTCTTTCAGCTACTGTCCTGGATCTCAGAATCCTGGACAACAGAGTAAAGAGATGGTTGTGGCGGCTCGACGGCGGCACGAACGGAGGCGGCGGCGGCGGCGGCGGCGGTGGCTGGAAATCACATCCAGCAGAGGTGATAGAACTTGGAATCCAACAAGTTTATGGCTTCACACCATAGAAATCAGAGCAGTCCAGCTCTAAGGGGGAGAGGGGAGATAGGGGCGCCCTTAGGCTCTCTGGTGCAAATGCAAATTTTTCTTCATTAATTCTCACAAAATAGAAAATACATGGATTATATAGAAATGTACAAATGACCTAAACTACCCTCGGATCTAGGGTTAGGGAGGGGCAAATAAGGGATGGGATAATTAATCCCCCATGTGGTCAAATGACCAAAATAAATAAAATGCAACATGAATAAACTATATTAAAGGGGGGGCCATTGACTAAGGGGTAGTCCACTTTGAATTTTCCTCTTGGTCCAAGTCCAACTTGGACTTTGAAGCAACCCCACATGGGCCCTTGAGCCTAGGTGGACCAATGGGGAATAAGGTGGGGGCCCCTGCTGGACCTACTGGTATTTTACATAGAAACCCAAAGGCCTTTTTGCAAAGAAACCCAAAGATTCCTAAAGACTAACAAATTAGCGTATAATACCTTACAATTGCAAACCCAATTAGCCAAGGATATAAACATAAACAAAAGGATACAAATGTAAAAATAAAATGTTAGTGCTCGGTGTTGATTCCCATCAGAGTAGTTGGACTCTTTGAGCTCGGTCAGAGGGGAGCC
Organism: Amorphophallus konjac; assembly: GCA_022559845.1. Lineage (NCBI taxonomy): Eukaryota > Viridiplantae > Streptophyta > Magnoliopsida > Alismatales > Araceae > Amorphophallus > Amorphophallus konjac. The sequence goes on along the minus strand of CM040122.1, from coordinate 87,531,790 downwards.
ACCCTTTCTAGAACTTGATGATGGGCTCTCGCCAATCTTCTTCTTCTGGAGGAGTGTTCTGGCCGGGGTCATGGACCTCGTAAATGGTGATACCGATGTCACCTTCAAGTGAGCCCGGCATTAGTCTCCTGTGCTTGACTGTGATGTCGACCTCACCCTCTGGCGGGAGCTAGATGGCCATGGCCAATTTTGCTAGGGCATCTGCCTGGGCGTTGCTGCTTCTTGGAATATGATCTATTTCAAAGAAATAGAACTTCTGGGTTAGTCTGGTGACGGCAGCATGGCACGGGACCAACTCTGGCTTCCTGATGCGGGACGGGATGCGACTCTACGCCAATTGATATGCAAACCTTGGACTCTAGGCAAACTCGCGATCGTCCCTAGCGAGGGAAGCATGCGGATGTGCGTGGTTGAAAAATCGGCAATGAGTTAAGGTGGTCAACTCTCACTTTCGTGCCAAGATCGGGTCACGAGACGGTTTCGCTCTCTCTCGCAGTGGTGATTGAAATTTGAGCGAGCTAAGTTATCCTAACACTCTAGCAGCGGCATATAGAATTATATACAAAATAAGTAAAAATGCCGAGTGAGGAGTGGAAATGATACCTCCACGCTCCGGGCGTGGGGAAGACGATCCCGGCCAAGATCCGTGACTCCCGGTACAGTAAATAAAGTTAATTATAGCAGTGATTTTCTTGCCCACTCCACGCAGGGAGGTAAAGGGCTACAAAAAAAATGCCGAGAGCACCAAATTTGGGTTGACGGGCAGCAAGGCGGCAGGTTCCAGGTGGCGGCAGGTAGCGGCTCCGGTTCTGCGAGTTGTTGGCCAGTAGGACAGCGAACAATGGCCTCCAAAGGGATGATGACCTCTGGTAAACTTATAACGGCGGCGGTTCACCGTGACGAAGGCAGAGGGTCCCTGGTCGACCCCTGGGAGTGGCGGGTGATGAAGCTACCTCGACGTATTTTTCGTGGAATTATCCCGTGACCCCTTTTTGCAGGCCTGCCTCAGAGCAAAAATGCGTGCTCCCGCAAAAATGGCCGGTACGCTCAGATCCGGTGTTGGATCGAGACGTGGTTAGAACCGTTGGAAAGAGGACTCAAAAATATATTACATAAGTTGATTTCAGATCCATCCAGTAAAAGGATTGAAAATAAAAATGACTGTGGAACGGACTCTTTCCTAGCTCGAAATCCTAATCCAGCAGAACAGGAGGGGAGCTATCTAAAGATGATTTTGGACTGAGGGGTTGGCGATGGATTTAGGGCTTGTAGAATTTATGGGTGGAAGAGGACTATGTGGGGGACGTACACAATTATTTTGGGAATTTTCAGAGGAGTTTTGAGGGACGGGAAAAATAGGAGAACAGAACCCTATCCTGCAGATTTGCAACCATGCAGATTGCGAGGGGTAGGAAGAACGACCTGGGAGGAGAGGCAAATGGGATCAGAATGGAACAAAATTTATATTTGTGGAAATATAACAAGAAGGGGAACAATCCCTCAAAATCTCAACTCGATCAGAGCTGTGGACTGGGAGCACCAACCTGTTCTTTAGGCTGCTGTTCTGGATTTTGTGGTTCAGGACAGCAGGGTGGAGTGTGGCTTGTGGCGGCTCGTTGGCAGCTCCGATGGAGGCAGCGGCGGCAGTGGCAGAGCTACACACTTCAGGGAAGAGATAGAAATTGGATTCACTCCAATATTTATGGCTTCACACCTGAATCAAGAAGGAAGAAGATGAAGAACAAGAAGATGGGAGAGAGAGGGAGGTGCGCCCCTTGGGTAATTCATAATATTTAATTCAATTTTTGTCATTAATTTCTCATGAAATGTCACAAAAGAGGTCTTATACTCAAACCCAAGACCTTGGATAATGACCTCTAATACCCTTGGTCAAAGGGGCGTAAAGGGGAAGGGAGAATAAAAAATAATAAACAAATCCCACATGGGGAGGCGCCCCTTTGAAAAAGGGGACCAAAGTTTGAATTCTCCTTCCTCTCCTTGGTCAAAGTCCAAGGTGGACCATGGACCAGGCCCACATGGGCCCTAGAGCCTAGGTGGACCAATGGGAAAGGAGGTGGGGGTCATGCCGGGCCAACATGTCCTTTTGTAAAGAAACCCACTAAAAACTAAAGACTCACATTTTGGCTCATAGTTGCCATACAATTACAAACCCATTTATCACAAGGGTATAAATGCAAACAAACAAATTAGTGGCCTTGCTTTGATGTCCCCATCAATTCTCCCCGAGTGGGAGAAACTCGACCCCGTCGAGTAAGGGGTGCGGCTGTGCATGTATCGCTCCAGCGGATCCGTCATCGTACCAGGTAGCACGGGCACGCTCCACTCCAAGTAATCGTCACATGCGCATCCCGTATATGTTCTTTATGCACACGCTGTTGGGGAATGAGGTTAGTGGTGGACACTCCGGGGTGGGGTCACTCTCAAGGAGGAGACGGCTCGAACAACTCACTGGGAATCACCGTTGGGTCCCATATTTCTTAGGCAAGTTTACAACACACGCAATAGATCCGACTTGCCTCACACTCGAAAAGGACTGACACATGCGAGCTTGCATTAGACCGACGCGTATGCAGACTCTCACAGACTGTACGAAACAAACACTCACTCATGACCCTAGGCGAACTTAGACACTCATAGTAATACTATGAGGGACGACAAAGACATACAAACACTAGGGATGACTCGGTGAGAATAACGGACACCGTCTACATATACCAAGTGTAAAGAATGACTAACCCACAACTTAAGGTCACGAGTTTCAACTCTCGTCAACCGTCTCCGGTTGGAGAAGACTCGTCCTCGGGTACAGAAATGTGTGAGGACAAGGAGGTGGGTGATGGAAAAGTCATCTGGACGTTTGGTGTGAAGCACGACAAAAAGTAAGTCCCGACATTGTCTCTCGAATGCGTGGAAGAAATCAGACCATACCATGTCAACATAGGGTGTCGACAGTGGTACGGTGACTAGTGGTTGCGCCACTATAGGAGAGATGGGTGAAAGCGGGATGGCTAACTGTATAGGGTCGGCGGATGGCACATCCATCGAGGATAAGGTGGGTGGGACAGATAGCTCCGTGACGACCGGTGGGGTTGGGGTGACTAACAAGATGGAGTCATTGGGTAGCGCCTCACCCTGGCCCACTAGGCACTCTATGGGATCTCTCTCTAACCCCACAACCTCAACAAGGTACTCCTCGGGCAACTCTTGGTCAGCCTCATAACTCACTAGAGTAAGCCTAGGTGGGGCATCCTCTGAATGTGTGTCCTCTAAGATAGGTGAACGTGAAGGACACTGGTCGGGGAAGTGGTTACTCTCACTATGGGTGGCCAGAGGGGCGGGCTGGGCAGCTGGCGCCTGAGGGACCGGAACAGCTCCGGGGAGCTCCTGGTGGGGGATTCTTCCCACACTCTCTAACTTTCCAACCAGACCTTGGACAGATCAGTCAAAAGCCTCGGCACGGTCCTCCATGGCCTTGAAACGGCCCACCAAGCGGTCGGTATGCTCCTTACGAGTTTGCTCGGACCTCTCCATATGCTCCCTAGGAGTTTGGTCGGACCTATCCATGTGCTCCATGAGTAGAGCGAACAAATCATCTAGGGATCGGCCTCCCTGGGTGACACCTCGGGATTCGCCCATTATGTCAGGGTGATGGTACTGGGTACCCATGGGGAATTGGGGGAAGTTTGGGTGGGTTGGACATGCAGACACTCAGGACAAGACAACTGACTCCCTAATGGACTAGACACGACCCTAAAACAATAATGCAAAGTTGGAATGCAGACTCGACTAGAATCAGCCAGTATCCGGTACGGGGTGGAGGTTTTATCCGAAGATCGCACTCACGCAAGTGTGTCACCTTCCCAATAGGCGTAACCTCTCGTTCCGGAGACACCTTTTAATATTCCCGGTAAAGGGTGCAATGCGACACCTTGGATAAAACTACCCTAGACTCAACCTTACCCTCTCATACCAATTTGATGTGGGGCGGGACGCGACTCGATGCCAATTGATATGCAAACCTTGGACTCTAGGCACACTCGCGATCGTCCCTAGCGAGGGAAGCGTGTAGATGTGCGCGGTTGAAAAATCGGCAATGAGCTAGGGTGGTCAACTCTCACTTTCGTGCCCGGATCGGGTCACGGGACGGTCTCGCTCTCTCTCGTAGTAGTGATTGAAATTTGAGCGAGCTAAGTTATCCTAACTCTCTAGCAGCGGCATATAGAATTATATACGAAATAAGCAAAAATGCCAAGTGAGAAGTGGAAACGATACCTCCACACTCCGGGCGTGGGGAAGACGATCCCGGCCAAAATCCGTGACTCCCGGTACAGTAAATAAAGTTAATTACAGTAGTGATTTTCTTGCCCACTCCACGCAGGGAGGTAAAGGGCTACAAAAAAAATGCCGGGAGCACCGAATTTGCGTTGACGGGCAGCAAGGCGGCGGGTTCCGGGCGGTGGCGGGTAGCGGCTCCGGTTCTGTGAGTTGCTGACCAGCAGGACAACAAACAATGGCCTCCAAAGGGATGATGACCTCCGATAAGCTTCTAACGGCGGCGGTTCACTGTGACGAAGGCAGAGGGTCCTTGGTCGACCCCTGGGAGTGGTGGGCGATGAAGCTACCTCGACGTATTTTTTTTGGAATTATCCGATGACCCCTTTTTGCAAGCCTGCCTCGGAGCAGAAATGCGTGCTCCCACGAAAATGGTCAGTACGCCCAGACCCGGTGTCGGATTGAGATGCGGTTGGCACCGTTGGAAAGAGGACTCAAAAATCTATGACATATGTTGATTTCAGATCCATCCAGTAAAAGGATTGAAAATGACTGTGGCACGGACTCTTTCTTGGCTCGGAATCCAGGTCCAGCAGAACAGGAGGGGAGCTGTCTAAAGACGATTTTTGACTGAGGGGTTGGCGGTGGATTTAGGGCATGTAGAATTTATGGGTGGAAGAGGACTATGTGGGGGACGTACATAATTATTTTGGGAATTTTCAGATTGTGTTTTGAGGGACGGGAAAAATAGGAGAACAGAACCCTATTCTGCAGATCTGCAACCATGCAGATTGCGAGGGGTAGGAAGAACGACCTAGGAGGAGTGGCAAACGGGATTGGAATGGAAAAAAAATTATATTGGTGGAAAGGTAACACGAAGAGAAAAAATTCCTCAAAATCTCAGCTCGATCAGAGCAGTGGACTGGGAGCACCAACCTGTTCTTTAGGCTGTTGTTCTGGATTTCGTGGTTTAGGATAGCAGGGTGGAGGGTGGCTTGTGGCGGCTCGTTGGCGGCTCCGATGGAGGCGACAGCGGCGGCGGTGGCAGAGCTTCACACTCCAGGGAAGAGATGGAAATTGGATTCACTCCAATATTTAGGGCTTCACACCCTGAATCAAGAAGGAAGAAGATGAAGAACAAGAAGAAGGGAGAGAGAGGGAGGTGCGCCCCTTGGGCAATTCACAATATTTCATTCAATTTTTGTCATTAATTTCTCATAAAATGCCACAAAAGAGGTCTTATACTCAAACCCTAGACCTTGGCTAATGACCTCTAATACCCTTGGTCAAAGGGGCATAAAGGGGAAGGGAGATTAAAAAATAATAAACAAATCCCACATGGGGACAAACAAGGGGGCGCCCCTTTTAAAAAGGGGACCAAAGTTTGAATTCTATTTCCTCTCCTTGGTTCAAGTCCAAGGTGGACCATGGACCAGCCCCAAATGGGCCCTAGAGCCTAGGTGGACCAATGAGAAAGGAGGTGGGGGTCCCGCCGGGCCAACATGGCCTTTTGCAAAGAAACCTACTAAAACCTAAAGACTCACATTTTGGCTTATAGTTGCCATACAATTGCAAACCCATTTATCATAAAGGTATAAATGCAAACAAACAAATTAGTGGCCTTACTTTAAGGTCCCCATCAATTCTCCCCGGGTGGAAGAAACTCGACCCCGTCGAGTAAGTGGTGCGACTGTGCATGTATCGCTCCAGGGGATCCGTCACCGTACCAGGTAGCGTGGGTACGCTCCACTCCTAGTAATCGTCACCTGCTCATCCCGTATATGTTCTTTATGCACACGCTGTTGGGGAATGAGGTAAGTGGTGGACACTCCAGGGTGGGGTCACTCTCAAGGAGCAGACTGCTTGAACAACTCACTGGGAATCACCGTTGGGTCCCATATTTCTCAAGCAAGTTTACAACACACGTAATAGATCCGACTTGTCTCACACTCAAAAGGGACTAACACATGCGAGCTTGCATTAGACCGACGCGTATGCAGACTCTCACAGACTGTACGAAACAAACACTCACTCATGACCCTTGGTGAACTTAGACACTCATAGTAATACTGTGACGGATGACAAAGAGATACAAACACATGGGACGACTCGGTGAGAATGACGGACATCGTCTGCATATACCAAGCGTAAATAAAGATTGACCCACAACTTAAGGTCGCGAGTTTCAACTCTCGTCGACCGTCTCCGGTTGGAGAAGACTCGTCCTCGGGTACAGAAATGTGTAAGGACAAGGAGGTGGGTGATGGAAAAGTCATCCGGACGTTTGGTGTGTAGCACGACAAAAAGGAAGTCCGGACATTGTCTCTCGAACGCGTGGAAGAAATCAGACCATACCGTGTCAACATAGGGTGTCGATAGTGGTACGGTGACTAGTGGTTGCGCCACTATAGGAGAGATGGGTAAAAGCAGGATGGCTGACTGTATTGGGTCGGCGGATGGCACATCCACCGAGGACAAGGTGGGTGGGACAGACAGCTCCGGGGTGACCGATGGGGTTGGGGTGACTATCAAGATGGAGTCGTTGGGTGGCTCCTCACCCTGGCCCACTAGGCACTCTATGGGATCGCTCTCTAACCCCACAACCTCAACAAGGTATTCCTCGGACAACTCTTAGTCAGCCTCATAACTCACTAGAGTAAGCCTAGGTGGGGCATCCTTCGAATGTGTGTCCTCTAAGATAGGTGAACGTGAAGGACACTGGTCGGGGAAGTGGTTACTCTCACTATGGGTGGCCAGAGGGGCGGGCTGGGCAGCCAGCGCCGAAGGGACCGGAACAGCTCCAGGGAGCAACTGGCGAGAGATTCTTCCTACACTCTCTAACTTTCCAACCAGATCTTGGACAGATCGGTTGAAAGCCTCGGCACGGTCCTCCATGGCCTTGAAACGGCCCACCAAGCGGTCGGTATGCTCCCTACGAGTTCGGTCGGATCTCTCCATATGCTCCCAAAGAGTTTGGTCAGACCTGTCCATGCGCTCCATGAGTAGAGCGAACAAGTCATCCAGGGATCGGCCTCCCTGGGTGGCACCTCGGGGTTCGCCCATAGTGTCAGGGTGATGGTACTGGGTACCCATGGGAAATTGGGGGAAGTTTGGGTGGGTTGGACATGTAGACACTCGGGACAAGACAACTGACTCCTTAATGGACTAGACACGACCCTAAAACAATAATGCAAAGTTGGAATGCAGACTCGACTAGAATCAGCCAGTATCCGGTACGGGGCGGAGGTTTGATCTGAAGATTGCACTCACGCAAGTGTGTCACCTTCCCAATAGGCGTAACCTATCGTTCCGGAGACACCTTTTAATATACCCGGTAAAGGGTGCAATGTGACACCTTCGATAAAACTACCATAGACTCAACCTTACACTCTGATACCAATTTGATGTGGGATGGGACGCGACTCGACGCCAATTGATATGCAAACTTTGGACTCTAGGCACACTCGCGATTGTCCCTAGCGAGGGAAGCGTGCGGATGTGCGCGGTTGAAAACCCGGTAATGAGCTAGGGTGGTCAACTGTCGCTTTTGTGCCCGGATCGGGTCACGGGACGGTCTCGCTCTCTCTCACAGCGGTGATTGAAATTTGAGCGAGCTAAGTTATCCTAACACTCTAGCAGCGGCATATAGAATTATATACGAAATAAGCAAAAATGTCGAGTGAGGAGTGGAAACGATACCTCCACGCTCCGGGCGTGAGGAAGACGATCCCGGCCAAGATCCGTGACTCCCGGTACAGTAAATAAAGTTAATTACATCTGTGATTTTTTTGCCCACTCCACGCAGGGAGTTAAAGGGCTGCAAAAAAAATGCTGAGTGCACCAAATTTGGGTTGACGGGCAGCAAGGCGGCGGGTTCCGGGCGGCGGTGGGTAGCGGCTCCGATTCTGCGAGTTGATGGCCAGTAGGACAGCGAACAATGGTCTCCAAAGGGACGACAACCTCCTGTAAGCTTCTAACGGTGGCGGTTCATCGTGAGGAAGGAAGAGGGTCCCTGGTCGATCCCTGGGAGTGGCGGGCGCTAAAGCTACCTCTACGTATTTTTCCTGGAATTATCCGGTGACCCCTTTTTGCAGGCATGCCTCAGAGTAGAAACGCGCGCTCCCACGAAAATGGTCGGTACGCCCAGATCCGGTATCAGATTGAGACGCGGTTGGCACCATTGGAAAGAGGACGCAAAAGTATACGACATATGTTGATTTCAGATCCATCCAGTTAAAGGATTGAAAATGAAAATGACTATTGCACGGACTCTTTCATGGCTCGGAATCCAGATCCAGCAGAACAAGATGGGAGCTATCTGAAGATGATTTTTGACTGAGGGGTTGGCGGTGGATTTAGGGCTTGTAGAATTTATGGCTGGAAGAGGACTATGTGGGGGACGAACACAATTATTTTGGGAATTTTCAGAGGTGTTTTGAGGGACGGGAAAAATAGGAGAACAGAACCATATCCTGCAGATCTGCAACCAGGCAGATTGCAAGGGGTAGGAAGAACGACCTGGGAGGAGGGGCAAACAGGATCGGAATGGAACAAAACTTATATTGGTGGAAAGCTAACACAAAGGGGAACAACCCCTCAAAATATCATCTTGATCAGAGCTGTGGACTGGGAGTACCAACCTGTTCTTTAGGCTGATGTTCTGGATTTTGTGGTTCAGAACAGCAGGGTGGAGGGTGGCTTGTGGCGGCTCCGATGGAGGCGGCGGCGGCGGTGGCAGTGCTTCACACTCCTGGGAAGAGATGGAAATTGGCTTCACTCCAATATTTAGGGCTTCACACCCTGAATCAAGAAGGAAGAAGATGAAGAACAAGATGAAGGGAGAGAGAGGGAGGTGCGCCCCTTGGGCAATGCACAATATTTCATTCAATTTTTGTCATCAATTTCTCATAAAATGCCACAAACGAGATCTTATACTCAAACCCTAGACCTTGGCTAATGACCTCTAATACCCTTGATTGTAGCATCCCTACGGTTTTGATGATGTCTCACACTATAAATCAATCTTCTATCTCTAGATTAATTCATGTTTCACCATGTAAATGAGTGCAGTTCATATGGTTGTCATATAATATGCTCAACTTGATTCTATCTACACTCTGTCTGCAGAGTCTGGACAGTGGTGGGTCGACCCCTCCTTGCTGATGAGTCGACCCCTCAGTACATTAATCATCTTAGTCAGTCCATTCATTGGCCTTTCAATCCAAGTCCATACAACAGGACTGTAGCCTGTTTATCTGAAAGTCTATACATCCGGAAAGGGGCCATGTCTATACATTCTTCCGTTGAATTCATTCAAAGTCTATACATCGGTTTGATTGAGTAAGTCTGTACAGCATGCCTTGTTGTTCATAGCCTTTAAAGTCTGTACATTGGCTTCGCATTACGAGTCTGTACATCAGCTTCGCATCTGCAAGTCTGTACATTGGCTTCATATCATAAAGTCTGTACATTGGCTTCGCATCTGTAAGTCTGTACATCGGCTTCAACTCTCCAAGTCTGTACATCGCCTTCAGACTTTCAAGTCTATACACTCCATGCTCATTCAAGTCTATACATCCACAGTGTAACTTCAAAGTCTGAACATTGTCTCACTCCGTCAAAGTCCATACATTCTAGCTGAACCCCATGTCTATACAGTGGCCTCGAGCTTCTCAAGTCTACACACTGTCTTCGGCCTCAAAGTCTATACACTCGCTGCACTGTACAAGTCCATACACTGGCAGCCCTGCAGAAGTCTATACATTGGCTCAAACATTCCAACTCTGTACAATGGTCCTTCGAACACTCCAAGTCTATACAGTCTGCTTTCACGATTCAGAGTCTATACATCGTTCCTCAAAGGCTAAGTGTATACACTGCTCAACGTCTCATTCAGCGTCTCACGCTTACAAAGTCTATACACTGGTCGGTGGAAGCAAGCCTATACATTCGACTGTTCAGCCTGTGCTCAAGTCTGTACAGCCAGGGAGACCATTAAGTCTATACACTCAATCACTGTAGCTTGCACGGGGTGAAGTCTGAACATTGGCATGGCTTTCCAAGTCTGTACATCCTTCTGTTGAAAGTCCAAGTCTGTACATCGGACTGGTTGAGCATGTCTGTATAGCGTTTGCATTTTTCAGTAAGTCTATACATTGGGACTACTACCTACGTTCTGAACTGAACTGAGTAAGTCTATACATTCCTCATATCTTTTACCTACGCTCAGTTCAGTAAGTCTGTACACTGGGAACTTTACTGACGTTGCTTTGCCAAAGTCTACACACTGTGAACCTTCAAGTCTGAACAGACTTCACTTGCTCAAGTCTGTACGATGTTCAGCTCTTTGGGAAGTCTACACATCACTAAGTCTATAAACTCAGTTATCCTTCAACCCTATACACTCGATATCACCTGCAAGTCTATACACTCTCATGCTGTTTTCAAGAGTATACACTCTCTCATTTGAAACACTTGCTTAACTGCTGTTTCAATGTCTACACATTCGATGCCTTCAAGCATTGTTCTCTTCGAAGTCTATACATCAACGTCTATACATTGAAGTCCATACAGTGCATACTGTTGTGCTTAAGTCTACACACTGCTCCTCTTCATTACAAGCCTTTACACTCATTCTCCTTCTCTTGACCAACTCCATACATCCATTGTCTTGACTGCTGAATGAAGTCTACACATTGAGATCGCATGAACACTTACAAGTCCATACACTGAGCTCGCTGAAGAACCTCAACTCTATACACTCTCACACTGTGACACACTTGCCTATTTGGCATCCCTGAGTCTATACACTCGAGGGCCTCATACCCTTCACAGAAGTCCACACATTTCATCCTTTGTGCTAATGCATTCTTCAGCTAGTCTATACACTGAGGTCGCTTGAAGTCTCACAAGTCTATACACTCCCTCAATGTACACACTTACTTAATCTGATATCCTAATGTCTATACATTCATATCTGACTGAACTAACTAATCACAGTTCTTTGTCTCAGCCTACAGGTGATACAGGTCAATGATTGGGCACGTGAACCGAGGATGATGCCTGGCACGTGATCCGATAATGCTCTGGAAAGGGAGGGAACGAGACTCCCTCGTGTGAAGGCCTGAAACTCAGGTCGAAAGCCATATAAAAGGTGCCTTCTGCGATTAGATGGTGTGAACTGGAGAGAAAGCTAAAGAGCAGAATTCCTGAGCAGAAGAAGAAAAGAGAGAGAGCCTCCACGTTCCAGAAAGAAGATAGAGAGAAAAGATTAGAGAGCAGTCCTGTGAGAGAAAAGTCTGAGTGAGAGAGAAGAGTCTAATTTGCTTCTTCGGAAGCTACATTTGTATTTGATTTTTCTGAAACGATTTGTGTTCATCGTTGGTCTTGTTTACATTTCTGTTTTTCCTTTTATTTCTTCATATATCTGATCTCGAGTTTTTACCCTCCGGTGTTTGGAGGAAGGGAGTGTTACTCCGGTTTCCCTCTGGGCTGCATAGGAAGAGAGATCATAGATCTCTAGTTTTGCTAGTGATGGGTTGTCATTAGCAGGTTCCCTCCGGGTTGGAGGAAGGGAGAGCTATCTCCGGTTCTGTTCTAGCTGGTAGCTGGAACAGGTTTCAAGCTCTGTGGGTAGCAGAGTTTGGTTGAGGGATTTGTTTCCTTTGGTTATTCAAGCTGTGTGGCAGCACATTGTTCGCAGACTGAGTCTGCAGGTTTCTAGCATTGGCTAGTGGAATCCTTACTCTAGTTGGAGTGAGGGGTGGATGTAGATTGTGGACTACAATCGAACCACCTTAAAATCTCTTGTCTCCTCTGTGGTTTGTTGCAATCGTTGATGCTCTCTATCTGCTTAGCAATGTGCTTGTGTGTGGACGGCCTCTTCCAATCGCATCTTATTACTCTGTCTTAGTTTCTCACTGCATTAGCTATTTTGTTTAGCTATATTCGGTAGGGTGATTTTCGAAGTAGTGATTTTCCGCTGAAGTTGTTCAAATCAGGTGTGATCTATTCATCCCCCCCTTCTATATCACTCTTGCTGTGCTAACATTTGGTATCAGAGCAGGTTCGCATCATGTGGGCGAACGGTCAGGGAAATGCTAATGGTCCTAGAAGCTTCATGGCTGAAGGTCAATCCATTAGTCGCCCTCCATTTTTTGATGGTAATAATTATCTGTTTTGGAAGAACAGGATGGAAGTGTTTATCAGAGCACAGAGCCACAAGCTGTGGAGGGTAATCACGGTTGGCCCATATGATCTGCCACCGAACGAGGATGCGTGGACAGATGACCATGTCAAGCTATCTTCACTCAACTGGACGGCGCTGAACATCATCCAGTGTACTGTTCACCCAGAGGAATATGCCCGTATATCTGCCTACAGGACTGCCAAGTAAATGTGGGATGAGCTGCAATTAATCTACGAAGGTACAGCTCAAGTGAAAGCCTCGAAGGTAAACCTCTACACCTCTAAGTATGAACTGTTTAGGATGAATGCAGAGGAGAATATTACTGAAATGTATGCCAGGTTGTCCTTGATCACGAACACACTTAAGGGGCTAGGGAAGGATCTAGCTGAGGCAGACATAGTCAGGAAAATTCTTAGATCTTATCCCCAGCATGGCACACTAAGGCCATCGTGATTGAAGAGTCAAAAGATCTGACGACCTTGACAGTGAATGAACTCATAGGATCCCTCATGACCTATGAGATGAATTTCAAAGGAGGTGGTGAAGGAAGTGATAGGAAGGCTAAGAATGTAGCTCTCAAGGCATCCCGCAACAAGAGTAGCAGTAGCAGCAGCAGCAGCAGCAGTAGCGGTGAGTCTGATGGCTTCTCAGATCTCGACCAGAAGGAGCAGGCAATGCTCACACGTCAGTTCAGTAAATTTTTAAGGAGAAAGGGGAAGACCTTTAGGAGGAAAAAGCCATACTCCTTTAACAAGAATGTTGAATCTACCAATTATAGGGATAGAAATCCTAAGAGACTGACCTGTTATCATTGTAACAAACAGGGACACATGAAAGGCGAATGCCCAGATCTTCAGAAGAAGGGTCCCTACTTCCAGAAGAAGAACACAAAAGTGTAGAAGAAGAAGAAGCCACAGGCGATGGTATGCACATGGAGCGAGGAGGAAGAAGATTCTGAAGATACTTCCTCAGAGGAGCATGAAGAAGGAATTTGCCTTATGGCAAACAGTGAAGAGGAGGTAACCAATGTTTTTGAAAATTTTACGATTGATGACTGGGAAGATGCTTATGCTGAGTTATTAGATAAGTTCAATTCTCTTAGTAAAGAGCATAGGGTTCTGAAAAGAAAATTTAATACTAATGTTGAAGAACAAACCCAGGTCTGTGAGGAAAATCAGAAACTAAAAGAGCAACTAGAAGAAATGACCTCACTAAGAAAAGAAAATGATAAGCTCAAGGGAGAAAACCAAGAAAGTCAAAATCAGCTCAATGAACTCAAAATAAGAATCGAAGAAAGCTTGAATGAAAGTAGAGTGAACTCAGAAAAATATGAAGCTGTTAAGAAAGTCAATGGTGAACTTCTAAAAAATTCTGAGTCCCTTCAAAAGGAGCTGGAAGACAAACAGAAAGTTTTGGAAAACTTTGTCCAAGGAAAATCTAGTCTGGATGCTATATTGGGGGCTAGGGTTAACTTCAATAAGGAAGGTCTAGGCTACGACCCAACTAACAAAAGACCCTTCCAATTCAAAACCATTACCTTCTGCCCAGAGAAGGGAAAAGAAAAGCTGGACACACCATCCAGCTCAAACAGCAGTAAGGGAACTCAAGGTCAGAAGGAAAGTCCTAAAAACAGTGCTGGCCAACCATTTAAGATGGGAATGAATTCTGTGAAGAATTTCACTAAGCCTACCAATCAGAACATAAATGGTAAATGGACCAAGCAAGTGGATCAAAAGAAAAGCTGGAATTACTACAATCAGATGGGTCCAAAGAGGACCTACTGGAGAAATGATCATCATCTTCAAAAATCTGTTGATCAACAAACTTACAGAAGATATCCTAGGAGTGGCAAGCCTAATGAATGGTATAGAACTTATCTCTCCAGACCAACTGGACTTAATTTCAATAAACCAGAAATAAAGATGCCAGGGAAATCCATGCTGAAGCAAATTTGGATTCCTAAACACTTGATTAGAGATTTGAATAATGTCCTTGGACCCAACTCATCTTGGGTTCCAAATCACTCTGCTTGATGTTATTTGTGTAGGTCGGCCTGGCAGCTGAAGACAACAAGTGGTACCTTGACAGTGGCTGCTCCAGGCACATGACAGGTGACCGATCCAAGTTCAGCAAGATAGAGATGAAGGTAGGGGGTCTGGTCAAGTTTGGAGGAAATAACAAAGGTAAGATTATTGGAGTTGGTACAGTGGGGAAGTCTTCCACAAACTCCATTGAAAAAGTTCTACTTGTGGAAGGTCTTCAACACAACCTGATTAGCATTAGTCAGTTATGTGACAAGGGTCACAGGGTTGTGTTTGATGATATCTCATGCAAAATCTTTGAAATAAATTCTGATGTGGTTAAATTTGTAGCCAACAGGATTAATAATGTCTACATGGTAGACCTAGATGAGGAATCTGAATCTAATATTTGTTTATCTGCCAATTCTGAAAATGATGCTTTTGAATGGCATAGACGTCTAGGACATGCTAGCTTTACTACTCTAAATAAATTGGTCAAGCATGATTTAGTGAAAGGCATGCCTAGAATAAAATTCAATTCTATTTCAAAATCATGTGATGCATGTGCTCTAGGCAAACAGACCAGGAACTCTTTCAAATTAAGATCTGAGACATTATCCTCTAGACCAATGGAACTCCTCCATATGGACCTCTTCGGTCCTACTAGAACTCAGAGTCTTAATGGGAACAGGTTTGGCTATGTCATCATAGATGACTTCTCTAGATATTCATGGATCTTTTTCTTAGCAAATAAAAGTGATGCATTTCAAAAGTTTAATCTGTTTTTCAATAAGGTCAAACAAGAAGGAAAACACAAGATATGTTCTATTCAATCTGAGCATGGAGGTGAGTTTGAAAACTCCATGTTTTCTGATCTTTGTGAAAGAGAGGGACTAACACACAGATTTTCTTCTCCCAGGACACCTGAACAGAATGGAATTATGGAGAGAAGAAATAGAACTGTGGTGGAGATGGCCCGAACCATGCTAATTGGAAGTCAATTACCAAGGAGGTTTTGGGCAGAGGCGGCCAATACAGCAACTTACATAATCAACAGGGCCATGGTAAGACCCATTCACAAGAAAACACCCTATGAGCTTCTAAAAGGTAAGAAATCAAACTTGTTTCATTTCAGAACTTTTGGAGCAAAATATTTTATTCACAATAATGACAAGAAAGATTTAGACAAGTTTGAAGCTAAAAGCTCCCCTGGAATATTTTTGGGATATTCAGATGTGTCTAGGGCATATAGAGTCTTCAACATAACAGACAAAAAGGTTGAAGAGTCTCCACACATTATTTTCAGTGAAAAGAAAGGTGTGTCTAACATTGAAAATTTTGACAGGGACTCCAATCATGATGGGGAATTCCTAGAAGACCAAGAAGAAGAGAAGACTCAGCCGAGTGAAACAACAAATCCCCTCAATCAGGAAGGGCCAAGAGAAACAGGTGAGTCTTCAACCAATGTTAGATTTCTTAAAGACCATCCGATATATAATGTCATAGGCAATCCTGAAGATCCTCTTCGGACTAGGTCTCATTTTAGGAATGTGAATAATGAAGACTTAATTGCTTTAGTCTCACAAATTGAACCCAAATCAATAGAAGAGGCCTTGGCTGATCAAGCTTGGGTCAATGCCATGAGTGAGGAATTAGGCCAGTTCGAAAGAAATAATGTCTGGGAACTTGTTCCAAGACTAGATAATGTTAATATCATAGGAACTAAGTGGGTGTTCAAAAATAAAATGAATGAAGATGGAGTCATCTCAAGGAATAAGGCCAGATTAGTAGCCAAGGGCTACTGTCAGGAATTTGGTGTAGACTTCGATGAATCCTATGCACCTGTTGCTAGGATGGAACCTATAAGAATGCTGCTTGCCTTTGCATGTTCAAAGAATATAAAACTCCAACAAATGGATGTTAAAAGTGCCTTTTTAAATGGAGTCATTAAAGAAGAGGTTTTTGTTGAACAACCCCCCGGATTTCAATTCTCTCCTCAACCTAACCAAGTTTTCAGGTTAAACAAAGCCTTGTATGGTCTAAAGCAGGCTCCAAGAGCATGGTATGAAAGATTGACTGAATTTCTGATCAGCAAGGGCTACAAAAGAGGTAAGGTTGATCAAACTCTATTTACCAAGGGTACAAATAGAGATCTCATCATAGTTCAGGTATATGTAGATGACATAGTATTTGGATCAACTAAGCATGAACTATGTGATGAATTTTCTAAAATGATGTCTGCTGAATTTGAAATGAGTTTGGTTGGTGAACTAAAATACTTTCTTGGCTTGCAGGTACAGCAGCTAGAGGATGGGTGCTTCATCAACCAGACCAAATACACATTGGAACTGTTCAAGAGGTTTGGTATGGAAAACCTAAAGCACATTACAACACCCATGGGTACCAATACCTCACTGGATGCAGATGAGACAGGTAAAGAAGTAAATGCCAAACTTTATCAAGGTATGATTGGATCTCTTCTTTACTTGACAGCTTCTAGACCTGATATACAATTCAGTGTAGGAATGTGTGCAAGGTATCAGTCTAGACCTACTGAATTACATTTAGCTGCAGTGAAAAGAATTTTCAGATATTTGTCAGCTACTCATTCTCTTGGTTTATGGTTTCCTGCATCACACACATTTAACTTAGTTGCATACACAGATGCTGATTATGCAGGCTGTAAACTAGACAGGAAAAGCACTAGTGGTCACTGTGAATTTTTGGGTGGGTGTTTAGTGTCTTGGGGCTCCAAGAAACAACATTCTGTGGCCCTCTCCACTGCAGAAGCTGAATATGTAGCTGCAGGGAGTTGTGGAACACAAGTCATATGGATTAAACACCAGCTTCAGGACTACCAAGTAGACCTGGGGTGCACACCTATCTATTGTGATAACACAAGTGCCATTAATCTTGCCAAAAATCCTATTTTGCATTCACGCACCAAACACATAGAGATAAGGCATCATTTCATAAGAGATGAGGTTTCTAAAAGTAATTTTGAACTGATTCATGTAGGCACAGATAATCAGATTGCTGACATCTTCACTAAACCTTTGGATAATGAAAAATTCACAACACTGAGAAGAGAATTAGGCTTATACAAACTGTCTTAAATGTGAAGTCTGTTCTTTTTGTGAGGGGGAGTTCTGTCTATCTGTTGGTTAGCTTTCAGGACTGCTTTGAGTGAGGGGGAGCTGTTTGAGCTGTGAGAGGAAGAGTTCTTTGACAGATTCAAAAAGGTTGACCAGATATGTGTCTTTGCTGGTTTTCATGACAGATCTAGTGTGGTTCTCTCAGACAGTAGAATGTCACTTAATTCTTAAGTCTATAAGTCAGTGATTCTAAAATCCAGTCAGAATCTTTCCTTTAGTATTCTTTCAGAGATCTGGATTAATTGTAAAAGGTATATCTTCCTACATTGTTAATAATTCTGGTTCAGGCCAAATCTTGTATGTCTTGATATCTGACCCAATCAGCTTGAAATCTAGACTTCAAGATTCACTTCAAGAAATAGTCCTTCTGGCATTGTTTTCAATCATTCTATCTCTTTAACACAAGGGCTTAACTGAACAAACATGTCTTGTTTTGGGCACTGAGAAACTGGGAGTTTCATCAATGAAATGAATATTTCTCCTATGTCATGAGGTGTCAAATGCTTAAAAATGAATGAAAAGACATGACAGAGCAATGGTGGCTTGCTGGTGAGTAACTGGGGACTCTGGCCTCTAATCAAGGTGTTTTCTCATGTCAAAAGCCACAGTTACTAACTCTGTTCCTTAAAAAAAAAAAAGGAAGTAATGAGGTACTCACTCTGAGTAACTGGGGATTCAGGCCTCTACTCAAGGTGTCTCTCTAATGTCAAAAGAGTGAATCACCAATTTACTCATTGAACTTCTTGAAAATCATCTCAAAAATTCCTTGTTGTTGTGCAACTAATGGATTGCTTGTCCTCAATACCTTGAGAACACCTCTCTGAATTTGTCTCTTGTTGTCTTGTAGGATAGTTGAATGCTCAGCTATATCAGGCCATACTTGTTAACTCCTGCTCTAAATCATACACTTTGTATGCTGATAAACCTTTCTATCATTCTATGTCTCTATTGTGTACTGGAGTTTACAGAATCTTCACTTGAGTTTAGAACCTCACTTATTCTCTTAAGACCTACTCATGACTTTCTGCACTAAGCAATTACTACACTTCATCCTCATGTCTCCAGCACTTTCATATATTCTGCATTTCCTTTTGCTGATGTCAAAGGGGGAGAGAAGTTTAGCAATATCAGTAGATCAGATCATGAGTTTTGGGGGAGATTTGTTCTTGAGCCAAGGAAATAACTTGTCTTGTGAGGAAAAGAGCTGAGAGTGAGTTGTGGGGGAGTGGTTTTTGAGAAAGAAGTGCTTCTGCAGTAGTATTTAATTTGTCTGTGCTTGCACTTGCTTTGAATTTGCTTTGTTTGTTAAAGCTGCAGTTAATTGCTTAATATGCCATGATATTGCTTGATTCATAGTGTTGCCATGATCAAAAAGGGGGAGATTGTTGCATCCCTACGGTTTTGATGATGTCTCACACTATAAATCAATCTTCTATCTCTAGATTAATTCATGTTTCACCATGTAAATGAGTGCAGTTCATATGGTTGTCAGATAATATGCTCTACTTGATTCTGTCTACACTCTATCTGCAGAGTCTGGACAGTGGTGGGTCGACCCCTCCTTGCTGATGAGTCGACCCCTCAGTACATTAATCATCTTAGTCAGTCCATTCATTGGCCTTTCTATCCAAGTCCATACAACAGGACTGTAGCATGTTTATCTGAAAGTCTATACATCCGGAAAGGGGCCATGTCTATACATTCTTCCGTTGAATTCATTCAAAGTCTATACATCGGTTTGATTGAGTAAGTCTGTACAGCATGCCTTGTTGTTCATAGCCTTTAAAGTCTGTACATTGGCTTCGCATTACGAGTCTGTACATCAGCTTCGCATCTGCAAGTCTGTACATTGGCTTCATATCATAAAGTCTGTACATTGGCTTCGCATCTGCAAGTCTGTACATCGGCTTCAACTCTCCAAGTCTGTACATCGCCTTCAGACTTTCAAGTCTATACACTCCATGCTCATTCAAGTCTATACATCCACAGTGTAACTTCAAAGTCTGAACATTGTCTCACTCCGTCAAAGTCCATACATTCTCAGCTGAACCCCATGTCTATACAGTGGCCTCGAGCTTCTCAAGTCTACACACTGTCTTCAGCCTCAAAGTCTATACACTCACTGCACTGTACAAGTCCATACACTGGCAGCCCTGCAGAAGTCTATACATTGGCTCAAACATTCCAACTCTGTACATTGGTCCTTCGAACACTCCAAGTCTATACAGTCTGCTTTCACGATTCAGAGTCTATACATCATTCCTCAAAGGCTAAGTGTATACACTGCTCAACGTCTCATTCAGCGTCTCACGCTTACAAAGTCTATACACTGGTCGGTGGAAGCAAGCCTATACATTCGATTGTTCAGCCTATGCTCAAGTCTGTACAGCCAGGGAGACCATTAAGTCTATACACTCAATCACTGTAGCTTGCACGGGGTGAAGTCTGAACATTGGCATGGCTTTCCAAGTCTGTACATCCTTCTGTTGAAAGTCCAAGTCTGTACATCGGATTGGTTGAGCATGTCTGTACAGCGTTTGCATTTTTCAGTAAGTCTATACATTGGGACTACTACCTACGTTCTGAACTGAACTGAGTAAGTCTATACATTCCTCATATCTTTTACCTACGCTCAGTTCAGTAAGTCTGTACACTGGGAACTTTACTGACGTTGCTTTGCCAAAGTCTACACACTGTGTACCTTCAAGTCTGAACAGACTTCACTTGCTCAAGTCTGTACGCTGTCCAGCTCTTTAGGAAGTCTACACATCACTAAGTCTAGAAACTCAGTTATCCTTCAACCCTATACACTCGATATCACCTGCAAGTCTATACACTCTCATGCTGTTTTCAAGAGTATACACTCTCTCATTTGAAACACTTGCTTAACTGCTGTTTCAATGTCTACACATTCGATGCCTTCAAGCATTGTTCTCTTCGAAGTCTATACATCAACGTCTATACATTGAAGTCCATACAGTGCATACTGTTGTGCTTCAAGTCTACACACTGCTCCTCTTCATTTACAAGCCTTTACACTCATTCTCCTTCTCTTGACCAACTCCATACATCCATTGTCTTGACTGCTGAATGAAGTCTACACATTGAGATCGCATGAACACTTACAAGTCCATACACTGAGCTCGCTGAAGAACCTCAACTCTATACACTCTCACACTGTGACACACTTGCCTATTTGGCATCCCTGAGTCTATACACTCGAGGGCCTCATACACTTCACAGAAGTCCACACATTTCATCCTTTGTGCTAATGCATTCTTCAGCTAGTCTATACACTGAGGTCGCTTGAAGTCTCACAAGTCTATACACTCCCTCAGTGTACACACTTACTTAATCTGATATCCTAATGTCTATACATTCGTATCTGACTGAACTAACTAATCACAGTTCTTTGTCTCTGCCTGCAGGTGATACAGGTCAATGATTGGGCACGTGAATCGAGGATGATGCCTGGCACGTGATCCGATAATGCTCTGGAAAGGGAGGGAATGAGACTCCCTCGTGTGAATGCCTGAAACTCAGGTTGAAAGCCATATAATAGGTGCCTTCTGCGATTAGATGGTGTGAACTGGAGAGAAAGCTAAAGAGCAGAATTCCTGAGCAGAAGAAGAAAAGAGAGAGAGCCTCCACGTTCCAGAAAGAAGATAGAGAGAAAAGATTAGAGAGCAGTCCTGTGAGAGAAAAGTCTGAGTGAGAGAGAAGAGTCTAATTTGCTTCTTCGGAAGCTACATTTGTATTTGATTTTTCTGAAACGATTTGTGTTCATCGTTGGTCTTGTTTACATTTCTATTTTTCCTTTTATTTCTTCATATATCTGATCTCGAGTTTTTACCCTCCGGTGTTTGGAGGAAGGGAGTGTTACTCCGGTTTCTCTCTGGGCTGCAGAGGAAGAGAGATCGTAGATCTCTAGTTTTGCTAGTGACGGGTTGTCATTAGCATGTTCCCTCCGGGTTGGAGGAAGGGAGAGCTATCTCCGGTTCTGTTCTAGCTGGTAGCTGGAACATGTTTCAAGCTCTGTGGGTAGCAGAGTTTGGTTGAGGGATTTGTTTCCTTTGGTTATTCAAGCTGTGTGGCTGCACATTGTTCGCAGACTGAGTCTGCAGGTTTCTAGCATTGGCTAGTGGAATCCTTACTCTAGTTGGAGTGAGGGGTTGATGTAGATTGTGGACTACAATCGAACCACCTTAAAATCTCTTGTCTCCTCTGTGGTTTGCTGCAATCGTTGATGCTCTCTATCTGCTTGGCAATGTGCTTGTGTGTGGACGGCCTCTTCCAATCGCATCTTATTACTCTGTCTTAGTTTCTCACTACATTAGCTATTTTGTTTAGCTATATTCGGTAGGGTGATTTTCGAAGTAGTGATTTTCCGCTGAAGTTGTTCAAATCGGGAGTGATCTATTCATCCCCCCCTTCTATATCACTCTTGCTGCGCTAACACCTTGGTCAAAGGGGCATAAAGGGGAAGGGAGAATTAAAAAAAATAAACAAATCCCACATGGGGACAAACAAGGGGGCGCCCCTTTGAAAAAGGGGACCAAAGTTTGAATTCTCCTTCCTCTCCTTGGTCCAAGTCCAAGGTGGACCATGGACCAGCCCCACGTGGGCCCTAGAGCCTAGGTGGACCAATGGAAAAGGAGGTGGGGGTCCCGCCGGGCCAAAATGTCCTTTTGCACAGAATCTCACTAAAACCTAAAGACTCACATTTTGGCTTCTAGTTGCCATACAATTGCAAACCCATTTATCACAAGGGTATAAATGCAAACAAACAAATTGGTGGCCTTGCTTTGATGTCCCCATCACTTCCGCATGTCATAGATGCCGAGAATTTGTCGGACTATTAGCTGAGAGTCCCCGTAGGCTTTGAGGCACTTGATGCCCATGTCGAGAGCCATCTGAAGCCCAATGAGTAGAGCTTTGTATTCAACTTTGTTGTTGGTCAGGGACTTCATAAGAGCGCATGAGTTGTACAAAACTCCGCCCTGAGGGGTCAGGAAGACGATGCCGGCACCCGCCATGACGGCTGGATCTTGATTGTTTCGGGTTATCCCTCGGGAAGCACCATCGAAGTAGAGCTCCCAGCAAGGTACATTGGTTGTGAGAGCGCCTCGCTGCTAGTAATGCAAGACATGTCCGGTCTGTTCAACCGGTTTTCATGATTGGACCGCAAGGGACTCCTCGTCAGGGAGCTCCGTGTTGAGAGGTGAGTCGTCTGGTACTGGATGGGCTGCCAAGAACTCAGCCATGCCCTGTCCCTTGATTGCTTTTCGGGGGACATAAGTAATGTCGTACTCCATTAGCAGGAGAGCCCACCTTCCCAATCAGCCTGAGAGGACGGGCTGTCAGATGAGGTACTTCAGGGGGTCGTGCTTGGATATGAGCTCGACCCGATGGGACAGGAGATAATGCCACAATTTCTTGACAGTGAATACCAATGCCAAGCAAACTTTCTCCATATGGGAGTAGCGGTACTCAACACCGATCAGTTTCTAACTGAGGTAGTAAAGCGGCTGCTCTTTATCTTCCTCGCTGATCTACACCGACAGAGCTCCTAGCGAAGCGTCCATGGCGGCGATGTAGAGTATGAGGGGTTTGCCCTTGACTGGTGCCCCCAGGACCAGGGGAGTAAGGAGGTACTCCTTGATTTACTCGAAAGCATTCTGGCAGTCTGAGTCCCATGTGAATGGGGCGTCTTTCTTCATCAGCTTGCTGAAAGGTGCACATCGACCGGAGAGGTTAGAAATGAACCTCCGAACGTAGGTCAGTCTTCCTTGGAAGGACCTGAGTTTGGTGAGGTTGCTAGGTGGTGGAAGCTCTTGGATCGCTTTGATCTTGCTGGGGTCCACCTTAATTTCTCGGTATCAGACGACTAAGTTGAGAAACTTGTCACTGGACACGCCAATGGCGTATTTCATGGGGTTCATCTTGAGCCCGTATTGCCAGAGATGATCAAAGACTTGGCGTAGATCGCACAGGTGGTCTTCTCATCTTTTAGTCTTGACGATGAGATCATCGACGTAGCATTCGACGATATTGTGTAGCATCTCGTTGAATATCTTGGTCATGGCCCTCTGGTAAGTTGCGTCGGCGTTCTTCAAATCAAAGGGCGTGCGCTTGTAATTGAAAATCCCTTTAGGGGATCTGAAAGCTGTGTGGTGCTTGTCTCTAATGGACATCCGTATCTAGTTATAATTGGGTGACCCGTCCATAAAAGATAAGACTTCATGACCGGTGGTCATGTCGACCATCATTTTTGTGATCAGAACCGGGAAGTCATCCTTCGGACAGGCTTTGTTGAGGTCCCAGAAGTCGATGCAGACGCGGACTTGACCACTTTTCTTCTTGACTGGGACTATGTTGGCGAGCCAGGTCATGTAGATACACAGCTCGATGAAGTCGACCTCCGTCATTTTGTTGACTTCGGTCGAGACTTGGAGTTCTAGCTCATGGCGCATGTGCCGCTGTGGCTGTTTGACTGGGGTGACTGAGGGAGAAATAGCTAGCTCATGCTCCGCTACGGAGGGATCTAGCCTGGCATCTCCTTGTATGTCCAGGCGAAGCAGTCTTTATATTCGAGCATGTGCTGCTTGTAATTTTGCCTTTCTACCTCGGTGAGGAGAGCGCTGACGAACGTGGGCCGGGGGGCTTCATCTTCACCCAAATTTATTTCCACAAGCTCATCAACTATTACCTGGCCACCGTCCTCCAGCTTGGGAGGAGCGGGTTGGAAGTCGATGAAATCCTCATCATCGATGTCGGCTTTGTCTGTTTCTTGATTTTCGAAGCCACCGGTTGACGCCGATGGGACTGGAGAGTTGTTGTTGCGGGAATCCATCAAGGATTGATCTGGGCTGCTAGCTCCTTGCCAGTAGTTGTCGACTGGTGTCGCTGAAGCCTCTATGGGGTTGCCTGCTAAAGCTGGTGATCCTTTATGGCCAGCGTCATGGGTACTTCTCTCATTAGAAGAGTCTGTCGATTCGAGTCCTTCGACAGGCTAGGTGACAGGAGGAGCTTCTTCAGCCTTGGTATTTTTACAGGAAGGTGAGGAGGATTCCTCGACTGCTTGAACTAGAGTGATGGCTTTAACAAGGATCGAGATCAGAATCTCCTCTTCCTCACCCCCGGAACTATCGAATTTTTGATCGACGTTTGTTTGGTTGTCGACTGGCGGTGTCAAGCCCCCGATGTTGACTGCGTAGTAGACACGGAAGTCCGGGTCTTGGTCATAGCCAAGTCCCCTGGTATCCTTATGAAAGGACGGGGGCTGCCCCCGGACCTAGGAAGGGGTCCACAGCTGGCAAAAATACCTTCATTGTGTGGAAGTTTGCCATTGGGGGATGTGTTGCTTTAGACATATCTCCCGAATGTGCGGCGGCAGGTCGTCCAGTACTTAGATTGCTTCAGGGGTATCATCGGCTCATTTAGACCAACCGAAGTCATCATCTGGTGGGGCTTAAGGAACCATGTCTCCCTTATAGAAGATAATGGGCTTGTCCCTGTTAGCTTTTTTCTTGTTTCTGCGTTGTCGCTTGAAGGTGATAATAAATGTCGTTAACGACTCAACGTTGTGCTCTTCCGATACACATGGGAACTGGATGCAATCTGGTGGCAATCATATACTCTTGCCGATAGCTCGGCTAATAATATTAGCCTCAAAGTTGATTTTGCGCCTCTCGGGGCAATCTGGGGTTGACTTGGAGCTGAGGCATAGCCGATGGAGCTTAGCCTTTTCCTCGTCAACGGAGACAAGATCGTCATCATCTTCCTCCAAGAGTCAGCCGCTGCTTTTTCTCTTGATCATGGGGTATGGATTGATCCCCCCGAAGTAGAGCGCAGCGTCGTCAAGATTGCATTCCACTGGAGTGAATGGTGACAGGTCTGCGAAGACTGTGTGTTGTTCCCTGCCCTTGGCATACTTGATGCATTGGAGAGAGTTGATGGGACGACCCAATTTTCATGTAGCCAGGGTCTGCCCAATAACACTTTATATGATGTGTTGGCATCGATGATGTAGAATGTCACCTTGGAGGTGAAATCATCGAGCACCAGATCGACATCCACCCGGCCGAGGACATCCTCGGTGTCTTGG
This sequence comes from Amorphophallus konjac, assembly GCA_022559845.1. Classification (NCBI taxonomy): domain Eukaryota; kingdom Viridiplantae; phylum Streptophyta; class Magnoliopsida; order Alismatales; family Araceae; genus Amorphophallus; species Amorphophallus konjac. The sequence goes on along the minus strand of CM040122.1, from coordinate 87,506,026 downwards.
TTGAAGTCGGATATCTTGACCGCTTGAACCTTCTGGAGGTATGGGGTCAGATATAAAGTCTTGAATGTTTTGAGCAGCATGATGTTGACAGCGGCACCAGCGTCTGTTAGAATGTATGGGTGCAAGGCTGAGATTCAGAGGGGGGGTGAATGAATCCCCTTAAAAAAAATTTATTTCGATAAGAGCTTTCTCTGAAAGAAACGTGCGGGAGTAAAGGCAGATGACTCAATCTAAATAGATGATCTATTGAGACTTCGAGCACTAAGAAAACATCAAACACTATGTAAAAACTAAGTGCAGCAGAAGACTAGCACTAAGATTTACTATAGTGAAACCCACTAGCGCTATTTTAAGTACTCTATTCAGAAATGCCCTTGCAGAAGAAACGATATGATCAAGAGCGCAACGAGCTAGACACCAAAACCAATTGCCCTGTGAAGGAGGTAGAAAATAAAGAATAAACGCACACGGCAAACCACAGCACACAAGATTTTTTAGGTAGTTCGGCCAGACACCAGTCTGCCTACATCCACCCCTCACTCAAACCCGAGTGAGGATTCTCTTGCCAAAGCAAGACGCAGACTCAGTCTGCAAACAACGCTGCCTGACAGCTTGACTACTCGAGGGAGACAAATCCCTCAACCTGGTTCTGCAACCCACAAAATAAGAACTGGAGGACATATCCTCCCTTCGTTCACACCAGAGGGAAACCCACGAGCGACCCCAAGTCACTCATAACCGGAGACACCCTTCTCCTACTACCGCAGAAGGAAAACCAGTGAGCAACTCCCGTTGCCCACCAACCAGAGGACACGTCCTCTCTTCCTCTGAGTCCACAGAGGAAAATTCAGAGATACACTCTCCCTTCTCCTGAATCCTCAGGAGGAAGTCAAACCCAAAACAGGGTATCGGAATGGACCAAAATAAAAGAGAAAAAGGTAAAGTAGCAGAAAGAAAAACCACAAACAAAGAAGAGAAAAATATAGCTCCAACTGGAGCAGATCTGTTGAGGATTTGATCCTCCAACTGACGAAAACAGATCTTCAGATTTCCTCACTGATCTCTCTGAATCTTCTTGCTCAGGCTCTCCTTGCTCTCTCAATTTTTCTTCTCAGATGGCTCTTTTCTGGTGTCTCTTCTAGCTTCTCTCTTTTTCTTCTATCTTCTGCTCAGATGCTCGATTGCTTTCTCTCTTTCTCTTTTTAGCTCTCACTCTCTGGCGGCTCCTTCTTCTTTTTTTCTCTGCTAGCCCTGGGATATTCACAGTAGAGGCTCTCACAGCTTTTCGGCACTCTCCCTCCCATGGCCTTCAGCGATGGACGAGGAGGCCTTTAAATAGAACAGAGCCTCCATAAAGATGAGGCAGAAAAACCTAGTGACATTCCATTGGTCCACCTGGCATTAGAATATTCTTCTTTGGAATCCTCTGGAAAAAAAAACGTGCCACTTCATCTTGGATCACGTGCCATTCTATCGCTGGAGATAATTTTCTAATTGGATCTAATTTTATTCTATTTCTTTCTCATTAGACCACGTGGCAGGATAGAGAAAAATATTTCTGACATCGAACCTTGGATCACATGCCCATCATTGCTCACTTGGGTTCACGTGCCACTCGCCTGCTGTAACAATGATTTATCGAACTCATGTGTTTTCTTATACCCAGTCACATGGCTGCCTTGAGTACATTACATTTGACCTGTTTGATGAAATGTATGTTCTGAGTGCACCGACCTTCACTTGAATATGCTCAGACCTTGTAGTTCATATGTGCACTGACCTTTAGCAATGTGCACAGACCTTTGTAGCCTCAAATGTTCATGTGCATTGACCTTTTCTTGAATATGCTCAGACCTTGTTAGCAAGTACTTCTTCATGTGTGTTGACCTTGCTTAGGCACGAACACTGACCTGAACAGTATGTGCACCGACCTGAGATTGCCCATGTGCATCGACCTTAGCTGTATGTGCACCGACCTGAGCTTGCCCATGTGCATCGACCTTAGTTGTATGTGCACCGACCTGAACAGTATGTGCTCCGACCTGAACAGTATGTGCACCGACCTGAGCTTGGCCATGTGCATCGACCTTAATGGTCAGAACGGTAGAAGGTGCACCGACCTTTCTTCATGTGCGCTGAGGTAGCATCGACCTTAGTTCTTCTGAGACTGAGGTAGCATCGACCTTAACTCTTCAAGTGCACTGACCTTCAACAGCATGTGTTCTTCATTAGCATCGACCTTAGTTCTTCTAGTGCACTGACCTTCAGCTGCACCGACCTTGATAGCATGAAATTCTTCATCTGCATCGACCTTAGCACAAGGTATATGAATGTGCTCTGACTTACAGTAATGGGCATTGACCTTACTACAGAGAAAACTTGAGGTGCACTGACCTCACTGTCAACCATGAGTACAGGTTGTGCTGACTGGAGCTTTAACTGGCCAAACAAGACTATTGAATTTTCTCATTGACTATGCATTGACTTCATTGATTGTGTTGACTTTTCTTGTTGACTGTGCATTGACTTCTGATTTTAACTGGCTTTTAACCTATTCTTTGTGCAGCTTGAACACCTCAACAACACAAGCAGGATCATGAGAGCATATGCATGATTCTTTATCAACAAAGCACATTGATTGATCATATTAAAGAGTATACATGACTATAGTTTTTGACAACATCAAAACATAGGGACACAACAGCGTCCACCAGGATCCGGTTCACATCATGCCCATTGACCTTCCCCTTCATGTAGAGAGGACGGTTGTGGCACGGAGGGGATAGCAGCATGTCTTTCTCCGTGAAGGAGATTGTGGCTGTGAAGGCTTCATAGGCAGCCAACTTCATTTCCGCGACATGTGTTTCATAAGCTTCCGAATCTTGGAGTATCTTGATAAGAGTTTCCCTCAGCTCTTTACTCCAAGCGATGGCTTCCCATATTGTAATGCTGGCGGGGAAGCGCTTCATCTGGTGGAGGACTTTCCGGTCGGCTCAGGATCGAGCATCCTCCAAGGAGGGTAGTATGTCAGGCTGAGCTTTTTAAGGGCTACCGCGCTGCTCCCCGTCGGGGAGTTGCACTGCCTTGCCTTTACCACCGGGATTGGACTGACTTTGATCGCTCGTGGACTCCTGGAACTGGGGTGTCAATGATGGCTCTTCTGGAAGTGGCTGGCGGGCTATCTCGTCCTTGTCGGACGGGCCTACTTGCTCTGTGGAAGAAGCCGGAGCTGGTGCAGGGACTGGGATGCTGGTAGCAATTTCTTCCGTGGCGGAAGGATCAAAAATGTCAGGTCCTTTCCGAATTTCTACCTCTAGAATGGGGGCAGGTTCCTCTCCTCGGAAGAGGATGATTCGCTCTGGGTCAAAGGTGGACGGGTGAAGAGGTAGCTCATGAATCCTCCCACGACCTCTACCGCGTCCACGGCCACGACCTCGACTGCGGATGGTGTGTTTCGGAGCTGGCTTTAGCCCGAGTGGGGTAGTAGTCCTTTGTGTTGTTAGGGAGGCCACCGGTTCGCCATGCCTAGAAGTGTTGATGTTATCAGGAGGTGGGATTGCCACAATGTTGCAGGTGCAACTCCGAAGCATTTCTTCCGGCTGCTCTCTCGTGATCTCCTTGTCTTTATAGCACAAGGAGAGTTCTTCTGGAACGAGAAGCCTTTCGGCGTTCTTGAGCTTCTGGATCATCTCTTGGACCCAGCTTCTGAGGTGAGCTCGCTTCTGCATTTCTTCCCACGGGATATAGTTGTCGAGTGGGAGAGCTCTGGTGGGATGAGGAGGAATGTATTCCTCTAGGTCATCAATGAGCCGCTGGAGCCTCTGGAGAGGCGTTGGCTCGGCTGGTGATTGTAGGGCGGCCGCTTGTTAAGCTTGTTTCTTGAGCCATCTTCTTAGGTTCTTCCTCCTATTTTTCTCCTATTTTTTGGTGACGGCCACCTCCAGGGCAGTAGGCGGGAGAAGTACTAGGGCTGGAGTTGATAAATCCCCGTGATGGTATTTTCGAGCTGGTGCCTTGGCAGGGTGAGGTCAACAGTGTTGGAACCCTAGTTTTAATGATGACAATCTATGAGTCATGTGAAGACTGATTGCATAAGTTTGTTTGCATTTGATCATTTTATATAAAATGTATGTCTGTGCACAGTTGAGTCCTTCAGCATACATGGTCTGTGTACCTTGCGTTTGTTGCATACAGTCAATGCATAGGTTAAAGAAGTCCGTGCATAGTCAGGTCTGTGCATACCACGTTACTTGGCAAATAACGTCTGCATACGTCTTAGTTGTTTGCATATTCATAGTCGGTGCATGTTCCACGTCATTCATATGAGAGTCTGTGCATAACATGCATTGCATATAGCCAAGGTCTGTGCAAGTCTTTGCACACGCTAACTAAGGTCCGTGCAGATCTGTGCATGTCTGCTCTATGTGTATGACATTTTGTCAAATATCTGGTCAGTGCGTATCTTACTTTCTGTTCACAGAAATCGGTGCAGCTTCGCCTTTGTATATACAAAGTCTGTGCTATTCCCTATAGCTCCGGTCGGTGCAATGGTTGGTCCGTGCATACTTAGTTCATAGAAGGTTGGCACAGAGTTGGTATTAGCTTCGTTGGCGTCAGTACACATTTGGTGTTAGCTTGAGTCGATGCAGCTTTTGCTGCGAGCACAAGACGGTGCATTGCGTGTCTTTGCATATCCATCCTCGATGCTGTCCCCGTTTACGCTTTCACCAAAGTCAGTGCATTCAATAGTCGGTGCAATCTTTGGCCTAAGGCATTTCTTGGTCTGCATACCAACATCGGTGCTTTTCATTACTAAAGTTAGTACACGTTCTCATTTGTACATATCGAAAGGTCTATGCATCTTTGGGTTTGGCAAAAAGTGCACTCTTGCAGGATACACCCACACGTAGTCTATGCATTTCTTTGCACTATAACCATAGTGAGTCGGTGCATACCTCATTATGTACACCGATGGTCTGTGTGTGTGACTTGCCCAATATATGTATCAAGTCAGTGCATGTTGACTTATTCATATACGAGTCCGTGCATGCATAACTCTGCTTATAAAATGTTTGACCTAATGACTATTGTTCTCCTGATAGAGATTTTCTCTCCAGAGAACTGAGGCCAAGTGATCGTAACTCCTAAAAGTGGCACGTGATCCAAGAGTGGAGGAGGTGCCAGGATCGAGACACGTGGAAAGCACTGAGCTAGGATGCTGCCACGTGGGCCAAGGCATTTGGGCAGGAATCGTGAAAGCACACGCCCTTCATCTGATGCCCATGAAAAAGGAAAGAGTGGAGATGAAGAAAGGAGGTAGCACGATACAGAAGAAGAATCAGAGAGAAAAAGAGGAGTTCGAGCACCTGAAAAGAAAGGAGATAGAAAGAGATAGAAAGAGAGAGATAGTTTTGAAGGGAAGAAAGAGCGGCACATTGAAGATCAGGTTTAAAGTAGTGTTCTCTAGATCAGATTCGAGACACTTGGCTCTTGCGCGAGCATTTTTTGTTTTGGATTTATTGACAGCCCTCTGTTTGCTGTGTTTTGTTATTTTCATTCTTTCTTCTTTGATACTCATTCAAGCTGTTCGTCAGCGGTAGCAGAGGAGGTTTCCTCTGGTCGGCTAAGCTGTAAAGCCCAGCGGATGAAGCTGTTTGTCAGCATTGCAGAGGATTGGTACCTCTGGACAGCAAGCTGTGAGGCTCAGTGGTCTGGGATTTTTCCCCAAAGCTGTGGATCAGCGGTCTCTCAAGCTGTGAGTCAGCAGGAAGCCATACTCTGGTTGGAGTATGGGGTGGATGTAGGTCAGCTAACCGAACCACCTAAAATATCTTGTGCAGTGTGATTGAATGTCTTTCTTATGTGTGGTTGATTGTTTCTAATAGCCTAGATAGCTTCTGTTCGCAAGTGTTCAAATAGTTGATTAGGCGTGCATCTCTAGTGTTTGAGAAAGTGTTCGCTGAACAAGCCATCATAGTTCTATTCAATTTTTTTTTAAAGTTGGGTTAACTGTCTTAAGAAGATCCATTCACCCCCCTTTGGATCTACGTTTCTTCCTATTTTCGCACCCATCAATTGATATCAGAGAGGGTTTTCTGCACAGAGGGTCCAACGACTTGCAGATCTGTTCCTTGATTTGGTTTAGGTGCGATCTAGTTTGATCTGACTCTTAGCAGTGCTTCTGATCTGATTTGTAGTGACTTCATGGCTGAAATTCCAGTATACACCGGTTCGAATTTTTATGGCTGGTATGGCTCCTTTAGAGACTATGTGATGCATATGGATTCAGATCTTTGGGTTCTTATAGCTCTTAGTCCGTATGAAGTTCCAGAGGACAAATCCCAATGGAAATCTTCAGACATACAGAAATTTGATGAAAATAAAAAGGCCCTAGATCTAACCAAAAGGGCAATAGACTCTAACTATGTTCCATATGTCAATGAATGCAGGAGTGCAACGGCTATCATCAACAGAATGTTGGGAAGATCTATTGGAGATGAAGAAATGTGCCTGATGGTCAGAGATCAGTCCGAGGACTCATCCTCCCAGGTAAATTCTGAAGCTGAGGATTTTAGCTATGATGATTTAGTCTCAATGAATGAGCATTTATTGAATAAATATGATAGAGTCAAATTAGAAAAGAACAAGTTGAGAAAAGAAATGATTCATGAAGTTACACGCTTAAGAGCTGAAAAAGAAAATCTCAAAATGAGAGTTTAAGAAATAAACTTGCTAAAGATGAAAATTCATGTAATGAATGTGCTTTCTTAAAGGAACTAATTGAAGACCTTGATTCGGATGACAATATGCAGAAGAATCTAATTAGATCCCTAAAAGAAGAAAATGAGTCATTGGTTAAACAGAAAAAGGAAACTGATGAATATCAAGATAAATTGATTAAAGAGAATAGTAACTTGAAGGAACAAAATAAAAGGCTGATGGTCCTTAATACAGTTCTTTTTGAAAGATGGCTGGCTTACGAGAAAGGAAAATCTGTTTTGGAGGAAAAGGAAATAAACAATGAAATAAAGCTATGACAAGAAAATGAATCTTTAAAAAATCTCAATGACTGTCTGCATCAACAAGTTATCTCCTGTGAACATGATGCTGCCACTTTGCAAGCTGAAATTGAAGATCTAAAAAATTCTCTTTTAAAGTTTGTTAAGGGTAAAGATAACTTGAATAAACTGCTTGGGTCAAATGTAAATTTCCAGAAAGAAGGCTTGGGTTTCAATCCTGTTAATAGGAAGATTGATATGAAAAAGAACCTCACTGTTTTTGTAAAAAGTTCTGAACAGGAAAAGCCATCCAGCTCAACTGTCTTTCAATTCACTGCCCAGAAAGTAGACAGTTCAACTAAAAATCTGAAAGAGACTCAAAAACAGAAACAGAAGGTTATTTCAAATAAGTCCAAATCTACTTTTGATTCTTCTGTGCAAGTTCACAATGATACTCACACACACTCACATGCACATGCAAAGGATAAATCAGTCACAACAGTGCATGTGCACAATAAAAGAAATATTTCATGTCACTACTGTGGTCGGAAAGGACATGTCATGGATGATTGCATAGTATTGAAAAATGATGAGTTAGATGCATGCAAGCATACCAACACAGTTCGAAATAAGTCTGTGAAAATGCCTGATAGAAATATCTCCAATGCATGTTATTACTGTGGCAAAAAGGGTCATTACATGCATAACTGTTATTTAAAGAAACAGAAAGATCAAAACTACAGAAATGGTTATGCAAAGAAGCATGTGAAGAAATTTCAAAATCAAAGTGTTAATTGCTTTAACTGTGGAAGATTTGGGCATGTTAAATTTGAATGCTGATTTTTAAAGGATAGAAAAATCTATCCTGCTCACACGAACCATGTTGCATATAGGAGAGTTCAGAATCCTGTATTCATGCATAAACCTCCCATTTGCAATAAGTGTGGCAGATTATGTCATATTATTTTTAATTATTCCTGGAATAACTGGAGAGCATCAATGTGGGGTGCAATTCATCCAGTTGGATCCAAGAATCCTTGGGGTCCAAGGCTGTTCAAATAACTCTTTGGCTACAGGTGTGCTCCTGAAGATAAAATAAAAATGGGGCTAAATAAATTCAGGGCACTAAGGTCAGTCAAATTCCACTCTTCAGTTTTGTTTGAATAATAATCTCTGTGGAATGTTGCATGATTGATTAAAAAAAATCTGATGATTGATGATATTTTCTTAAGAGTAATACATATTGAGAATGAAATCCATGCAAACTCCCTTGGAGATGTTTAGTTAGTTAGTTCTTCATGTTAATGAGTAGAGGCATACATCTGCATGACCTTCTGACATATCAAATGGATACAACTGCATTGCATTACCAAATCTGTGCATAGTTAGTCATGTTCACATATAAACTCGGTGCATCCCTTGCCTCGAGTTAGATGAGGTCGGTGCAGTCTCTTTGTGTGTTATGACATAAATAGGTCTGTGCATGTTCCTGTAGAATGCATATAATGTTGATACATATCTATGTGCTTTAAGAGAATCAGATAGTGGTTGTTTGACATCTCGACACATGTTGAGGGGGAGATGTGCCATTCAGAGATAGAATACATGTTTTGGTCAGTGTTTCATTGCTGCTTGGGCAGTTAGCTTTATGTGTTTGATGATTTGCAAGGTTCTGCTCTTGTGGTATTGACTTTGGAGTCAGCTTGAATCTGGTCTAATATGAGAAGTCAAATGGTTGTGTTTTGGGCTTTTGGATTCTCTTACTTCCCAGAAGGTTGATTGCTTGATGGTTTATAGAGATGGGTGGTTATATGCTGATGGTCATTCTGGGTGTGCCTTTGTATTTGTGCGAACTAGCCATTAGTCTTAACTTTGCTCGTGAGTGGTCCTCACCTACATCACTTTGTTCGTTGTCTTCCTCTACAACTCTCATCTGTCTTCAAGAATTCATAAAATGTGCAAGTCAGGGGGAGTAATATCTGAATACTATCACCTTTACTTATTTTCAATAATTAACTACTAAGACCACCCTGAACTAAGAATGAAATTACTGATCTGAACTAAGATGTGATTTTTGGTGTATGAATATTAAATCTTATCTAAAAAGCTCTCACAATTAACCCTGGAAGATACCTCAATGGTCTTAAAATAGTCCAAATTAGAAATTGCTCAGTAGGGCATCAATAATCTGAAAGTCCTTAGTAATAAACCAATCTGATAGAAAATCCAAGGTTTATATGATCCTTAAGTCATATCTAAAGAAAAATTCTGACAAAAGACCTGGGAATACGCCATTAAATAAAAATTGAGTGTGGCAGAGCAATGGCATACTATTTGAGAAACTGATCATCTGTTTCAAAAAAATTCAAAGGTCAAGTCATGATAATGAATGCTATCTCTGTTCAAAAAAAAATTATTATGAAACATAAAGGTAAACTGCACTAAGTAACCAGGGACTCTGGTGTTTGATCAACATGTTTTCTTGAGTAAAAAGGGGCAGTTATACTGAAATGTTCAATGAAAATTTCTTTTGGCAAAAGTTCAAGTAAAACATGGTTGACCCTTTGGTTTCTTCAGAAAATTTAGACTGGTTTAATGTCAATATAAAATTTGGGTTCTTCAATCAGTAATTGGCTAATAAAAGGGACCTAGTAAGATTAAAGATCTCTTTGACTAGGTTATTTCCTTGATTAAGCTATCTCATTTCTATTGTTTTATAGGGATAACTTGTGGAGAATAAAATTCTAAGATATAATCTCATATGCCGGAAACCGCATTTTTTTCGTAGTAAGGCATTTTATTTTAAGTGAGGGGTAGTTTGGGTATTAATTGTTGAATATTGGTAAAGTTGGCAGTGTCTCTAGTATATATGTAACCCTACTTGCCTCACCCATCATACCCTCTCATTTGAAGTCGAAACGGCCTCCCGCTCTCTCATCTTCTTCTCTCGAGTTCTTCTAGCAAGCCCGCCTCTCCAGCCTTCCCTCTTCTCATCACGTCCATTCTCTCTCTCCATCTCGTCCTTCTCTTCCTTTTGCTTCCACCATGTCCTCTCCGTCGGCCATGAGTGAGGGGAAGAAGAAAATCACAGAAGAGCGGCAACCCTCGTCTCCTCAAGTCTTGGAGACCAATGTAACCATAGCCTATAAGAGAAGATCAAAGGAGTCACATGCAGTAGGTGTAACATCAGAATCGGTTCAGAAGAAGTCGGGCAAGGGGAAGAGAAAGGAAATAGAGGTACAATCGGTAGAAGATCGGGAGTCAGTGAAGGTGGTTGCGGCATTACCGAAGGTAAAGAAGCTGAAGACAGCGCAGGGTCGAGATAAGAGAAAGGTACTCGAGGAAGAAGATATCACAACTGAAGCTTCAAGACATGCAGAAATAACATTGGAAGCCGGCAAGATAGTCTTCCCATGGTACGAGACTTTCATGACCAGAAAATGATTGAGAAATTTCCTGAGTTGATTGAAATTTTTAAGGCTCAAAAATGGTTAAAGTTCCTGGGTAAGCATAGGGTATACTATCCTAGACTCATAGCAGAGTTCTACCAGAACCTGAAGTTTGATTTGGATCAGGTAATACTGGTTTCTAAGGTCAAGGGGTCCAGGATTGAAGTCTCTAAACATCTCCTACATACTGTATTTTGAATACCATAAGAAGGAGTAACTGAAAGAAAGTTTGCATGTGATCTTCATGAGGTATACTCGGTCATCACAGATGAGCCTAAGAATCCCCAAGACAAAAATCAGTTAAAATTGGGTCAGTTTAATGCAAACAGTTTCTCTCCTCTCAAGAGATTGATGCATCACATTCTCACTACTATGATCACTCCACAAGTCAGAGGGAGAGGAAGACTGACCAACATTCAGAGATTTGTGTTATATTGTTTACTTAAGAGAATCAGAGTTTGTTTGCCTGAAACAATGATTCAGATAATGAGGACTTGCAAAGAGTCTAGAAGATATTTGCCCTATGCAGCTCACCTAACTGCTATTTTTAAGAAGGCAAACATAGCCTTAGAAGATGAGCCTTCAAAAGAAATTCCAAAATTTAATGTGTACAACATGGAGTTCATTGATACTTACATGAGGCTGAAAAAGACTAACTCAGAGAGTCCTTATGGTGAATTTCAAAGAAAAGAGAAATCAGTAAAGCATGCTCCGTTGAAGAAGAAGAGGAAAGTTCAAGTGAAAATTGTGTCAAAACAGTATCCCCAGATTCCTCAAGAGGAAACTCCTTCTATATTAGCTGAACAAAACCAAGATTCTACTGTTGAACCCGTTGAGGAGAATCTCAATGATCTACAACTAGAGCAAGAAGTCCATGAACTGAACCTAACTGATACTCAAATTATACAGCAGCTGGATTAGAATATCAGTGAGCTTTTTGATAAATTTGGAGTACAATCTGAGCAGGAACAGCAAGTTGTTCAGCAAGAACAAGAAGAAGAACAACGAAAAGAAGTAAAATTTCAAGAAGTTGAGCCACAAGGCATAGAAGACGAAAGAGAATAAGAAACTGAAGTTGATGATGAACTGCTGTCTAGAGTGGTTACACAGATTTTGACAGAAGAGGCTGATAAAATTTTTGAAGAAATTGCTGAGTCTGTTGTCAATGATCAGGAGGGTGATCAACCAAGAGAACAAGAAGTTCCACAAGCCCCAGGGGCCACTGAAGAGGGTACACAGGAGTATGTCATGGGACCAGCTCCTCAATGTCAGATGTATCCAAGAATATCTCTTGCTCCTGCTCCTTCATATGGACCTTACCATGGGGAAATGATTAGTCTTGGTATACCATCCACTCCACCTCCAGAAAAACAGCATGAGTACTTTACTGAATTTCCGAAGCCTAGTGCATCTACATTTAGTTCACCTAGACCTAGTACTGAGCCTGATATTGCCCAGATGCTGTCAAATCTGACTGAGATAGTGTTGAATCAGAATGAATTGATGAATAAACAGTTTGTGTTCAACACCATTCAATTGCACAAAGTAGATGCCTGATTGCAGCATTTAGAGAGAGTTGTCAAGACCCAAGGGATTGAGTTTTTGACTGCCAAACACAAAACTGATACAGCAATCCAAGAGATCTTGGAATCTCCTATGGGAATCAGTACTAGAGTTGGTGACATGGTAAGCAAGATTCAAGATTCACAACTCTCTACTTTCACCAAGCTTGCTCAAATTCTGAGCCACACTTTTGATCTAAAGATTGAATTTGAGTTGATAAAGAATACATTGAACAATATTGCAGCCTGTCAGCCTGAAGTCGTCAACAAATTTTGAGATGTTCAGTCTGAATTGGAGACCCTCTCAAAGACCATTAAACAAACTCTTTCAAAGCAAGATTCTACCACTTCTCTAGTGGACAAACTTGGGGATACAGTGCATCGAAAATTAAATGAGCTGTTAGACTCCTTGAGAAATCTTCAGCATAGATCTTCCACCCCTGGTTCCAGCAGTGCACATCCTCCTAGAGACAGGGGGAGCTACAGAGGTCCATAATTCCCAAGGATTCCCCATTTTTTTTGATAATGACAAAGGGGGAGAGTATATTGGATGTATGATGGACAGTTTAAGATGGACAGTTTTTTTTTAGGTTCCTAATGTAAAGCTTACACTGATTGACAGTTTTAATGCTGAATGAGATAGTTCACTCAGACACTAGTCTGTATTTTCTTACTGTACACAGAAATGTAACTTCTGCATAATGCATATTTGTGTTGGATGCATGTTTTATGTTGAATGTTATCTTTGCCATACACGTCAACAAATAAATTCTCTGCTTGCTTCAATCATACATGAATTATAGTTGTCATCATCAAAAAGAGGGAGATTGTTGGAACCCTAGTTTTAATGATGACAATCTATGAGTCATGTGAAGACTAGTTTGCATAAGTTTGTTTGCATTTGATCATTTCATATAAAATGTATGTTTGTGCACAGTTGAGTCCTTCAGCATACAAGGTCTGTGTACCTTGCGTTTGTTGCATACAGTCCATGCATAGGTTAAAGAAGTCCGTGCATAGTCAGGTCTGTGCATACCATGTTACTTGGCAAATAACGTCTGCATACATCTTAGTTGTTTGCATATTCATAGTCGGTGCATGTTCCACGTCATTCATATAAGAGTCCGTGCATAACATGCATTGCATATAGCCAAGGTATGTGCAAGTCTTTGCACACGCTAACTGAGGTCCGTGCAGATCTATGCACGTCTGTTCTATGTGTATGACATTTTGTCAAATATCTGGTCAGTGCGTATCTTACTTTCTGTTCACAGAAATCGGTGCAGCCTTCGCCTTTGTATATACAAAGTCCATGCTATTCCCTATAGCTCCGGTCGGTGCAATGGTTGGTCCGTGCATACTTAGTTCATAGAAGGTTGGCACAGAGTTGGTATTAGCTTCGTTAGCATCAGTACACATTTGGTGTTAGCTTGAGTTGGTGTAGCTTTTGCTGCGAGCACAAGACGGTGCATTGCGTGTCTTTGCATATCCATCCTCGGTGCTGTCCCCGTTTACGCTTTCACCAAAGTCAGTGCATTCAATAGTCGGTGCAATCTTTGGCCTAAGGCATTTCTTGGTCTGCATACCAACATCGGTGCTTTTCATTACTGAAGTTAGTACACGTTCTCATTTGTACATATCGAAAGGTCTATGCATCTTGGGGTTTGGCAAAAAGTGCACTCTTGCAGGATACACCCACATGTAGTCTGTGCATTTCTTTGCACTATAACCATAGTGAGTCGGTGCATACCTCATTATGTACACCGATGGTCTGTGTGTGTGACTTGCCCAATATATGTATCAAGTCAGTGCATGTTGACTTATTCATATACGAGTTCGTGCATGCATAACTCTGCTTATAAAATGTTTGACCTAATGACTACTGTTCTCCTGACAGAGATTTTCTCTCCAGAGAACTAAGGCCAAGTGATAGTAACTCCTAAAAGTGGCACGTGATCCAAGAGTGGAGGAGGTGCAGGATCGAGACACGTGGAAAGCACTCAGCTAGGATGCTGCCACGTGGGCCAAGGCATTTGGGCAGGAATCGTGGAAAGCATACGCCTTTCATCTGATGCCCATGAAAAAGGAAAGAGTGGAGATGAAGAAAGGAGGTAGCACGATACAGAAGAAGAATCAGAGAGAAAAAGAGGAGTTCGAGCACCTGAAAAGAAAGGAGACATGTAATACCCCGATTTTAAAAATCTGAAATTTAATTGAAATAATTGAATTTTTTATTGAGATAAATGAATTTTTGAATTTAATATTTAATTCCTTAGTAAATAGAACTAGTGAATTTTCGACTACCTTATAAAAATATGGAAAAATACTAATTGGGTCAAGGACGATGTAGTTAGTAACTTTGTCTTCTAGGTTCAACCCAACAAAAATCCGTAATTAGGTCTAATTAGTGGATTAAGCCCAAAAGTGCACACTTAGTTAACTGTACCTAACCTTAACTTAAAACGCGAAATTAGAGTTTAATGCTCAACCTAATGACCCCAAATTCTTTTAAAAATTTAATTAGAACTTATTTCAATTTATTTAAAAATTATTTGAATTTAGTTGAATTAATAAGAATTAATTCAAAAATTAGATTAATTCTTTAATAAATAGAATAAGTCACGTTTCGACTATTTTATAAAAATCCATAAAAATTATATTCTTGTGTAATCCATTTCGTTTAGCAATTTTGTCTTCTAGGGCTAAGCCTAATAAATTCATTAACTAGGCCTAATCTGTGGATTAAGTCTGATTTTCACACTTACCTACCCAATAGTGAACGCAATAGTAAACCTCATCTTAAAACACCAAATTATAGCTTAATACTCAATCAAATGAGCTCATTTCGGTGGCAAATGAAAGACCATGATCTAAGGATCAATAGCCCTCTATCAATCGAACCAAAACCTAACCCTAGCACATGGTGGCGGCCGAGTTTTGGAGTGGTCAACCTTGGCGGCGCCGTTTTCCAACACCTAACTTGCGTGGTCGATTTCTCCCAACTCCGAAGTCTCCAGAAGCTCTATGAGCTATCAAAATAAAGCTCTACGAGTCTATTTTCATTTGGTGGCTGTGGTGTTCGCATTAGATTCAGATCTAGGAAGTTCTTGGTCGTTTAGTGGAGGTGGGTCGACTGCCGTCGTCCTCCTTCTTCTCCTCTTTGTTCCATCGATTGAGGTAGGTTTCCTAAACAAAAACCTGCACTTGAGTACATCAAATTGTTCTCTCGACGAGATCTTTCCGACAAGGAGATATCAGGGTTTTTCTAAGGTGCTGTGAAGTTCGTTCTTCATTCTAGGGCTTTAAGTTCTCTCTTCGATTGAGGTAGGTTCTCTCAGACTCAAACTGTAAGTAATATATCAAATTGATCAGCATCGAAGTAGCTTTCTTTTGATGTAAAAAGCCCCAAATTTCATTGAGCATGTTTAGAGAATTTTGGATCGAAGTAAGAGCATGTTTAAGCTTGATTTATGGTATGTTCTTCAAGTAGAAGCATGATTTTCGGGCTATTTTTGAGTTGGATATCTAGATCCACATATGGCATATCATACATGGTTAATTAGAATCAGCATCAAGTTAGCTTTCTTTTGGTATAAGAAGCCCCAAATTTCGTTGTATATATTGAGAGAAATGTACGATTTAGTAGAAGCATGTCAAGAACTAGGTTTTCATGTGTTCATCATATAATAGGTTATGATTCATTTGATTTCTGATGAAATTCGTATTTCAAAACTCATGTTTTATGACCCTAATATGTATATTAAGAACCCTAGGGCATGTGGTTAAGATCCCAACCCATTTAGACCCCAAATCGTGGAGATTTTCATGTTTTCCGGAAGCTCGTTCGGGTCTGGAAACCCAGGGGTCGACCCCATGGGTCGACCCATACCACCCTGCAAGCAGAAAGAATTCTGCCTTGCATGGGTCGACCCATGGGGTCGACCCACACTGCAGGGGTCGACCCCATGGGTCGACCCACACCAGGTAGATCCCTGGAAACTCCAGGGGTCGACCCAATGGGTCGACCCATGAACTGGAAATTTCCAGGGGTCGACCCAATGGGTCGACCCATGAACTGGAAATTTCCAGGGGTCGACCCACGTGCTGTATGACTCAAAAATTTGTATTTTTGACCCGAAGATCAATCCGGATCATTAGGGGATCAATCCATTCAACCTAGTCCCATTATAAACTATATTTTGAGGGACCAATGACCCATACATGCACCCCGTTAGCCATTAGATGTGAGGTTTGTTTCGAACCGTTTATGTATGCCGTTAATAACTTAATACATGTTCTAATTGATTCATTTTAGTGTCATGAATGATAATTAGTAAAATAGAAACCCACATGATAAATGATTAATTATGCAACCAAATTTTTGTTAATTGCATGCTATTTATTCATACGCGACTTACGCGATCTTGTTCATACACGTTACCTTCCTGATTAATCTCTTTGGCATTTTGACTTAAATGAAAACTTAATCCTTGATAATTTGGCATGGAATTAGGATTAATATGATTATTAGCTTGCTGGTTAGCTGCTGTACTACAGTAAATAGCGTGACCAACTTACCGACTTCTAACAAGTCGTTAGCCGATTAGTGTGCTAGTCTTGGTTTTACCCCCGGAAACTCTATCCGGCGGCTTTACCATCATCACGGGATCTCTTTATATCCCTGTTTTGAACCTAATGAACTACCAAAAACATCGTTTTACGTGTTTTACCGTTGGTTTAAGTCTTGGATTGAATTGGACGACGAGAGGCATGTGCGGCTAGTAGTTGACCGCATATCCTCTTCGGTGGCCCGATAATGATCGCATATCCGTAATACGGCCCAGTATGGATCGTATATCTTGTTCATGGGTCTTAGTGTCTTTTGGACATGAGTGGCCCATAATGCCGTTCATACCTTAGAGCGGCCCACTGTCAGCCGTTCATCCTTGATCTCGTAGGGCTGAGTTTCAGTCCAGTTCTCGTATACACGGCCCTGTGTTAGCCGTATATACCTCTTGCGCGGCTTTTGTACGACCGCACATCTCTCGGAGATGAGTTTGATCATGTTTGTGCTCTTGAATCCAAGGACATGTTAGTCCTTTAAATCTTGAACTTCTGGCAGTAATTCCTCTGATTAAATTGGCCATTTAACATGACTGAATGTCTGGACAATCGTGGGATCTTGTATCCAATAAATCGATGCCAACGCACCGTAGGGGCCCGGTCTGGTCCTGGGGAGAGCGCCCAAAAGTTAGTGAGCCCATGGGATGTTAATGACATGGTGAGGCATTGCACCAAGTACTTGACTAGCTTGTTACGTCTATGACATGAAAAATCTCTTGTTACTCTTGTTACTTGATCATGCTTGGAATGATGTTTAAAATACTTGCTTGTTGGCCAATTCTCTATCTCCTGTTGTAAATTCTTGTACTTGCTATCTTGTTATTTCTTGTCATCATTATATTTCTTGACCTTGCAAGATCTGTTTATTACGTTGTTTCATTATATCATCATTTATTTCTTTTATTAGCATGGCATATGAAAAATGTAATTTACTTGTTAATCACTTAAACTATGCCTGATGATAGAGTATAATTCCTACTGAGCTTCTTGCTCACCCCTACTTCCAATCCTTTTCAGGTAATGCGGTAACGGTACGTTGCAAATGGGAATCGGATCAGTGTGATCGAGTGAACCTGGAATCTAGAGTTTGGAGTCTGTTCTTTTTATCTTCTTGAGTCTAGCTTGTGTCGTGAGTCTAGTTATTTCTTTTTGTTCTTTCTTCCTTTAATTTGAATCTAATATTGTAAGAGTGGGTCAAAATTATACTTTTTAATATTTATAAGAGCTCGTATTTTTTTCAATATGTGTGTGTATGGCCTCCTTGTGTTTTATTGTGGTTGTTTATCTTCCGCTCTTGTTATCATGACTGTTAACTGCCATGTTCCGAGCATCGCTTCCCGCTGCTATCGGTTCGGGGCGTGACAAGACAGAAAGAGATAGAAAGAGAGAGATAGTTTTGAAGGGAAGAAAGAGCAGCACATTGAAGATCAGGTTTTAAGTAGTGTTCTCTGGATCAGATCCGAGACACTTGGCTCCTGCGCGAGCATTTTTTGTTTTGTATTTATTGACAGCCCTCTGTTTGCTATGTTTTGTTCTTTTCGTTCTTTCTTCTTTGATACTCGTTCAAGCTATTCGTCAACGGTAGCAGAGGAGGTTTCCTCTAGTCTGCTAAGCTGTAAAGCCTAGCGGATCAAGCTATTTTTCAGCATTGCAGAGGATTGGTTCCTCTGGACATCAAGCTATGAGGCTCAGTGGTCTGGGATTTTTCCCCAAAGCTGTGGATCAGCGGTCTCTCAAGCTGTGAGTCAGCAAGAAGCCATGCTCTGGTTGGAGTATGGGGTGGATGTAGGTCAGCTGATTGAACCACCTAAAATATCTTGTGCAGTGTGATTGAATGTCTTTCTCATGTGTGGTTGATTATTTCTAATAGCCTAGATAGCTTTTGTTCGCAAGTGTTCAAATAGTTGATTAGGCGTGCATCTCTAGTGTTTGAGAAAGTGTTCGCTGAACAAGCCATCATAGTTCTATTCAATTTTTTTTAAAAGTTGGGTTAATTGTCTTAAGAAGATCCATTCAACCCCCTCTGGATCTACGTTTCTTCCTATTTCCACACCCATCAGACGGCTCTTCTTTGCCCGGATTTCCATCCAGGCACCTTCCGCTTGTTGTATCTGGAAGGTGGCATTGATCGCCTGCTCGATTACCTCAAGTGGCAACTCCTGGTACACTGGGATACTGGGACTGGCGTCCGAAGACGTGTGCGCGATTTGATGCCTTACCCGCAGTGGCGATAGGAGTCTATAAGGAACCAGCAGACTAGTGCTGGCGTCCGAAGACGTATGCACGGTTTGATGCCTTAGCTGCAGTGGCATAGGAGGTGTCTTCTGCTGAGTTGGTACACTGGGGCCGGCGTCCGAAGACGTATACGCGGTTTGATGCCTTAGCCACGGTGGCGTAGTCTTTCGCTGAGGCGGACTGGGAGATGAGCTTGGTGTCTTGCTCCTTGGTCTTGCGGTTGTGATCGTGCTGGGAGCAAGGTCCAGTGGCAGCCAAAGGTACCAAAGGGCCTTAACGTTATGGGCAGTCACCCCGACTTTGCGCATTGATTGGGCCTCGTGGTGGCAGGCCCAACGTGCCAGCCGAAGTCGCTGAAGACTCCGAAGATGTCTTCTTTGCAATCTGGATTGGGTTGCAGGGCAGACGGGGAGGGCCTAATGGCTCCCCGGCTGAGAGGACATGACACGACCGGACCGGGACCTCACCCTTCTTTTGCTTCCCCTTCCTATCCCCGGATGCCGGAGACAGAGGTAAGGCAGGGGGAGAGTAAGAGGGACCTGAGGAGCCCATTGTCGTCTCACCTACCAGGACATTTTCTCGGCCAAGAAGGACCCGGAGGAGCCTGGCGGTGTCTTCTCTGGAGAAGGGGAGAGACTCTAGCTCCTGCAAGGGCCGCCATCACATGGGCGAAGTGGCAGGGTCTGGCTAGCTGGCCGGCGATGTCTGGGAGTCCGGAGGGACTGGAGTAGTAGGAGGATGGATGACGTTGACCGAGAAGTTACTCGGCCCAGTCTCTTGACTGCCATCCTACTCCCTGCGCCTTCGTAAACGCTCAAGAGCTTCTCGATTATCGGTCTGAAACTCGAGCCATTCTGGGGTATGCTAGTAAGGCAGCTCGTGCCCATTTTCTTGAGGAGAGTCTAGCCGTTTTGGAGCATTTCTGGCGATGCTCAGGGTTTCTTCGATAGCTTGTCGAAGTCTCACAAGCGCCATGGAATTTCCCTCAGTATCTATCTGCTCTCATTGGATCTGTTCCTGGATGAGGTACTGAACTTCTTCATTGGACTCAATTGTGTGACAGATTCTGGTGTGGAAAGGGCAGTATTTGGGGTGACTCAAGTCCTAGTGATTGTAGTCTATCGGCGGATCACGGGACATAATTTTCCCCCTCTCGACGAGGACATCAAAGAGTCGCCGGGTCCTCTCCTTGGGGAAGGAGAGGGGTATGTGATCATGCCAGGCCTTGCACCCCGGATACTAGAGTGAACGCTCGCCTTGACTGGTGCTGGGCTATTATACTTCGACGTCAGAAAGGGAGAACGTGGCCATCATATGGATCATGTTGGCCGAGTAGTGGACCACACGCCCTACTTTAGCTGGCCTGGACCACGTATGTGGTTGCGGGGGATCGACGAGACCACTCTTCATTTTGACGAGACCGTCTCGAATCAGCTTCTGTGCCTGAGTCTTGAAGACATAGCAATCTTCAATTGGGTGCCCGAACATGCGATGATATAGGCAATAGCTGGGATCGTCGATCTTCAAAGCCTCGTCCGACTTGCAGATTTCTGGCAGCTCGACAATCTTCTAGGCCATGCAGAGGTCGAAGAGCATCTTCGTATGTTCCTTCCTGAAGCAGAAGGGTGTCTTCATGCGCTCCAAGAAAGGAGCGGCCGACTTGTCTGCTGGCTTTTTGTCGAGGCCGCTTGGTTTAGCCTCCTTACTGGCTTTGGTGGAGGGGGTGAACTCGATGATGTTCACCTCCTTACCAGGCTGGCGTTCTCGCGTTTGTTTATCCTTTGCTAAAGTGTAGCTCGGGTTATCGGTGAAGAACATCTCTATTTCGACGACTGCTGAGTTGAGCTGGTCGAAGCCTTTGATGTTGGTGCCGAGAAGCTTTTCGCTGACCTCGGTCAGCAAGCCTCGACTACATATAGTGATGGCATCTTCTTGGACTGGTAGGTTGACACACCTCATGCTAAGGTCTCGCCATCTAATAAAGTCGAGGGTACTCTTGCCCTTCTTCTTCCGAAGAGAGCAGAGCTCGGCTAGGGAGATCTTTTACTCGGCCATCTGGAAATGGTCGAGGAACTTCTTCTAAAGATCCACCTAGTCGATGACTGAGTTGGGCTTCAGACAGAAATACCATTGGAAAGCGGTTCCCGTAAGTGAAGTGGCGAAGTAGCGGAGGAGATATGACTTATCCAATGCTAGCTCGCCCATGGCCATAACGTAGTAGGCCAAGTGCTCATGTGGAGGCCCTTGCCCGTCGAACTTCTATAGCTTCGGGGCTTGGCATACTCTGGAGGGAGCTTTTTCAACTGGTGGTGAAGCCGGTAGGGCACACTATAGAGATCTATAGTGGCAACCCCTTCGCCATACTGGGCGAGCTTTGTCTCGACAATCCGCTCGATCATCTGGCACTATGCCATGAGATTCTTCGGCACTGGCATGTTGGAGGCTCGTGGTTGAGCTTCAACTGAGGGTGTGCCAAACCCGACTACTGTCGGGATTCGAGCGGCTGCCACCGAGGTGTTGGCGCCATCGCACCCAGTCGACAGTGCTGGTGCTTCGGCCGGAGGCCTAGCAGGTTGATGAGGATGAAGGTTCCGTTCCTGAAGAAGGTCAGGCAGGAGGGCCTTCAAATGTTGTTTCTCCTTTATGAGAGTCTCGAGGGTCACCTCTTGAACCTCATTTGCTTGATGATTATTGTTGACTGGCTCCATGTTGACAGGAGGGTCACGGTCCTCTGCTGGGACTTCTTCTACACGTTCCGATGCCTGCGGTCTGACAGAAGTACCAATGTGACCTATTGGGGCAGGCGGCTGGGTCTGATGGCGTGGCCTCCTGAAATGGGATACGGGCTGGTTCAGGTCATCAGACTGGGTGTCGGGTTGATGTTCGGTGGTATAGCACGCGAACACCCGAACCGCACCGTTGATGAGCCAAACCGTCCACTTTTTCTGGGAATGCTCCTCAGAGTGGATGGTTCGGTTCATCAACGTGCGTGAACACCCGAACCGTCAGCAAAAAGAAGGAAGGCGGGAGATGTCCCACCGGGCGTGCCATCATTTTCATTCGCGCGCGGCGGCGTCGAGAGGGTTTTTTTTTGTATGCCGGTGACCAGGATAAGGGAAGGAATACAACGGGAAAGGAAAATATGGGGGTTTGATGTATCTCGGGTATTCTCCTTCGGGGCCGTAGGCCTCTCACGGTGGTATCGGGCACTCTCCTTTCAAGGAAAGTCGAGAGGGTCTCGAATGGCATGGGAGGTTTTTGGGACTTGGAGAAACGAGGCTGGGATGCGGGCGTGCCAGTCGATTTCTCGACAATCACCTATGAAACCATGGTTTGACTGGGGAGCGTCACTAGGACGCGGCACATGGGCTCGGGAAGCAGGGGACACATGGAGAGAGGGGAGGTTCCATAGGTGCGAGTGCGCAGGCGATTGTGGGGAGTCGTGTACTAGACGTCTTTCCCCCACCGACCGCAAGCAGTCGGTGTTTATTTACATCGGATTAATTCCGAACACCTTTGTTCCATGCTGAAGAGAAGTCTGTATGTATCTGAAACCATGGGTGGAGGGCCTGGAGCATTCCGCAGCTATGGGCTCGGGCCTGT
The DNA here is from genome assembly GCA_022559845.1 of Amorphophallus konjac. NCBI lineage: Eukaryota > Viridiplantae > Streptophyta > Magnoliopsida > Alismatales > Araceae > Amorphophallus > Amorphophallus konjac. The sequence continues at coordinate 87,483,556 of CM040122.1, read as the reverse complement.
CTGGGAGGTGTTTACTAGGGTCTGGGACACTGGGCACATACGTCGAGTGGTGCGGGAGAGGCTGGGACCCGAATATGGATGCGAAGATAAACATTCAGGTGATTATATATTTTACGAGAGCCGCATGGGCTTGACAGGTAGGCCATAGCGGCCAAAGTACAACTGGTGCAAGCCATAGGACAATCCCAACACATGGGTCGGTCCCCGAGTCAATGCATGATGAGGCGGATATCCGCATGTTATACAGAGGTTCTCCTTGAGGCGAGGCCATGCCCAGCTCGCCGAGGGAGGACTGGACTGGGTGGTCGGAGGAGATATCAGTCGATAACTGGGCGAGGGCCGGGTGTAGCTCGGACCGAGCAGTCGAACACGACCCCATGACGGAGGTAGATGCGGCATCATGGCGTATGTGAGGCCGTCGTAAGTTGACATACGCGGGCAGACCCGGGAGGAGGGTGTATTTGCCATGGTCATAACGCCTTGTGTGTGAAGGGAATGGACTTGCACTACATGGCTAAACGTCGTGTGAGGGGAGTACGAGTGACATACCATCGGCGTGTATAAGCCGTTTTACAAGTCGACCGTCCACACTAAGCTCCTCGCATTCTCGATCCTTGCTGGATGCCGACAAAAATCCGAGGGTGCTACAGTTAGATCGTAGGTTCTTGCATTCATCTATCCATGCCCCTTGAGCTCCCAAGGATGCTTTTATAGGGAATGTGGAGGGTCATGGAAGGGTTTAGGCGGACCAAGTTGAGAGCCAAACTTGGTCCGGGTAAACCCTTAGAAAAAATATTTTTTTTATTTACGGAGTGAGGGAGGGCAGGTTTAGGCGGACCAACCCAGGGGCTGGGTTTGGTCCGCCTAAACCCCTCCCCGGAGGGGTTTATGCGGAGGAAAGGTAGGGTTTTCTTCTTTAAAAAAACTTTTTTTTTTGGATGAGTTTAGGCGGACCAAACCTGGGGGCAGGTTTGGTCCGCCTAAACCAGGGTTGTCGCGGACCGGGGTTGGGGCTGAATTTTTTCATAAAAAAAACTTTTTTTTGTTTAATGGGGGTTTAGGCGGACCAGGCTGGGCTGGTCCGCCTAAAACCTCCCCCGGGGGGTTTAGGCAGATCAAAGGGAGAGAGAGAGGGGGGGCAGTCCCACCCTATAAAATCCCTATTTTTTTTCTATTTTTGTCCTACTTTGACCAAGTAAGACTAGGGATGTAAATATATCGGGTTCGGCTCGGGTAGACTAATACCATATCCTATCCGTGAAAATTTTACAAATACCATACCCAGATAATACCCTATTATTTTCGCGGGTATGGATACGGGTATATCCGTCACGGGTATGGATATATCCGCGGATATCCGTATCCGTCCATAAAATATGAATCCACATCTACATCCAAGGAAATGTGAGATTTATGAGAATTGAGAAAATAGAAATCCAGTCAATTCTTTCATTTCCAAAGTAATTTTTATTTTTTATAAAAATGTCCTTATAATTTTAGCAAGAAGTCCAAACTCACAAATCCAACAAGACGGGCAATGGGTTGAGTTCATGTAAAAATCATAGGCCTAACAAGCACAATGAGTTATTAAGAGCGGGTTGTTGTGCATTGTGATTTTGATGATTACAAAATGCCTTTGTTGCTTGGTCGTGTGCGAGAATGGTTGTTCATGTCCTCATGTGTATGAAGGTTGAAATGGTTGTGGAAATGTTCATAAACTGTTCTCTAAGGCTTATCATCATGTGGATGCATTGTGATTTTATAAGGCTCATACGTGCTTTGAGGTTAGCATAAACATTGCATATGAGGTCTTGTCTGCATATGATGTCTATACATTGTCTGGTCATCCACACATAAAGTCTATACAGCCTTTGCATTGCACATAAAGTCTATATATCCGTCTCACTTAGCATCTTCTCGCATTCACGCTAAGTCCATACACTGCATTTGGGCATTATTCATTACAGCAAGTCTGTACATTCTTTATTTTGAAGTATGTACACTTGTTGTCTACATTTCAAGCACACAAATTCTATACATTGCAAGACCAAGTCTGTACATTCCTTGTGCATGCATTTCTTCAAAGTCTGTACAGCCGTGGTCGCAAGACCAAGTCTGTACATCGTCTTGTGCATTCAGCATTTCCAAGTCTGTACATTGCATGCTGGCAAGTCTATACATTGCATGCCACCAAGTCTATACATTGTTCATGCATGTGCACAGTTTGCAACATCAAGTCTATACATTGCATGCTGGCAAGTCTGTACATTGGATGCCACCAAGTCTATACATTGTTCATGTATGTGCACAGTTCGCAACATCAAGTCTATACAGTGCATGCCACAAAGTCTATACATTCAAAGTCTGTACAGCCTGTGTTCGCAACACAAAGTCTGTACACTCTTTCATGCATACAGCAAGTCTGTACAATCATTCATGCATATGCAAAGTCTATACATCCGCATACTAACAAGTCTATACATTGGTTGCAGGCACATCAAGTCTATACATCCTTCAGCAGCAAGTCTATACATCATCAAGTCCATACATCAGCAAGTCTATACAGCCAGCAAGTCTATATATCAGCAAGTCCATACTTCAGCAAGTCTGTACATTCTTCAGCAACAAGTCTGTACATCCTTCAGCAGCAAGTCTATACATCGTGTATTTCTTGCTGTCTGCCTGAAAGGGTCGACCCCTGGGGTCGACCCATGGAAGGGTCGACCCCAAATGCCCAGAAATTCAAAAACCCCCCGAGGGTCGACCCCTGTGAGATAATACCCAAATCCAGCACGGCTGCTCACGAGGGTCGACCCCAAGGGTCGACCCATTGCTTTTGGGTCTTTAACCCTCTCACGAGGGTTGACCCCAAGGGTCGACCCATTCCGGTCGAACCTCCAGCCACCTTTGTTGACCGCCGTTTTCTTGCCCCTAAAGTCTTCCAATCCGAGTCAAACTTCCACAAATCACTCCACAAAGTGTGGATCTGGTCCCTAGGCTGTCTCTTGACCGACCTAAACTCTTATATACATCTCTTGGGTTACAAACCCTAAGGATAACAAGCGAGATCTGATTTTTGGGTTTTTTGCTAACCCTTGTGTATGCAGGTTCGGAGTTGAAGCTCCCAAGCCCTCTTCCACCTGGTTTTGAGCTTGTATGTGAAGGGAAGAACGTGGATTCAAGTCCCTAATCGATCCTCTACTGGAAGCAACGTGGAGAATCAAGATACAAGCATCATCCATGCAAGAATCGATCATCTTTCTTCAAGAACGGTTCCTCATCCTGCAGAAGCTTTTCATCGAAAATCTAAGGAAGTTGTCTTGATCTTTCACTTCTGTGTTTTTGTTTGAGATTGCTCAAGGTCTTGAATGATTATCTAAGAGGTGCAATATATATATACATGTTCATTTTTTCATCTATTGATTGCCCTCTTATTAGTACTGCGTTTTCATCCTAAGCAACAACATGAACTAATGCCTTCCTTTCTCTTACAGAAAAAGAAGGAGGAGTGCTACCACAAGGATGAGAGTAGAGGGGTTTATGAGGTGAGGAAGAAATTAGAAGAAGGAAAAGACGTGCATCTCGAGGAGACGAAGAAGATGATGTCTAAATCATGATCATCCGTCAACAAGCAAGGAGAATCAGATTTTGCTGAAGAAGGGGGAGCCTTATACTTGACACATCTGTCTAGTTTTCATCTCTATAATTTGATTGGAGGGTCATAGCATATATATGTTTTGATTCATATACATTTGAGATAATACCTTGTGTGGGTGTTCGGAGAAGGGGGTCTCCGAGTGTGTGTGTTGTTATATGTGTGCTGATTGTGCGGAGTATATCCGCGTGTGTGTTGTTGTTGGGAGTTTTCTCCCGTGTGGTTGAGTAGGCATTGTCCTACGTGTGTGTGTACGGAGTTGTGACTCCGTGTGAGGAATTTGTTCGGGGTGTGTTCCCCAGTGTGTGTGTGTGTGTGTGTGTGTGTGTGTGTGTGTGTGTGTGTGTGTGTGTGTGTGTGTGTGTGTGTGTGTGTGTGTGTGTGTGTGTGTGTGTGTGTGTGTGTGTGTGTGTGTGTGTGTGTGTGTGTGTGTGTGTGTGCTGCTGTGGCAGCAGGTTGAGGCAAGGCCTCGTGTGTGTGTTTTGCTGTGAAAGCAGCGTGTGTGTGTTGGCGTTCGTCCCCGTGTTGCTACATTTTGTAGTGTGTAGTGAAGCCTCACCGGTTTGGTGAGGGGTGGACGTAGGGAGCCCATCGTGGTCCTGAACCACCTTACAAATCCCCGTGTCATGTGGTTTGATTCTTGTGATTGTGTGTTCACTATCCTATCTGTTTGTGCTATCGTGTGAGCTCGGCGAGATTGAGTGAATCAGTTTAAACTTGTTTAGATTAATTTCTCAATCCTATCAATCTTGTAAATTACAATGTGTGCTAGTTTGTGTTTTTAATTGGACATAGTTTTTAGCAGTAGGATCTATTCACCCCCCTCTAGATCCATGTTCCTGTACTACGGGACCCAACACGGGTTTGGATCGGGTATGGGTTCAGGTGCACTAAATCCATACCCTATCTGAATATGAAACGGGTATTTTAAACATATCCAAATCCAAATCCATATCCATTTATTCGGATATTACTCAACCCATCATGGGTCGGGTGATGCGGGTAATCGAGTTTGCGGGTATTTTTGACATCCCTAAGTAAGACTGCGAGAAGACAGGAAGGATACGATGCTTTGACTGGTGGATTGGCCGCTTGCGCATGAGGAACACGAGTGTTGACGTGGGACTTGCGCGATCCCAAACTTTGCCGTCAGATCCTTCCGCGAGCGGGTACGCCAGTTGACCTTGCACAGACCGAGAGTGACTGGGACTGGGAGATGGTCGTGGGGCCATTGGGCTGAGAGGAGGGCGCGCTCCCCAAGGGGGTCCTCCCTCCTGGGGCGCGGCTGCGCTTGGGGCGAACTCCCCCCTGAGCAGCCGTGGCCCCGAGGGGTAGCCTCGGGGGTCTTCTTTTATTGTATGGGGATGTCCTTTGAAGGACAGAGTGCTCCGGGATGCTGGGATTAGCCCGTGGGGGCTTGTCGATGTCACGTTATTGCTGCCACTCACAAGGTGTTCGGGGAAAGTCCCGACACACCTCGGGTCATCGATCGGCTTAGGTGGGTGACTGGTGGGCCTTGGATTTGGCCCGGGGCTGAGGGTATAAGCTCGTAGGAGCTGGGAAGAGGCACTTTGGATACGTGGGCTCGGCCTCATGATGTGTGTGCCGCGTTGGACGGCAGGTTGGCAGGGTAGCCCCGGGTTGGCCCGAGAGCTAAGGATAAGCGGCTCATTGCCACATGTCTGAGGGTCGGGGGTGGCCCCGACTTGCTGGAGGGTTGCTGTAGAACCTGGCTGGTGTGTTGGAGCCACGGGTCAGCCTGCGGTTTTCTGTAGAAGGGCTGGGATATATGCGCCCACAAGGTGTTCGAGGAAATGCCTGACACACGTGTGTGAGTCGTATATACATGCTGCGGGCCTCCAAAGCCTGTGGTTGACTTTCTTAGGTCTCTCTTTGACCTTGTAGGGCTAAAAGAAGGTGTCTTGGGGTAGGCCTTGGCCTTGTTGCTGGGTGCCACGTGGCACAGCTTGTAGTCGGGGGCGCCCCCGGGTTGGCCCGGGTGGCCGTGTAGAGTGCAGGAAAAGCCTGCCACTGAGCGATTGGGAGTAATCCCAATCAATTGCTGATGTCGTGGTATGTCATGGCTAGTTGGTTGGGACCCTTGGTTGCGTCGGGCAAGTTGTAGGAGGGACTGGGTAGTCCTTGCCTTAAAGGTGTTCGAAGAAATTCCCGAACCTTCATTCTTTAATATTTTGCTGAGAAACTGTTTCGGTACAACATGGTCCCACGACGTCAGTGCCCCATTGAGCAAAGGGCCAGCTAGGCACCGTTGGGTGTTGCTGTATCGGGGGTCTTCTTGGGATTGCGGCATGCTGCTGGCATTTATGACACGACTTAGCATAATTGCCGCAATCGTCGAACATAGTTGGCCAGTAATATCCCAACTTCTTGATTTCAATTTTCATCTTCGGCCCGGCTTGATGGGCACCAGCTGATCCAGCATGAACTTCCTTCATGACCGTCCAGGCCTCCTCCATAGATAGACATCGGAGAAGCACCTTTCTTTTGGCATCTGCTACAATTTGGAACAAGGTTCCGTTTCTGACTTCATAAGAGTCTTTCATTCTGATCAATTTGATCTTTTCTTTCCTTTGCTTGGGCAGCTGTTGGTGTTTGAACCATTACATCAGAGGTTCTCTCCAGTCAGGTGAGCTGATTGCTTTTGATGTTGTAGCTTCATATTCTTCTTCATCTGGCTCCTCTATCATACTAGGAACCTGGCGCCTGTTTATCACTGTTATATTGAGGGATTCACCTGGCGGGACTGCCGGTGAGCTTGCTAATTTTGCCAGTGCATCTTCCTGCACATTTTGACTTCGGCCGACATGGCCTATCTCGATGAAGTAGAATCACCCTATGAGCTTCTTCGCCTTGGCGCAATAAGGGATCAATTCGGGCTTTCAGACATCAAACTGTCCTTGTATCTACTTGACGATCAGCATTGAATCGTCAAACACTTGCAGCATTCGAATCTCCATATGGAGAGCAATATGAAGACCAATGATCAAGGCTTCATATTCTGCTTCATTGTTTGTGCAAGAATTGTTGATTGAGCACGATGTATGCAGCACTTCTCCTTCTGGGGATTTGAGGACGATGCCTGCTCCGGCTCTTATCCTTGTTTGCCCTTGTCGAGATGTTTCTGTTTTGGATGCCCCGTCAAAATATAGCTGCCATATAGCCTGACGGACTTGATTCACTTCTAGTGTTTCATCTTCCAGAAGCTCTGTGATTAGAGGGGAATCTTCAGGCACAGGGCGGGCTACAAAGAAATCTGCTATTGCCTGGCCTTTAATGGCCTTTTGCGGCACATATGCAATGTCAAATTCCATCAAAATGACGGCCCATTTACCCAGTCGCCCTTTTAGTGCTGGCTGGGACAAAAGGTACTTGACCGGATCAGCCCTTGATATCAGCTGTATTTCATGCGAGAACATGTAATGCCTCATCTTCTTAACTGCAAAGACCAAGGCAAGGCAAACTTTCTCGATCGGGGTATATTTTCCTTCCGCCCTGACCAATCTTCGACTGAGGTAGTAAAGCTCCTGCTCTTTCCCTTCGTCGTTATTCTGGGCCAGCATTGCCCCCAGTGAATATTCGGTGGCAGCTATGTAGAGAATCAATGGCTGCCCTTTGACAGGTGCCCCCAGCACTAGAGGGGTCTTCAAATATTCCTTCAGCTGGTCAAAAGCCTTTTGGCATTCTTGATTCCAAATGAAAGGTGCGCATATCTTTCATCATCAGCTTATGGAATGGCTGACATCGCCCGGATATGTTGGAGATGAACCTGCAGATATAGGCTAATCGGCCCTGCAATGACTGCAATTCCGTTAAGTTCTTCAGAGGCGGCAATTCCTGAATGGCTTTTATCTTGGAGGGGTCTATTTCAATTCCCCGATATCGGACAATGAAGCCCAGAAACTTTCCACTGGAAACGTCAAAGCCGCATTTCATCGGGTCCATCTTCAGCTCATATTTCCGAAGCCTTTCGAATATATTCCTGAGGTCACTCAGGTGATCTTCTTTCTTCCTAGTCTTGACAACCAAATCGTCGATGTAGCATTCGACTTTGTCATAGAGCAGTTCATCAAATATCTTCGTCATCGCCATTTGATAAGTGGCGCCGGCATTTTTGAGGCCGAAAGGCATCCTTTTATAATGAAATATCCCCTTGGGTGATCGAAAAGCCATGTGAATTTTTCATGCTCGGCTATCCATATCTGGTTGTATCCGGACGACCCGTCCATGAATGATAGAGCTTCGTGGCAGTAGTGGCGTCTATCATGAGTTTAGTGATAGGCACTGGGAAATCGTCCTTCGGACACACTTTGTTTAGGTCTAGAAAGTCCACGCATATTCTGATCTAGCCATTCTTCTTTTTGACAGGCACAATATTGGTCAGCCCGGTGGTGTATTAATTTTCTGATATGAAGTCGATGTCCACGAGCTTGTCGACCCCCTGGCAAACCTGGCTTATCAGTTCCGGCCTCATTTGCTGGGCTGACTGCTTCACTGGTTCGGCCTTGGGGTCAATGCCCAATATATGTTGGGAAATTTTAGGGTTGAGGCCTAGCATTTCTTTGTAGTTCCAAGCAAAATAGTCTCGAAACTCTTGGAGGAGTTGTATATATCGCTTTCTTTCTTCTGGGAGAAGGAGGGCGCTGAGGAAGGTTGGCCTAGGCTCGTCTTCCGTGTCGAGGTTTACTTCGATCAGTTCATCAACGGTGGCCTGGCCGCCATCTTCTATTTCCGAGGGAGCTGGCTGTAGATTGATGAAGCCTTCATTGTCTTCTTCAACTTTGAGGACATCATAAATGTCTTCTTGCCCTTTCTCGCTCAGCGACGGGAATTCGCCAGCTCCTTTCCATGGCTCCAGAATCGGCGCCAATGCCGGCAATATAGCTTCCGGGCAACTCGAGTATTGGCCCGTAGGTGAGTCGCCCCTAGGGGAAACAAGGAGTTCCGTAGCCTCTTGTTTTTGCGAGACATTATCGGAGGTCGTAATGGCCTCTGTGGCAATAGATTCCTAGCATTTGCAGGGGATATCAGCCTTCGGCCCTTCGTGTGTCATTGTGTAGGGTTTTGGGGTATCTCCGGGCATAGAGAGCTGTAGGGCTTCTTCACGATCTTCTTGATAATCATCGTAGATAGCCTCTACGGGGCCCTCACCTATGGGGGTGAAGAGGGAGGCCACATTTGCTTCATAGCATCTTCCATCGGCCGAGCTGGCGACCTGCATGGTTAGGGGAGCGACGTTATACGCTTCCCCTTTTGAGATTGATATTTGCTGCCCAGACAGTTGCTTCTTGGTTTGAGGCTTATTTTGCTCGGCCTCCGATGCATCTTAAGGGGTCCTGTAGTGAACTGAGACCATATAGACTCCCCTTTTATAAACGCCTGCTTCATGTGGGTGCGGTGGGTTCACTTCATATTCCCCCATTTTCAGTTCTCCCCTCCTGATCAGGCCTCGAGCGATATCTTTGAATACATAACAATTTTCGATGGGGTGCCCCATCACCTGGTGATAGGGGTAGAATTGAGGGTCACCCCTTCTTCCGGCATCCTCTGGCCTTTTGGGCTCTGGCAGAGTGATCTTGCCGTAATGACAAGCCCATTCAAAAATTCCCCGAGTTTTATCTCTCGGGAAGGAATAATGTTTCTTCATTTGCTCCCGCAGTGAGGGGATTTGTTCCACCGGCTGACTGGTTGAAGGACTGGCTGCTTCCTTCGCCTTCCTTCTCGAGTGCTCGAAAGCACTAAGATTGATGCTTGGGGATTGGTTTTCCCATTTTTCCGCGGCGACGGCTGAGTGGTGCTTCGACAGCTGAGTTTTATATCGGCTGCCATTATGCTCAAGTGATCAAAGGATTGGAATTTGACGCCAGCTATCCTTTGGAAAATCTCTTCCTTCAAGCTTCGTTTGCAAACCTTGATAGCGGCTTCGTGGCCTAAAGGAGGCTCGCATCTTTCGTGGAGATCCCTCCACTTCCTGATGTAACCCATGGCAGACTCAGTATCTTTCTGCCTGTGGCTATACAGTTCTGCCTTAGTGACAGGCAAGTGCTTCAGATTCGTGGATCTGCCCTGTTGGAGGAGGATGCCCCCAGTTAGATCATATAGAAGTTTGGTCATTTCAGCCAACTGTGCCTTCAATATTTTGATCTCCTGCTACTGCTCATAAAGCAATGCGAGCACGACAGGGTTGTATTGGGAGAAATTTGGAGCGTAGCTTGAACTGCCGCCTTCCGTTCTGACGTCGGGCGGGGGTGGTGGCACCCCGTCACCGTGATTATCCAGGACCAGCCCCTCAGAAGTGGATGTAACCAGCCCTATATCCCTACATGTAGGTGGGCTCCAGAGGAGCACTTCTTCATCTTGGGTTTCATCGGCCGAGGGCATGTGTTGCTCCTGGCTCCTGGCTTCTTAATATTTGGGTCTTTTGGAGGTTCTCTGCTAGTGGAAGCAGAGATTGATATCGTAGCTGCTTCATAGAATTCTTCTATTGAGAAGCCCAAGCTAGGGTGTTGGGTAATCTGCATTAGTTCTTCATCCATGTTGGGGTGGTACCACAACTTCTTGAACATCTGCTTCTGACTTTCAGTCTAGAAGAAGGGAAGTTGTTGCCTCCTGACCATCTTCACCATTTTACCGGATATATCCAGAAGCCCCATGATTGGGATGACTGGGTCATGAATCTCGTCGGGGAATCTGCAATCGTCATCCCCTTTCACCGGCTGTTCATTATCCGTGTAGAATAGTATCGGTTGACCCTCAGGATTGGGCACCTCCAAAATATTTAGTAATTCGACTATTTAACAGTCTATATCTGTGAGGGGCTTTGTGATCTTTGGAGGGATTCTCACGTAACCGAGCAAATCCTCAAGCTCTGGCATCTCCGGCTCGGGGTGAATATCGGATGGGATCGCTCGAACCACCCCTTCAACTTCAAAAATGTGTAACACCTCCTGCGGGGCCACATAGTCAGGCGACGGCGGAGGGAACCAGTCGTTGTATTCTACTATCTTCTTCCCTTTGCTTTGAGCTTGCTGTGGGATCGGCTTCAACTTCTCCATGTAGAGTGATGCATCAAGTAGATGGCATTCAAACACCTCAAAGGGGCGTAAGTAATAAATATTCTTTCTTCTTTTCCATCCCGAGAGTACTTGATGCATTCGTGCAAAGTGGAAGACACCACCCGGTTTTGATGCAGCCAGGGTCGGCCTAGCAATGCTTTGTATGAAGTATCGGAGCTGATGACGTGGAACTGCACCTTGGTGGTTAAGTCTCACAGCGAAAGCTCGAACTCCACCATGCCCATCGGGACTTCAAACTTCTGGTTAAACCCAGCTATCTTCATGTCCCTGACCTTGATCAGGTGCACATTGAAATAATATTTATGGTAGACCCGGTAGGAGAGTATGTTTATTGTAGCCCCTGGTCAATCAGGATCCTATTTATGGGCTGGCCGTTCAACTTACCCCTCATGTACAAGGGTCTATTGTGGCTAGCCGAGGGCAGGAGCATATCTTCTTCGGTGAAGGGAATGGCTGTCCCCGAATGCATCTCGGTAAAGCAGCTTTCGTAGTATGCTGGGGTTTACAAAGCTGCGATGACAGCCAGCCTGGTTTCTTCATCTAGAGAGAGTATCTCCCAGACACTGAATCTTGTCGGGATTCTCTTCAGTTGCCTCATTATCCTATTGCCGGCTCTGACATTGGCCAGCCTGGCTTCTTCGGCTTTACTGTGCTTGCTATGCTTTAGTGCTGGAGGAGTCGGCGGAGAAGATAGTTTATGTCACACCCCGAGCGCGTAAGGAACCCGGTACACGTGACGAGTTTATATCGATCATGTCAATCAGAGCACGAGGAAATTCTACACAAAGATAGAGTGCGCAAAAGACAAATATAATGACAACCATAATTAAATTCCATAATTTAACCAATTAACCATAACGACGGTATTCCAAATCTATAATGTCAACCATACAAATTAAACCACGAGGCTACAAGCCTTAACAAGTTTCCATGACTAGGTCCAAATGACAAAAAGGTAAAATGACATAGGACTCAATAAAAGGACAAGACACGACAAGACACGACTCGGCAACGGCTCGACATTCGGAAGCTCTACGCTCTTCACTCGGTCTCATTCCCATCTGATTGGTTATCGCTATCCGAGTTACCTGAAAAATGTTGGAATGAAACTGGGTGAGCGAACGCTCAATAGGGATTATATCTCAATAATAAGCAATTCTTTAGGTAATTACATGTTTCGTGCAATGCAGGTATAGCTATGCATGATGAACGAGCAAGATATCGAGAACTTGAGAGATGAATTACGCATGATTTCAAGGTAACAATAAGGTACTATCAAGTTTTGCACTATATTCAAGAGAGACAACATCAAGTGAATCAAGCAAGTAAATAGTAAGTCTTATCACAAAATTTGGCTATTAATCAAGCAAGTACTCGCCCGTTCTGGGCCACGCAAGTCAAGTCACGTCAAGTCAAGTCAAGCACTAGTTCAAGAGAGAGTGGGATGCCATAAATCTAGAACGACAAGTGCTCCGATGTAATGCCACACCGTGGTCAATTAACTCCCATGGGCATAAGTACTTTCGGGCGCTCCTCCCAGGATCAGACCGGGCCCTATTAATGCCAGGCATTGAGTCTTGTAAAGTATCTTGGACATCCACTATGTTCCATAGCCAATAGAATTCCAAGGAATAAGCTAATGTAAGATGATAAGGTATATTCTTGGAATTCAAGGAGTTCAAGGACAGATTGTTACGAAGGGATGGACTATGATTAAACTACGCAAAAACACATGACAAGTCAGAAATCTGGGTGGAATTGGCACCCTGAAAAGGGGCGCCCATTCTGTGAAACAGAACAGGACAGAAGAATTGGCGCCCATGACAAGGGCGCCCATTCAATTGGTGACTTCTGAGAGGGTCACCCATTCCAGTAGTATAGGAAGAACATGCTCGCATATGCCAAAACAACACACTGTAAGGGCTATGCTACCATGTTTCTTTAGAGTGACATGACATTCAATGGGGATCATGGGTTTTAATGGTACAACCTACTTGGCTATCTTGAGGGAATCCAAGGCTAGCGTAGACATATGGAGGTCCCAATGATGAAATCGCTAGTCTGAAGGAAGGAATATCCCGCGGAGGGCTCAAACATCACCGAGAGTTGTGGGGTGTACGAGAATCGCCGTAAAACGTGGGGCTACATCGACGGACTGAGATAGAGTGCCAAATAACCCGCGGTGTGGGCTGGAAAACTCGAGAGGAAGCCAGGAAACAAGAAATTGGCGCACAACCCAATGGTCACAAATTCTCTAATGGACGCCCATCCAGAGGGTCGCCCATTCAGGAAATCTCAGGAATCCATTCAATGGAAAAATAAGAATTCAGTGATGGGCTCCCTCTCAAGGAGGTGCCATTCAATTTTTTCAAAATTTTTAACATAAAGGTCTGGTAATGGGCGCCCTTCTACAGGGGCGTCCATTCCAAAAATTTTGATATTTAAAAAATATCCCTGGTAATTGGCGCCCTTGTACAGGGGCGCCCATTCCAAAAAAATTTTACCATTATTAATTTCAACCAGTAATGGGCGCCCTCTCAGGGAGGCGCCCATTCATGTTTAATTTTCCTTTCTATATTTCTTTTCAGAACTACGTCTCTGTACAGAGACGGTCATTAAAAAATGGACAGTTGTAGACCAGTCGCCCATTCTATTTCAGTCAACTTTCAGGTCTTTCATGAACAGTAGCTTAAAGACATTTATAGTGAATTTCAAGGAGAACAAAATACGATCATGTAGAGAAAATTACGAGGAGATCAGAATCATGCTCATGCAAAATTACTAGAGTCAGGTTTCATAGATACAAATTTTTAAGCATGGGTTGATTATTAAAATAGCTAGAGGAATTGGCGCCTACATGAGTAGTCTCCCATTAATGGGTGACCCTATGGGTGAGCGCCAATTACAGAAGTGGGCACCTGCCTCCTGGTCGCCCATTAATTGATGACAGAGGTCAGGGCGCCAATTTTATCTAGCAGACAGAACTATGGAAAACTCGAGCAGCATTCGTGTAAGCAAGAGATGATAGATTAGCTACGACTATTCATGCATGCAGCCGGTATTTACTACGTGTTGGGCTTAATCTTGAGAAAACCTACCTTTTTGGTGAAGAAATCGACTAAGGAAGCAGAGGATGGAGAAGTAGTAGCAGCAGGATCAACAATGAAAGGAGAAAAGCTCTTCAAGTCTTCTTCACGTTCACAGGAGGAAGATGAAATCCAAGGCTTCTTCACGCCTGTAGAAGGGTGCAAGGGAGTTCTCTTCACGTAGCAGCAGCGAATGGCACCTTCGAAATGCAGTAGCAAGCGTATGTTCGTTCGATGAGAGAGTTTATTTATAGAGAGGTAGAAACCCTAGAGGGGTCGAATGCTAACAAGGCAAGGGTTCTAAAAACTCTTCCATGGGTTGCTCTGTATATTAATCACCCTTCCAATTTGCCAGCTACCTGCCAAGTTTTGTTTGAAAACCCCTAAGATTCCACCCCATGCACGTTCGATGCATGGCAACGTGGGTTTGGTTTGGGTGGGCTATTATTATTATGGCCCATGCCTTGTGTAAGTGAGGCCCATGGCTTCTTATCACGTTGGGTTTTTTTAAGAGGCCTCTATATATATACGTATGATTGGTTAAGGGAAAATGGTTGGTGGGTTTCCTTCATGGATATGGGTTAAGGCCCATCTTATGTATATGGGTCATGCATTTGTTTGGTCCTCTTATATAATCATTTAAGAGTTTTATTTATTTAGAAAATTTATTCTCTAGCATTTTATCCGGGGTGCTACACCCTCACCCACTTAAAAGAATTTGGTCCCCAAATTCAATCACGTACATAGAGATACTGATGGTGCATAGTACTTACATTCTAGAATAGCTCCGAAAATCTCTTCCGCATTGATTCTTCAGTTTCCCATGTGGCTTCTTGTTCTAAGCATTTGTCCCATTGTACTTTCACCATGGGGATAGTCTTGTTCCTCAAAACTCAAACTTCTTGATCAAGGATGTCACGCCCCATACTCTATACCATCGAGGTATTGTCCGCTTTGGCCTACCGGCCTCACGGTTTTGTCCCTTTCTAACAGTGATCGGCTCCAGAATGAGGGACTTCCCAGGCAGGTCACCCATCCCAATACTACTCCCCATTAAGCACGCTTAACTTCGGAGTTCTTTACAAGAACTGAGCCGATACTTCAAAAGGCGCCTCGATGATATAGAGTATAACTTAGCTATATTTGAGGGTGTTACAATCTACCCCTCTTATATAGGCGACGTCCTCGTCGCTGGGCACACATAGCACGTAATCACGCAATCAAACCCCCAGGCAGGTAGGACTCTAGAGGTGGCCTCTACAGGCTCAAGAGGTGGCTCCTACTATGTAACACTTTGTCCCATTACGGGTTCAAGAGGTGACTCTCATAGCGTAGCACTTTGCCCTGCATGGCACTTAGTTCCCACACTTCCGGCTGGGGTCTAGCTCTGATACCATTCTGTCACGCCCCATACTCTATACCATCGAGGTATTGTCCGCTTTGGCCTACCGGCCTCACGGTTTTATCCCTTTCTAACAGTGATCGGCTCTAGAATGAGGGACTTCCCGGGCAGGTCACCCATCCCAATACTACTCCCCATTAAGCACGCTTAACTTCGGAGTTCTTTACAAGAACTGAGCCGATACTTCAAAGGCGCCTCGATGATATAGAGTACAACTTAGCTATATTTGAGGGTGTTACAAAGGATCTTCATCAGCTTTTGTTCATAGGTAAGGTCCTTTTGTATCACCAAGTTATCGTGGTCGATGACGTGGAAAGGATCGTGCACATACTTCTTCAGCATAGAAATATGAAATACATCATGCACTTCCGATAGTTGCGGAGGCAAAGCAATGCAATAAGCTACCTCGCCAACTCTCTCCAAGACTTCAAATAGACCTATATATCTCGGTGTAAGCTTGCCCTTAACATCGAATCTTCGAATACCTCATCCCGGAGAGACCTTGAGGAAGACATGGTCTCCAACTTGGAATTCCATGTCTCTTTTTCTATTGTTAGGATACGACTTCTGCCTGGACTGTGCTATCTTGAGTCTTTCTCGAATGAGGTGTACCTTATCGGTCGTATCCCTTACCATATCTGGGCCTAGAAGCTGTCTTTCGCCAACTTCGTCCTAGCATATCGATGAGTGGCAACTCCTGCCATATATATGGTGCCTCGAAAGGTGCCATTTGGATACTGGCCTGATAGCTATTGTTATAAGCAAATTCGGCCAGGGGCAAGTGGTCATGCCAGCTTCCGCCAAAATCGATAACACACACTCTTAACATGTCTTCTACAATCTGGTTGGTTCTCTTGGTCTGACCATCTGTTTGGGGGTGGAAAGTAGTGCTAAAGTTGAGTTTCATCCCCAGAGAGTGTTGTATACCCTTCCAGAAATGGGAAGTGAAGCGCGGGTCTCGGTCAGACACAATTGACACATGAACTCCATGTAATCTAATGATCTCCTTGTTATATAAGGCAGCAAGGATATCAACCGACCATCGACTTTTGACAGGCAAGAAATGAGCCGATTTGGTTAGACGGTCGATGATTACCCAAATTCCATCATGTCCGCCCCTAGACTTAGGCAAGCCCATAATGAAGTCCATGCCGATGTCTTCCCACTTCCACCTGGGAATATCTAGCAGATGCAACTTTCCAGCGGTTTTCTGATGTTCCGCCTTCACTTGTTGGCATGTCAGACAACGAGACACGAAGTCCGCTACCTCTCATTTCATATTAGGCCACCAGAAGGTTCGCTTCAAGTCTTGGTACATCTTCGTTGCTCCAGGGTGAATTGTGTATCTCGATCGATGAGCTTCTTCAAGAACCTTCTTCTTCAATTCGGGACAGTCCGGTACACATGTTCTTTCTTGAAATAGCAATCTATCATCAGACGCCAGTTTAAATTCGGGTCGATCCTCTAGCTTGTCCTTTACCTCTACCAGCATCGGGTCTTCCTCTTGTAACTTCTTGATCTCAGATAGTAAATCCGAATGTAAACTCATATGGGATAGAGTAATACACCCCTTCTTCTTGTCTGTACTTATATTAAGCTTGGAGAATTTCTCCAATAACTTCCATTTGGATCATGCAATTGGCCATTAATGCTCTCGGCTTTCGACTAAGGGCATCGGCTACATGATTACCCTTACCAGGATGGTCTTGAATAGTAAAGTTGAAATCCTTGAGATATTCGAGCCAACGCCTTTGTCTCATGTTTAGCTCCTTTTGGGAGAATAGATACTTGAGACTTTTGTGATCGGAGTACACAATAAATTATTCTCCATAGAGATAGTGCCTCCAGATCTTTAAGGCAAACACTATCGCGGCCAGCTCTAAGTCGTGCACCGGGGAGTTCTCTTCTTGTTTCTTCAATTACCGGGAAGAGTATGCAATGACTCTTCCATTTTGCATCAATACACACCCGAGGCCAATACCAGAAGCATCGGTATACACCTCATACTTCTCTCCTTCAATTGGTAGTGCTAAGACTGGAGCAGTAGTTTGGTGATCCTTCAAAGCTTCAAAACTCTTCTCGCAGTCTTCACTCCACTCATAAGGTACTTCCTTGCGAGTCAGCCTAGTGAGAGGAACAACAATTTTGGAGAAGTCCTTGATAAAATGCCGGTAGTAACCAGCTAGGCCCAAGAAGCTTCGGATTTCCGTTGCATTAGTTGGTCGTTCCTAATTCTTCACAGCCTTGACCTTTGACGGATCTACAGAAATCCCGTTCTTTGAGACTACATGGCCTATGAAGGAGACCTCCTCAAGCCAGAACTCACACTTGCTATATTTGGCATATAATTGATTTTCCCTCAATATTTGTAATGCCATCCTCAAATGCACTTCATGGTCTTCCTCGGACTTTGAATAGATTAAGATATCATCAATGAAGACCACAAGAAAATGATCTAAATGCGGTCTGAAAATATTGTTCACTAACTGCATAAAGGCTGCCCCGGCATTTGTTAGTCCAAAAGGCATAACAGTAAATTCATAATGCCCAGACCTGCTTCGGAATGCAGTTTTATAAATTTCCTCCTCCTTGATTCTTAGTTGGTGATATCCTGACCTGAGGTCAATCTTGAAAAAGTATTTTGCACCAGATATTTGATCGAATAGCTCATCAATCCTCGATAGTGGGTATTTGTTCTTGATAGTGAGATGGTCCAGCTGTCGATAATCGATGCAGAGTCTCATCGATCCGTCCATCTTCTTAACGAACAATACAGGCGCTCCCCACGGGGAAGTACTTGGCCTGATGAAACCCTTCTTCAATAGCTCCATAAGTTGCTCCTTCAATTCTTTCAATTCAACAGGGGACATTCTATAGGGTGCTTTCGAAATAGGACTAGAACCAGGGACAAGGTCTATTGTGAACGACACGTCCCTCTCCGGGGGTAAGCCGGGCAATTCTTCCGAAAAAACGTCGGGGAATTCTCAAACTACACGAAGGTCTTCCAGCCTAGCCACTTTAGCTTCAGTGGCAGTTACAAAGGTAATGAAAGCCGCACATCCTTTATGCAGAAGCTTGCTAGCTCGAAGAGCCGATATAAGAGGTGATCTATCCCGAGGGCTAATGTAAACCAACTCTGGGTAATCCACAAAGGTTATCTTGCCATTCCGGCAATCTACAGTTGCTCGGTGTGTGGATAACCAATCGGCACCTAGTATGACATCATATCCATTCATATCTAGGCACACCAGGTTGGCAGGTAGATTGTGCCGTTTAACCATAACCTTACAGTTTGGGTAGTGGTACGTAATCTTGGACTCGCTCCCGAGAGGAGTAGAGATGACCAAGTCAAACAATTCGGGTTCCTTAGAAAATGAAGCAGCAAATTTCTTGGAAACAAATGAATGAGTTGCGCCGGTATCAAACAAAACTTGAGCAGTCTTAGAACAAACAGTTTGTGTACCTTCCACGATCCCACCTTCCGTCGGTTTCGTCTCTTGCAACGCTTGTAGACGACCTTGCTTCTTTGCCGGGTGCTTTTCATCCTTGGTGGTTTGTTCATTCAACAGTGGGCAATCAGGGATCCGGTATTTCAGACTCCCACATCGGAGACACACTCCCAGTCGCCTCCAACATTCCTTGGCTTTATGATCGGCCTTGTCGCAATGTTTGCACACCTCTTTAGAAGGCGTGGTGATGGAGAAAGGCTTGTCATTTTTCTTGAATTTCCTCTCTTTGGAGGATTCCCCTCTTTTATTGGACCACTTCTTATTAGATGATGATTTGAAATTTTTGATACTTGTGACATGCTCCTTCTTGTCCCTTCCTCGGATTTTGTAGGATAATTTGGTGGCGTCTTCTAACAGCTGTGCATGCTGTACCATCTCTGAATAAGCTTGGATGTCCATCGGCGTAAGTTGGGTGATGTATTGAGGCCGAAGCCCATTGAGGAACCTTCTTGCCCTAATCTTTTCGGTACACACCAAGTGGGGTACATACCTTGATAGCCTTGAGAACCGGGCCTCATACTCGGCCACTAATAAGGTCCGTTGCTTCAGCGCGGCAAATTCCGCGGCCTTCTTCTCTTGGATGCAGTAAGAAAAATACTTGTTGTTGAAATGCTCAACAAATTTGGCCCATGTGATATGATCGTCAGGCAGTGTTGCTTCTACAGACTCCCACCAACATCGAGTGTCCCGCTCCAGTTGGAATGTGGCCAGCAAAACCCTTTCCTCGTCCGTGCATTGCATTACACGGAAGATTCTTTCTATTTCCTTCATCAAGTTCCCGGCGTCGTCAGGGTCGGACGAGCCTGTGAACTTTGGTCGGTTCATGTTACGGAAACTCCGGTGGAGCTCGCCTGCTCCACGATTGGCTCCGCCTTGCACCACCTGTTGTAGCGCCTGGGTAAGGCCTTGCACGGTGTGTTGCATCTCGCGCCACTGTGCTCTCTCGGAGGCCATTATCCTATAAGAGATATTAAGTTTTAATTAATTGTGTGTATGATTACAAGGTCAGACGTCAACATTGGACTTAACCCACTGCTCTACCCATCTCACCGGGTGTAAGGAGTAGTCCTATCTTTGGAGTTGGGTTTCCTAGGAAATTTGAAATCCTATACTCTGATACCACAACAACTGTCACGCCCCGAGCGCGGAAGGAATCGGGTACGCATGATGAGTTTATATCGATCATGTCAATCAGAGCACGAGAAAGTTCGACACAAAGACAGAGTGTGTAAAAGACAAATATAATAGCAACCATAATTAAATTTCATAATTTAACCAATTAACCATAACGACAGTATTCCAAATCTATAATGTCAACCATACAAATTAAACCACAAGGCTACAAGCCTTAACAAGTTTCCATGACTAGGTCCAAATGACAAAAAGGTAAAATGACATAGGACTCACTAAAAGGACAAGACACGACTCGGCAACGGCTCGACATTCGGAAGCTCTACGCTCTTCAATCGGTCTCATTCCCATCTGATTGGTTGTCGCTATCCGAGTTACCTAAAAATGCTGGAATGAAACTGGGTGAGCGAACGCTCAGTAGGGATTATTTCTCAAGAATAAGCAATTCTTTAAGCAATTACATGTTGCGTGCAATGCAGGTATAGCTATGCATGATGAACGAGCAAGATATCAAGAACTTGAGAGATGAATTACGCATGATTTTAAGGTAACAATAAGGTACTATCAAGTGTTTGCACTATATTCAAGAGAGACAACATCAAGTGAATCAAGCAGGTAAATAGCAAGTTGTATCACGAAATTTGGCTATTAATCAAGCAAGTACTCGCCCGTTCCGGGCCACGCAAGTCAAGTCATGTCAAGTCAAGTCAAGCACTAGTTCAAGAGAGAGTGGGATGCCATAAATCTAGAACGACAAGTACTCCAGTGTAATGCCACACCGTGGTCAATTAACTCCCATGGGCATAAGTACTTTCGGGCGCTCCTCCCAAGACCAGACCGGGCCCTATTAATGCCAGGCAATGAGTCATGTAAAGTATCTTGGACATCCACTATGTTCCATAGCCAATAGAATTCCAAGGAATAAGCTAATGTAAGATGATAAGGTAGATTCTTGGAATTCAAGGAATTCAAGGACAAATTGTTACGAAGGGATGGACTATGATTAAATTACGCTAAAACACATGACAAGTCAGAAATCTGGGTGGAATTGGCGCCCTTCTGGGTGCCATCACTTTCAAAATTGGTGCCCTAGAAAGGGGCACCCATTCTGTGAAACAGAACAGGACAGAAGAATTGGCGCCCATGACAGGGGTGCCAATTCAATTGGTGACTTCTGAGAGGGTCGCCCATTCCAGAAGTACAGGAAGAACATGCTCACATATGCCAAAACAACACATTGTGAGAGCTTGTGGACGCACTTTTTGACACGCTCATTTGTTTGGTTCTTTAAGTCGGTTTATTCGGTGGGTTTATTCGTTTATTAAGTGCGTGGGCGTGCCAGTCACCTAGGTGACGATTTATGGTGCGCTCGATCTGACTAATCAGACGATTGTGTGGTTCGTGTTGGGACCAAAACCCGCCGCGCCATAAAGGTCACGACGTCATTTACATCCCCTATACGAGAGAACACCCTTGATTAATCGCCGAGATTCAGGGCCTCATGGCCAGGAAATTAATTGCATGAAAGGTATATTAGAGGGTATCGAAATCCTCGTGCGAGGGCGAGAAGAAAACCATTCGCGGTCATGTCGGTCGTGTGCTGACCCTTTAATGTTCGGACGAATGTCCGGCTCGAGAAAAGCGCGACCGTCGCGGGAAATCCGGAGCATATGTATGTCGGAATACGGCAAATTTATTGTTCAGAAGAACAGAAAGCGTTCGGCTAAATCTCGATTAGAGCGGTCAAAAGCCCGGTAAATCTATTCGCCCGGTGCAAGAGCAAGCTGCGACCATACTGCGGTGGGCCCCCCGCGGTCGAAGTTTGACTCCCGTGAGCATCATTAATGTTTCCGGTGCCAAGGGGGCAACGGGGAAATATCCCTTGAATTAGCTGGAAAGCCCTATGTCTTGGGAAGCGAACATTCGAAACATATCGGTCACTCGAGGGACCATTCAGCATTCGGACGGGTGTCCGGCTTGAAAATATCGCAATCGTCGCGGGAAGGCCAGGAACGTATGTATGTCGGGATTTGGCAAATATATTATTCCGAGGCACTGAAAGCATTCAGTTAAACCTCGGTTAGCGTAGTAGGAAACCAATGAATTTGTTGGCCCGGTGCAAGATCGAGTCAGGAACATACCAGGGGCGCCTCCCGCAGTCCAAACGGGGCTTGCGTGGGCATCATTAATGTTTTCGATGCCGGAGGGCAACGGGGAAGAGTCCCGGGACTAGATCCCAAAATCAAAACGTGTCCGAAGAGAGCGAGCTATAGGCCGAGGATATGGGTGAGACAATGACCATAATCGGGATAGACCCGAGGTCTAAGCGTAACCCATGAAGGCCTCATTGATGTTCCCATGCGGAGGGTCCAGGGATGACGAGAGCCGCCTCATTCCGTTCGGATTTTGTCGGTCATACACGAGCCATTTTATGTTCGGACAAAGGTCCGTATAGAAAACAAGACGGCGACGGGAGTGAGTCCGTGCAAATGTCTGCCGTGAGTACGGCAAGTTTAATGCAAGTGCGGGATTAGATCCCGATATATATGCCGGTCACTAACGGACCATTCATTATTCGGACGGAAGTCCGTATTAGTAGCGTCGAGGATGACGATAAAATCGTGCGGATGTCTGCCGTAGGTGCGGCAAGTTTAATGTGGGTGCGGGATCGGATCCCGATGAAGACGGGTCGAGCTAACAAACTATCGGCCCGGGATAAGTTCAGATCATGGTCACGTCCGGGTGGGGGCTCCCGAGATCCAAGTTTCTCTTCACCACACCGTATGAATGTCTGCCGTGAGTATGGCAAGTTTAATGCAGGTGCGGGATTAAATCCCGGTATATATATGTCGGTCACTAACAGACCATTTCTTATTTGGATAGAAGTCCGTGTTTGTAACATAAAAGACGGTGACAAAACCGTACGAATGTCTGCCGCAGATACGGCAAGGTTAATGTGGATGCGGGATTGGATCCCGATAGAGGTGAGTCAAGCTGATGATCTATTGGCCCGAGGTGGTTGCGGACTGTGGCCATATCGGGGTTTCCGAGGACCACGTCTGATGCCACGGGGGCGTCATTGCTTTTCTCTTCACGCACAGTCCGGGGAAGTGAGTCGTTAAGTGTGAAGCCCGAACTCGCCAACGTGTGGCCTCTAATGCGGATCGACCTGCGCGGTCAGGTCGTGGTGTTCGACCTGCCCGGTCAGGTCGCGGGGGTCAAGGGGGCAGCGCCCCTTGCGGGGGTTTCTGGGGGCAGCGCCCTCGGAACAAAATTTGATTATAGAAAGGGTGATGGCGTTTGTTTCCTTTTTTATTAAGATTGATCCCTTTTTCTTTTTTTTTTTGTTTTGAATATTTCTCCCTTTTTATTGTCTACTTATCCTTTTTTGTGTTAAGGAGGCGCGCCGGTTTAGGGGAACACTAGGGGCGCGCCGGTTTAGCATGATACAAAGGAGGGCGCGCCGGAATAAGAGGTGTAAGGGGCGCGCCGGTTCAAGGCCAAGGGAGGGGGGCGCGCCGGTTTAAGGCAATGCCAAGGAGGGAGAGGGGGCACGCCGGAATAGCCTAAGAAGGGGAGGCGCGCCAGTTTGGGCTTCAAATAGGAATGGGAGGGGGCACTATTCATCTCAGGAATTCCAAAGTGGATTTGAGTGTGGGGCTAAACCAGCGCGAGGGGGTAGCGCGCCGGATTAGCCCACGCCGGATTAGGAGCACGCCGGGAAAGCTTCAAGGAGGTTTCCTCTCATTCTTGTTGGCTCTGTTTCTTCTTTCTTTCAATTGTAAGTTAATTTGTTGATTGGTTTGTTCACCGAATTGGCGGATTAAGTTTGTGGAGAGGGAGTTTAAGTGTTTTAGTTGTTTGTTAGGGTGAATTATCATGAGGATTCGAGTGTTTTATTAGAGGTGTTTGTTGTGCAGGGTAGTTCAGTTTGTGTTTGATTTCAGGAGCTTAGTTTGTTCGTCTGTCTGTTCTTACGTATTCTCTGTTCTTACGTGTTCTTCCTCTGGCAAAATTTGGGCAGCACCTCCCCCGGACTGAGGCTTGCCAGAGACAAATAGGGGAACACCAAACGGATTGCTCCGGGGTGAACCTCAAATCCAGACCTCACGGCGGTCTGATAACCCAAATGTGAGTGTGGAAAAGCTCGAGGACTAGCCTTCAAGAGCTCCCATGGCTCACGGGTGATGGTTTCATGAAGCGGGACAAATGTATGCCACGAAGGTCCATGAATGTTCATCCTCATGTGGGTTCCTTCGAAGGCCATGCCACGGAGAGGCAGGCTTCAAAGACCCTGGATGCATGGAAGATAGGGAGAAAACGGGGGACGGGAGCTAAAGCCAAGAAATGTGCTTGCCGACAGACTTCCTTTTATTCATCCACAAGAAGGGGAAGGTCGAAATACAAAAGGGGGATCTACCCTAGGGCAGAGAGAAATGCATTTAGGGGGAAAGAAGAGGAGATACATCAATGGGAGAGGGGGAACAGAGCACAAGCTCCCCCCCCCCTCGAGCTCACCTCTCACTCTCCTCTCTTCTCTTCTCTTCTCTTCTCTTCTCCGGCACGGGGACGAAGCTTCTTCTTCTCTTCGGGTGGCCCTCTCTTCTCTTTTTCCATTGCCCTTCGGGGGTTCGAGAGCTTCTCTCCTTCTTCTTCTCCAGTGGAGCATGCCTTTTATAGAACGGACAGTGGGGGAGAGGATTCCCGCCACCTCTGCCTTGTTCGCAACAACGTTGTTGTTGTGTTGGATGCTGCTGATTCGCGCCGTACACTGGCGCTCATCCTAGGACAGGATGTTCGCAGGTCTACCGGGAGATTTGCTGCCACTTCTCCACCGTGGAAGCATGCCTTCGCCGTTGATGCCGATGCGCTGTCGAACGGAGTCGGAGACAGAGCTCGATAGCATTGAATGCTATGCCCCCTAGAACCTGCCCCAAATCTGATAGGAGAACAGAGTATCGGGGGGCAGATGGGACAGAATGGGGTTAAACCGGCGCGGACAGGGGGCGCGCCGGATAACCATAGTAAAGAGCCCGCCGTATCACCCAATGAATAGGGGTACGCCGGATCAGCAAAGGAAGAGGGGTGCGCCGGTCTAAGGCTATTAGAAGGGGGGCGCTGGTCTAAGGACCATGCAAGGGCGCGCCGGTTTAGACTTCGTCTCGGCTTCGTGGCTATTCAGATGGACGCTTGTCCTCCCGTATTGCTTTAGTCGTAATGCACCGCCGTCGGGGTGTTTAGTTCAGGGCCTCTGCATCCCGATTCGAAACTTCGAGTGATCCCCGGCACGTGCCGAACACGTGTTCGAATTCCTAAGTTTCTTTTGATTCGGCCGTTGGCAATGCCGACTAGAAAGCCGGGGCTGTCTCTTCAACACGAGGGGATTCTTTGTTGGGTGGCGGAGCACCGGGTAGGTATTCGTCCTGCTTGGAGGAGGCATAGGGTTTATTCGGCCTTTCCATCTTCGACTCGCTCTCGAGTGCTGAGATGTGCATGCCGCATGATCATTATCATTTTTTTTTGACGTCCACAGAGCTATGCTACCATGTTTCTTTAGAGTGACATGGAATTCAATGGGGATCATGGGTTTTAATGGTACAACCTGCTCGGCTGCCTTGAGGGAATCCAAGGCTAGCGTAGACTTACGGATGTCCCAATGATGAAATCGCCAGTCCGAAGGAAGGAATATCCCGTGGAGGGCTCAAACATCACCGAGAGTTGTGGGGTGTATGAGAGTCACCGTAAAACGTGGGACTGCATCTACGAACTGAGACACAGTGCAAATAACCCGCGGTGTGGGCTGGAAAACTCGAGAGGAAGCCAAGAAAAAGGAAATTGGCGCCCAACCCAGTGGTCACCAATTCTCTAATGGATGCCCATCCAGAGGGTTGCCCATTCAGGAAATCTCAGGAATCCATTCAATGGAAAAATAAGAATTCAGTGATGGGCGCCCTCTCAAGGAGGCGCGATTCATTTTTTTTCAAAATTTTTAAAATAAAGGTCTGGTAATGGGCGCCCTTGTACAGGGGCGTCCATTCCAAAAAAATTTGATATTTTCAAAATATCCCTGGTAATTGGCGCCCTTGTACAGGGGCACCCATTCCAGAATTTTTTTACCATTATTAATTTCAACCAGTAATGGGCGCCCTCTTAGTGAGGCGCCCATTATAGAGAGGTAGAAACCCTAGAGGGGTCGAATGCTAACAAGGAAAGGGTTCTAAAAACTCTTCCGTGCGTTGCTCCGTATATTAATCACCCTTCCAATTTGCCAGCCGCCTGCCAAGTTTTGTTTGAAAAAAACCCTAAGATTCCACCCCATGCACGTTCGATGCATGGCAACGTGGGTTTGGTTTGGGTGGGCTATTATTATTAGGGCCCATGCCTTGTGTAAGTGAGGCCCATGGCTTCTTATCACGTTTGGTTTTTTTAAGAGGCCTCTATATATATACGTATGATTGGTTAAGGAAAAATGGTTGGTGGGTTTCCTTCATGGATATGGGTTAAGGCCCATCTTATGTATATGGGTCATGCATTTGTTTGGTCCTCTTATATAATCATTTAAGAGTTTTATTTATTTAGAAAATTTATTTTCTAGCATTTTATCCGGGGTGCTACAGCTTACTTCCTCTTTGGGGGTTACCCGGTCCCGACATGCTTGGTCGGCTGGTTCTTTTATATGGACGGGCTTAGCCGCAAAGGGAGTGCCCTCACTATCTTTGTTTGCCAAGGGTGGCGCTTCAAAGATCAAGGCAGAAGTGTTTTTGGCTTTTGGATCGGCCTACTGGCTTGGCTGTTTACCCTTCTGTGCAAGCAGAAATTTGGCGAATGAGGGAACCACTTCGCCGGTTGTATCTTCGAGGTAGAGACCCGATGGAGGCGGGACTCTTACTCCCTTGACTTCAGGTTCAGGGATGTGGTACGGTTGTTCACTCCTGAATATGATATTGTGATTGGCCGGGGGCAAATGTCCCCATCTGCTCCCAGATCTAGTGCCATGCTGGGAGGTGGAAACTTCGGCCTGGTTTACTTTGGCTGGCACGAAGCATATTTCTTCATCCTCCTCTTCAAAGTTCTAGGCTATGTTGAACAAAGATGACAAAGTATTACAGGATACAACGCTGCATTTTCTTTTATTCTTCGACTTCTTCTTCTTTTTCTTCTCCTTCATAGCTGGTGGCTGTTCTTGGGGAGGTTCATCCCATATTTCTGGTTCTTCCGCTTCGACTTCGGCTTCTTCGGCCAACCCCAGGGATTCAAAATGCTCCCAAGGGACATATTCCTGTTGTGTCCCTTGTTTTGATGATGACTAACTATGAATCATTGAAATAAGTTTTTGAAATCTTGATAAGACAATTTCATGTCCAAAAATATCTCATTAATTTTGTTATCTTTAATGGACCTCACGGGTACATTGAAAGACTCAAGAGAACAAGCTCAAAAGTCAATTTTGTACACTGATGGGCTGACCCAGCCTGTTCAACACATTGACGCGATGAACTGGTGAGTCAACCCAGTCTGCTCAGTGAGTCGACGTAATGAACTGATGAGTCGACCCAGCCTACTCAACGCGTTGACACGATGGTACATTCCAGTAAGCCAGTTTGAGTAGAATTGAACTGATGAGTCGATGCAGCCTGCTCAGTGAGTCGACGCATCAAAAGAACACATCAAGTTTCAGAGTTCTGTCTTACAAGGATGGGTTGACGCAGTAGACTACATGAGTTGACGCATCAGTATCACAGGATCTGCGAATTAGTTATAGGACCCCCCTTGGGCACATGGACCAAGGTCCAATGATTGGGAAAGCTCACTTAACGATGCACCAAGGTTTTGGGAGCCTCTAGAAGAACCTTTTTTAAAGGAATATCCCCCCATGATTGGAGAAATGACTGGTACGACCCAAGAGCAGATATTTTCTGCTACTTGGTATATATAGTACTTTCTTGGAGAAGAAGGAGAGAGAGGTAGCCAATTTCGATCTGGAGAACCAGGGGAGTCTTGAGAGCCTCAAGAACACGAGATCATCTTCCTTCTCCTGCCTTTTTCAAGTTAGAGCTTCAAAGAGAAGGAGATCTGAGAGAGACAAGCTCCTAGTTCTGTTCTGAAGTGAAAGAGAGTTGTTGTTGATTCATGGTGCTGAGAAGATCTTCTTCATGTTGCCATTGGTGTTGCTACTGCTTCCATCAACTGCTGAAGTAGAGAAGGAGAAGAAGAAGACCTCCCTTCCAAGAAGATCGTCTGCTACAAGCTGTTCCCATTTTTGCAGTTCAGAAGCTCATTTGAACAGGGGATCGGATCCAGGCTTTAGTAAAGAGATCTCTTATTCCATTCCTATTAGATCTTGTAGCAGCATTCTTGTTCTATTGATTTTCTTTTTGATGTTCATTTTATTTTAATCTGATTGTATCTGGTCTCCTACTGTGAAGTAGGAGGGTTCAGATCTGAGTGGGTGTACTCAGATCAAGTGATGTTACCTGAAGGCTGCAGCGGGTTGCAGAGAGGTGTTCTCTTTGTTGATAAGTTATGTATCAACGCTGGGGTGCGTCCCCGGTCAAGTTGTGTGTCAGCAGTGAAGCCTCACTCGGTTGAGTAAGGGGTGGACGTAGGTGCTCATGTGTTGAGGCTGAACCACCTTAAAAATTCCATGTGCAGTGGTTTGTCATTTGTGTGATTGCTTCTTACGCTAGATGCTTGCTTAGGCTCGCTTATTGTGATGCATTATCTACTGCTGTAGATTAATGCATAGGGCCAAATTGAGAATGTTCTGCTAGCTGCACTGCATTTTGTTTCTATTGCACGGTACTGTCCTGATTTCATATCAGTTGCATTATCGCTATTGATGGTTTAGCCTATTAGATTGCATTGATGCGCTAGTCTTAGAGTAGCATATTACTTGTTTAGGCTAACATCCTTTTAGTCCTGCATTTAGTTTGTTTTTAGAGGGGCTGATCTATTCACCCCCCCTCTAGATCCGCCATTCCGTACCCAACAATTCCTTCAGTTGCACCGGCTGGATCTTCGGTTGTTCATATTCCTCCAACCCATTGATGATCGCCTGCAGTCGTTTGACTGCCGGGCTGGCTTGTATGTGCATCCGCAGCGGGAGCTGCTTCTTCTTGTTATCGATTGGCCTTCGGAGGACCAGTTGAGGAGTGATTTCATACCAGACCGAGGTTACGACCAGTGGTGGTAGCTGAGGTGTGACACCATGAATTCAGACTCATGGGGTAGGGCGGGATGCCGGCTTTCTTATTGCCTTCTTTGGCACCATCTGCCAATTTCCTTGGTCCTTTGTAGGGGTTAGGACGAATAGCTCGTAGGTGTGCTTTGTACAAGCTTCTGCCACCTCCTCAGGCAATTTTTGATATAAAGATATCATATTGGCCGTGGCCCCCATCACAGGCATCTCGTGAGGGCGCGGTGGGTCCACCTTGTGTTCACCCATTTGGATCTCTCCCTTCTTGATCATGCCTTCAATGATGTCTTTAAACACATAGCAATCTTCGATGGTGTGCTCGAGCATCTGATGATATGGGCAGTATCGAGGATCATCCTTCCTCGTGGCATCGTTGGGTCTCTTCGGCACCAGGAGAGTGATTTTGTTATATCTGGCGGCCCATTCAAAGAGGACTCGAATCTTCTACTTTGGGAAGGAATAAAGTCTCTTCATTCTGGATCGCAAGGAGGCACCTTCTTATTGTTCATCCGGCTTGGAAGGAGGAGTGGCGGGCCTGTCGATGACTCCTTTATCCTTGTTCTTCTACTGCTCAAAGTCCTTAAAGTCAACTATGTTGACTTCTTTAGGCGTGGCCCGCTTATCAGCTGACTTTACCTTCTAGCTTGAGGCAGCCGGGGTGGAAGAGTATCTAGAGAGGAAGGCCTCGATTTCCGCCACCATATTGTTCAATCGGTCGAATGACCTGATCTCCATCCCGATCATTTGTTCGAGGACTTCCCGCTTCAGATTTTGTTTGTAGTTTTGGACTGCATCTTCTTGGTGTGGCGGGCGCTTGCACCTCATGCTAAGGTTCCGCCATCTCTTGATATATTCCAGAGCAGTTTCATCATTCTTCTGCCTGGTTGCATAGAGTTCGGCCATGGTGACCTCCCTTTCGGTGACGTGAAACCGCTCCTGAAACTTTCGCTGCATATCCGGCCAGTCAGCGATGGACCCTGCCGACAAGTTCGAGTACCATTCGAAGGAGAGCCCCATAAGCGAAGACCCGAAGAACTTTAATATGTACGATTCTTCAGTTGCCAGATCGCCCATCATGTTGATGTAATAGGCTATGTGTTCCTCGGTGAACCTTGGCCATTGAATTTGTCAAACTTTGGCGGCTTGTTGACGTCGGGAGGCAATCTTTTGGCCGCATGATGGACAGGGTAGGGCACCTTGTACACATCAAAAAAGAGGTATATTCCTCGGTGCTTCGATCGGCCAGCTTCATCCTTATCATTTGTTCAATCATTAGCTTGTTTGCCATTGCTGGGCCCACTAGCTCTGGGTAGAAATGAGCCAGCTGGATTTGTGGCGTTGCCAACACCATTGCCTAAGGTACCGTGGCGGTGCCTTGGTGTTGAGGAGCTGGATGTGGTATTGGGGCCGTGCCCCCAGTGTAGTTAGGTACCGACTGTGAGGCCGTCATTTGGGGTGAGCCTTTGAATTCATCAACACCTCACCGGGATGTTTCCGGAAGGAGGGGCTTCGACCTACTTCGAGGCAGCAGCATGCATGGTCAATTAGCTCACTTGCCTTTTCAGAGCTTCAATCTCCTACCGATACGCTTGGAGCAGCATCATCATTGGCGGATCCAGGGTGGACGGGCTAGGAACTTGGCCTCCCCCTTCCAACGGAATATCTGGAGAATGGGCTGGCCTTTCTCCTTCATCTTCAGTGGTAATTACATTCGCCGCCATGGCAACCGCATCTTAGCTTGTTTCGCCGACGAGGGCTTGTATTACTTCGGCTACGGTTCTCCCTCTCCTGGTGACGGGACCTAGCCTTTGAGCGAGCCTGGCCACTTCTTTGTGGTCTTCGGGGAGAGCCCCGTAATGATTGGCCACTCCGGCCATATTGCAGGTGTAAATCTGTAGCTTCTTATTTCTTCGGGTCACTTTCCTGGTTGACTGTCCAGGGAAAGTTAACCTGTCAAACACTGAGATCCTCGGCGTAGCTTCTTCACGGAGGGGTGACCCATAGCATCCCGACTTGCCCCCGGCTTTTTTCCATATCATTCACGGCTTCTAGGAGTCGTTGTGTTCCCAAAAGGGTATTTTCGAGGCCGCTGAGGTATCCTCTTACGGCCTGAGTGATATCATCTTGCCCATTGGTGGGGCAGACCATTGGTGATGGCACCCTAGCTTGTGCCGGTGGTTAGTAGGCGA
Organism: Amorphophallus konjac; assembly: GCA_022559845.1. NCBI lineage: Eukaryota > Viridiplantae > Streptophyta > Magnoliopsida > Alismatales > Araceae > Amorphophallus > Amorphophallus konjac. The sequence goes on along the minus strand of CM040122.1, from coordinate 87,452,294 downwards.
GGCGCCTCCATTCGGACCTCTCGTCGTACCTTTCATCTTTTGAATAAATGTTTGCCTGCCAGTCGTAGGCTTGGAAGGCTGGTCTTCGAGACACCCAAGCTGGCGCCTCGATCTTCTCGTCTTCATCTTCTTTTTCTCCCTCGAGCCTGTTGATCCTGACGGGCTTTGGTTGAAATGGGGTTGGGGTCCGCCGCTTGGGAACCCACACTTGCTTGAATTTGGTCGGCTTCGGGGCCAACCCTCCCTTCAATTTGGATCTACTGCGGTCTACTCGATCCCGGGCCAGTGCTTGAAATTGGTTGTACACTGGCACAACTGGTATCACCCTGTCGAGTAAAATGGTGGCCTGGCGACCATTCAAGTAAACTCAGACTCCTCTGATCATGACAGATTTGCCCGAGACAGACTACCGACCTTGCAGGGTGCCGGCATTCATCCTGGCTACCCGCCTGGCAGCTGGAGTGCGCTTCCTTCTGGCATCTACGTGGTGGACATAGTAGCCGACCACCTTCGCTTCTTCAGGTGTCGCCGTTGCAGTGGCGACGGGCTCGATCTCCTGGGTCTCCAGGAGGTCCACGAACATGACCCCGAGAAAGTTGGGGAACCCAACGACTGGGGGGGAAATCGGCGAACCAGGTCGGCATCACCAAGTAGCCATGCTCCGCATGGCTCGCAACGACCAATGGTCCGAACGTGACCGCCATTGGTTTCTTCGGAATTCAATCCCTCCTGTAATTTCAAATTGCGGAAGTTAGAATCTTGGGAAAAGGCGGTCGGGCCCCTAATCCTAGTGAGAAGATGATAGGAGGTTCAGTCCCACTGGGCATGCCAGACTTGTGGATGCACTTTTTATCTTGTTATTGTTGTATCTTTTTATCGGTTTATTAAGTGCGAGGGCGTGCCAGTCACATAGTGACAATATATTCAGACTTCGAGACTGGAGTGGTCCGAAGCCTGCGATGCAGGCCGTCTGACTGATCAGATGATTGTGGGTATCAAGTCGGGACTGGAACCCACCGAGCCATAAAGGTCACGGCGTTAATTACATCCCCTCGGAGAGAGAAAAACTCTGATTAGTCGCCAATATAAGGGGCCTCATGGCCTAAAAATCAAGTTTCGTGAAAAGAACAAATGAAGTGTTAAAGAACAGTAAAATCCCCTACATTAGGGTGTAAAGGGGCATTTGAAATCATATCAGTCATGTACTAACCATTTCATGTTCGGACGGGCGTCCGGGTTGGAAACGCCCCAAGTATACATGTAATACCGGAACAAATGTATGCCGAGATGTGGCAAATTTAATATTTGAAAGGTGAAGAAATTCGGTTAAATCCCGGTCAAGACGGTTCAAAATCAGTAGGTTATTGGCCCGATACAAGGTCAAGTTGTGACCATAATAGGGGTGACCCCCGAGGTCAAAGCATGACTTGCATAGGAATCACCGATGTTCTCGACGCCAAGGGTCAATGGGGAGGTACCCCGGACAATACGCCGTTGAATTCTTAAAGAGGGCATTTTCATGGATTTTATATATGATTTTTTATTAGTGTTTTATTGGTAGAGTTCATTATTTATCTTCTTCTCTCTTTTTTGAGGTTTTCAGGAATTCTCGTCCACTCAGAAGGACGCCACTTCAAGAATCGACGTCTCCCTAAACGGACGCTAATTCTAATTTTTTTGATTTTTCTTATTAAACTTTAATTTGAAGAATTGGCGCCTCTTCGAAGAGGCGTTAATTAATTCGCGTCTCTCTTCGTGGACGCTAATTCCTGAAATTCGGGACGTCCGCAGTGGACGCCAATTCCTTTTGTGGCTTAACCGATTTTAACTCTGTTTGATAAGAGTGCGTCAACACACTCTGCTGAGTGCGTTGACGCACATAATAATAGAGAGCCCAACAGAATGCTTTCTCTATCTTCTTCATCTTATTTTCGTTTCTTATCTTCATTATCTTCCTTTCTGTTTTTTCCTAACCTGTGTACGAAATGAGTGGAGAGGGAGCTAAGATTGATATGCATATGAATGCAATCTAAGAGGCTCACTCACTCCAACGTGTGGAATTAAGGTATACGTCAGGTTTTATGTGCATCTAGGAACCACATATGATGCAGTGCAGGGTATACATGAGGGTGAAAATGCTTGTGCAGAAGTTTTCTGAAACTATTAGTTCATGCAGTATAAGGTTATTTTCATGAAGGACTCAGTAAGATGCATCATGTTCATGGAGTTTTCCGAAAATTCTTGCTAAGGGGTTATAATACAGGTATTCGTGCAATGCATGCAGTCGCTCATTCGACAATTTTCTGAAATCAACTCGATTATTGTATAACTTTATGCTTGTTATGCATTAGTTCATGTTGATCTTTTTTTTTGTTCAATGGTCTCGTTCATGATGTTTTTGAATTCAGTCCAATTGTCAAGGTCCTTTGCATCATTATCCAGGTGAAAATCTGGCAGCATCTCGCCTAGGCCCGGAGCATCGAGGGATATAAAATAGGTACTCGTCCACGGAGAAGCTCCGAGACGGCCCCAAAATAGGAAGGGTGCGCACGGAAGCGGCAACACCCACAGATGCGCACAGAAGCGGCAACATCCTATAATCCAAATCGGGCATGGACACCTCGAGGACTAGCCTACGAGGGGCTCCAATGACCTGAGGGCCACCACAATCCTGATCTCGAGACGTGATTTTAAATTATCGCCATATTGTTTGACCATCAACATTCACCCTTTTAAAAGTGTAAGACCCCAGAATTTTTATAAATTATTTTTAGAATATTTAGATATTTTTTGAAAGTTATAAAGGCTTAAATAAATTAATGAAGGGGTTATTGGATTAATAGGTCATTATAAGGCCCAAATATGTTAAATAGTTAACCTAGCTTATTTAATTATTATTCAAAAGGTTTAAGGACCAAGCCCATTAAGTTTGGCCCATATTCTAGAATGTTATTTAGCCTATTCACGTATTTTAAGGATAAATACTATTTATATAAGATAAATATGTTGATAAACGAATAAAAGAGTTTTATTAAATTGAAACTCTATACACGTTGAATGTAACGGTCTATCGGGCGACCGCCACAGCCATGTAACGCACCTATGCACGACCGTTACATCCTGCAGATTCCGTAAGGTGAGGAAATTATAAAAAGATTGGAACTTTGAACTTCTATCTATAAGAGATCGACTTGGGATTGCTTATAACATTACTAAGGACTCTTAGGGATTAGGTTCTGACCAATTAAGGACTCTAGAATCAATCTAATCTTCAAACTCTAGCCAAAATCCTATAAATAGGACCTAGTTCTGAACTGAGTGACCCTTACTTTTGGCTCATGAAGAATCAAGGTAAGGAGTCATAATTTTGGGTAAGTTCCTTACAACTTTTTGTTTATAATACATTAGACTAATAGCTCTCTAAATTTTGTGCTAGGAGATCAAGCAACCAAGGAGATAGAAGCTTCCAAAGCTGCTGATTCAGCCTTAGCAACCCAGGGATATGAACGCAAGTCCACTGTGGATCTAGAGATTAGGACGTCTAAACGAGGTAATTAGAGTTCTATCCTTTAGAACTTTTTGTTCCCAATAGTTTCATCTTCTTACCCTCAAAATTCACATCCTTAGGTCAAGAGGCTGAGGAAATAGAGCAGATTGAAGTTGCTTACTTATTACAAGGAGCACAAAGGACTAAGGGTAGCATCTAGCATCAAATTCGAAGTTTAAAGGTTTTAGAAGAGGTAGATTATCTCATGAATGGCAAAAATAACTTGTTAGGGATAAAATTCCTCTGATTGTGCTTGATTTCATGCATTATAAACTAAGAATTTCATGATTTAATAGTTCTATACATTCATGCATCTCTTAGCCCAAAAAGAAAATTAAAAGATATTATCTTGTCTGTTCACTAAACCCATGCATATAGTTGGCCTATACTTCGTTATCATGCATAGGACAGTGGTAGTATTTTGATCTCCATGCGTTATATTTTTCATAAACATTTACTTTAGTTTACTGCCAGCAGACTCTCTGACGCACTAATGTAAGACCGTCACATGAATGTAACGGCCTTACGATAGACCGTCACACCCTTTAGTGTTTTTATTGTTCTATTATCTCTGACGCACCCTAGCTGGAGTGTTACATCAGTGTAACGGCCCCTCGATAAACCGTCACAACACTGTAACGCGCCTCTCCTAGACCGTCAGACCCCATGTGATCTGCCAACCCAAGGCAGAATAATAACCAGTTAAGTTTACTTATAAATAAGCTTAGATAGCTAAGTTGGACCTGTTATCATGATTTCAAGTTTAGTTACTGATTCATAATCAAATTGCATGATTAATGTGTCTTAAGTTATTTTAAGTTATGTTAGTTTCATGTGCCAAAACTCTATAGTTTTGTATTTAAATCATGATTTTTCAATGTTGTATTGACGGAGTTTTATCATGGTTTCACATCATTACACATTCTCTCTATCTATAGTGTCATTTCTTTATGTACATGGCACATATTCCGGTATGTTGTCCATTAGTTCACTTTACACTATAGGAATATTATTCTTGGACATGAGGACCTCTCTATTGGATATTCCTTCCAATGGACTAGGAAATCTTGTTTCAAGGCCTCCGTAATTCTCCGCGAGCCTGGGATTCCCACTAGGACGCCGAGTTGGTTGTACCATTAAAGCCCATTGATTAGATTACACTATCAATATTTTCTGGTTCTAGCTATGTAACGGACCTATACTAGACCGTCAGGAGCACCTAACGGCCCACTATACGACCGTCACACTTCACTGAGTCTATTTTATTAGTTCTAGATTCAGACTAATGTAACGGCCAACACTAGACCGTCACATCATGTAACGGCCCAGTACACGACCGTCACACTGCTTGAGTATTTTTAACCCAAAGTTTTACCAAGGGTTGATATTTCAAGGTTTAGATGAACTCTTGATGATCTGGAACTTATCATATTAATCAAGAAACTTAATATAATGAATGGAAGATAAAGAACGTACCGTTATGCTGTCGATTATTCCATAGGCATAACATAGTATAAGTCATTCTTGATCTCTCATATTCTAAATTGAAGCACTTCATTCGTTGATTATTGTTATCATGAGTTTATTGAACTTATTGCATTCTTGGCCATACCTTATTGTTACATGCGTGGAAAAAGCTTGATTTATACTTGAAGATGCGATCGAGCACTAATTGTGTTCAAGGGCTCTATGCTAGTCCCCTCGACTGATTGTCGGAAACATACTATTATAAATCATGGGGTATGATGCTACTGGTGTTGCATTACGCTGAGAGTACTTTCTTTATAAATAAGTGAAAATCCACAACACAATACAGCATGACATGGCATTCTTGTACATGACTTTCTTGCTTGATATTCCACAGAAATTCACGAAGTACTTGCTCATCAGCAAAAGATACTAGAGTGATGACTATGTGGGGTGCTAGTACATTCTCGATGTATTCTTGTTCATGAAAGGCCAATATCATGTTCTTGTTACATTCTTGCTAGTTCGTACTTGCCCTCATTCTATCTTATATGACCGTCTTGTTACTTTGGTTTAATCGCATGATTGATCGCATTCGCATGATTTTACCTTATTCCTCTAGAGCAAAGACGTTAATTACTTTAATGATTCCTTCATGTTGATGTGAAGATACATACTGGGCATGTGTGCTCATTACCTATTTCCAATCTTTTCAGGAGATGGAAGCGATTTGAATTCGGATTCGGGTTATACAAATAGCGGGTCCGAGAGCGAATGAAAGTATTATCAAGATGAGAGTGAAGACTTAGGAAGTCTAAATTGTTTAGATTGAGTCCATATATTTTTCCTATTTCTTGAGTCTAGTACATAATGGAAGTCAAATTAGTGGTTGTACTTGAGTTCATAATGAAATAAAATTGAAGTTTGAATATATATATAGTGTGCAATTGCATTTGTGTGTATGATTGTATGGCGCTCTGATCGTTCTTGCTTGCAAGAGGCTTACCATGCCGGCTATTCGCGCTCCCCGAGTTAGTCTTCCGCTGTAATAAAGGCTCGGGGCGTGACAGTTAAGTTGGTATCAGAGCCTAAGTCTCAGGACTTAAGGAAAAGAGTCATGTCATAGGATAAGTCCAAGGTTTAAGGACCTACACCTATGAACTAAGGAAGAAATTTCCATACCCATGTGAGAATTGGGTAGAGCCCGGGATAAAATAATTAATTAGCTTTAAGATTGATTTTTTATTTTCATTCCAATTTCATGAGAAATAACAAGTTGTTATTTTTCTCTCGGGTACCCTATTATTATCATGGCTCATCGTGTAGATTGGGATGGCATGCAACAAATAGTTTCCGGCCTTACTCAGGCATTGCAAACCATAGCGCAAGGTGGTGCAGGGGCAAGGGCTGGTGACCTACATCACAATTTTTGGAGTTTAAATCCTCCGCGATTCTATGGTTCTTCTAATCCCGGTGAGGCAGAGAACTAGATAGATGAAATGAATCGAATATTTGATGTTATCCAATGCACCGATCAGGAGAAGGTGCGTCTCGCAACCTTTCAACTCAATAAAGATGCCCGTACATGGTGGAAGTCGGTTCCGGCACCTCCGGCCGATGTACCTCATACATGGGATGTGTTCCTCACCCTATTTCGTGCCAAATACTTTTTTGGGCACGTAAAAGAGAGAAAGGCTATGGAATTCGCCACTCTTCGGCAAGGAATGATGACGGTTGCCGAATATGAATCGCAATTCTCAAGGCTAGCACCTTATGCATCACATCTAATCAGTACCGATTTATTAAAGGCGAATCGGTTTATGGACGGGTTATGTCCCAGTTTCATCCAGCACCTCGGGATCCAAAACATCCGTACTTATGCAGAGATGGTTCAGCGGGGATACCTATGTGAAAGGACCTTAGAGAAGGTTGAGAAATTGAAAGGAAAGGGAGAAGAATCAAGCCGACGTTCTGATCGGCGTTATAAGAAAGAAAAATTCAGCATCGCGGAACCCTACAAAAGCCGTGATAGTAAGAAAAGATCTGGGAGTGGGAACGGTGGGAGTTCCCATAAGCAAAAGAAAGTCGAGGAGGAGAAGGAGCAGGTCGCCACGGCTTGCACATTTTGTGAAAAATTCGGCCATTCGGCTGAGTAGTGTTGGAAGCACCTCGGCGCTTGTTTACGTTGTGGAAGCATGGAGCATCGTATGCCGGAATGCCCCCTTATGAAAGACCAGTCATCTGGTGGAGGACGTAGGAGGCAGGCTCGCCTCAATGCCATTCTAGAAGAAGAGGAAGTGCCCAGGGATGATGGGCTTATGGAAGGTACTCTTCAAATTTGTTCTCATCTTGCATTTGTGCTATTTGATACTGGTGCCTCTCATTCTTTTATTTCCACTACCTTTGCAAAAACATTATCAATTGCATCAGTTCTCTTACCCTCAGATCTCGCTATTACCACAACATTAGGTTCTAGAACAAAACTTACCAACTATTATCCTGACAGCGAAGTGATAGTAGAAGGTCATAATCTCCCCGCAAACTTAGTATGCTTTGACATGAAAGGTTATGATGCCATTTTAGGGGTAGATTGACTTGTAGATCATGATGCTTATATCAATTGCCGCAATAGGATTATATCCTTTCGAAAGCCCGATCTTCTAAGATTCTCTTTTCTTGGCATCAAGTACAAGAAGCATCCTACTATCATCTTCTCACTTCACGCTTGCAAACTTATCTCGCGAGGATGTGAAGCTTTTCTTGCTTCTGTCATTATTATAGAGTCCAAGGAGATTATCATAGTAGACATCCCTATTGTAAATGAGTTCCCAGACGTGTTTCCACCTGAATTACCCAGTTTACCACCCGAGAGGGATGTAAACTTCACTATTGAACTCGTTCCAGGAGCAGCACCTGTTTCTATAGCCCCTTACAGGATGTCTCCCATGGAGCTTAAGGAATTGAAGAGGCAGTTGCAGGAACTTCTGGATAAGAGATTCATTGGACCTAGCACATCCCCGTAGGGTGCGCCTGTCCTATTTGTCAAAAAGAAGGATGGTTCTCTCAGGCTATGCATCGATTACTGGCGGCTGAATCAGCTTACAATTAAAAACAAGTAGCCGTTGCCGCGTATTGATGAGCTCTTCGATCAACTTTCAGGAGCAGAGTATTTCTCTAAGATTGACCTCAGATCAGGCTATCATCAGCTTAGAATTAAAGAAGAAGACATTTATAAATCGGCTTTTCGAAGTCGTTATGGCCACTATGAATTCGTAGTGATGCCATTTGGGTTAACTAATGCCCCAGCAGCATTCATGCAGCTTATGAACAATGTCTTCCAGCCATATCTGGACCAGTTCATCGTCGTCTTCATTGATGATATCTTGATATATTCCAAGACAAAAGAGGAACATGAACAACATTTGAAAGTAGCCTTGCAAACACTTAGAGAACACAAGCTTTATGCCAAACTCAATAAGTCTGAATTCTGACTCGAGGAAGTCTCATTCCTAGGCCACATTATTTCAAAAGAAGGTATTGATGTGGATCCTTCTAAAGTAGAAGCTGTCAAGAATTGGAGTCAGCCAACAACGGTATCTGAAGTAAGAAGCTTTCTGGGTTTAGCAGGTTATTATAGGAGATTCATTAAGGACTTCTCAAAAATTGCGGTCCCTTTAACTAGACTTACTAGAAAAGAAAATCATTTTATCTGGTCTAAGGACTGTGAAAAGAGCTTTCAAATTCTTAAGAATCATCTTACTACAGCTCCTATTTTATCACTACCAATGGAGGGTGGTGGATTTGAAGTGTATACAGATGCGTCTGGTATTGGCTTAGGATGCGTTCTCATGCAGAATGGAAAAGTAATCTATTATTCTTCAAGATAATTGAGAAGACATGAGGAAAACTATCCTGTGCATGACCTGGAATTAGCAGCTGTTATTTTCGCCTTGAAAATTTGGCGACATTATCTTTATGGAGAAAAGTTCACAGTCTACTCGGACCACAAAAGTTTGAAATACTTATTCTCTCAAAAAGAGCTTAACATGAGGCAGAGAAGGTGGTTAGAATATCTCAAAGACTTTGATTTTGCTATTCAATACCATCCTGGCAAGGCTAATGCTGTTGCAGATGCACTCAGCAGAAAACCAATGGGTATACTATCAAGCCTTATGATTAGTGTGACTAACCTTATTCCTCAATTTGTGCAGTTGAACTTAGATATTGACATAAAGGAAGAAGATTGTTTCATAGCTAATATCCGAGCTCAACCTACATTAATAGAGGATCTGGTCAAGCTACAAGATGATGATCCGGTTTTACTGGAAATTAAGGCCAATATTGAACCAAGGCCGGATTTTTCTATTTCCAATAATGGAAGATTGTTATTCAAGGGCCGAATATGTGTACCAGATCATGAAGCTACAAAGAAACTGATCCTAGATGAAGCACATAATTTCAAGTACACTATTCATCCAGAAGGTACAAAGATGTATCAAGATCTCAAAAGAAATTTCTGGTGGCTCAATATGAAGAGAGAAATAGCTGATTTCGTGTCTCGCTGTCTCACTTGTCAACAAGTAAAGGCAGATCATTTTAGACCCGCAGGTAAACTGCATCCCTTGAGTATTCCCGAATGGAAATGGGAAAGTATAGGGATGGACTTCATTATGGGTTTACCCAAGACCAGAGGAGGACACGATGCTATATGGGTAATCATAGACCGATTGACTAAATCTGCACACTTCATACCAATAAAGAGTCGATGGTCTATAGATATTCTAGCAGCATTATACATAAAGGAGATTGTCAAACTACATGGTGTTCCAGTCACTATTATATCTGATAGAGACCCTCGATTCACATCGTAGTTCTAGAAGGGTCTACAACAGTCACTAGGGACTAGATTGAGTTTTAGCACAGCTTTTCATCCACAAACTAATGGTCAGACGGAAAGAACGAATCAGGTGATAGAAGATATGCTCAGGGCTTGTGCTATTGACTTTGGAGGTAGTTGGCATGATCACTTACCTCTAGTCGAGTTTGCATATAACAATAGTTATCATACTAGCATACGAATGACACCTTTTGAAGCCTTATATGGAAAAAGCTGTCGATCACCTGTTGGGTTCGGTGCTATGTATTCAGAGGGGGGTGAATGAATATGTCCTTTAAAAACTTTCGCTCAATTAAAGATTTCTCTCTCTTGACAGATTAAAACACTCACAATAAAAACTTAACAATTCATCTACTGAACCTATAAGTAAACACTTGGAGCGCCTCTATGCAAACATCTAGCGGAAGCAAAGACAGATAAATCAAACCACAATGCAATAGGAGTTTTTAGGTGATTCGGTCCTCCAGACCTACGTCCACCCCACACTCAAAACCCGAGTGTGGCTTACTGCTGCGCAACACAGCTTGCGTCCGCTGGGCATCACAGCTTGCCTACAACTGCTGGGCAACACAGCTTGCTGTCCGAGGAATCCTCCTCGCTCGCTGAGCCTCACAGCTTGCTGTCCAGATGATGCACCTCTCCAAACCGCTGGGGATTACAGCTTACCCGTCCAGAGGAGTCCACCTCTGCAGTCGCTGGCTAACAGCTTGAAGAAAGTATAAAATGAAAACAGAAAATGATGCAGCAACGAAAAACTGAAACAATGAAGCACAAATACTGTAGCTCTCGAAGGAGCAGATCTGGCTTGGATTTGATCCAAAAGCCAGACAAAGACTATCTCTCTCTCTTTCTCAGCTCGAGCTCTCTATCTCTCTCTTTCTCTTCTTTATCTTCTGCTCTTCTTCTCTTTCTCTTCTCTTCCTCTTTCTTTTTCCTTTTCTTCTCTTTTGCTGGATCGAAGGGCTCTCTGCTTCTGCTCTTCTAGTTCAACTCACAGGCTTCGATCTCCCTTCTCTTGATGAAGAAGACTTGTATATATAGCAGCAGCAGCTAGGGCGTGTGTTCTCCACATTTCTCGCCCAGGACTTTTGGCCACGTGTCGTCTTCCTGTCAGCCCTTCCAGCCTCGGATCACGTGCCCTTCATTGGCCTCCACGAGCAGAGCACCTGTCAGACAGACGAGAACACTTATCAGGTTAAGTATAAACCATGTACAGACTTTAAGGAAGCAATGCATTGTATAGACTTGTTGTGAAGAGCAGCAATGTGTAGACTTGTGAAGCGCAACTGCATGCAATGTATAGAGTTCAATGTAAAGACTTGACGTTATGCAGCCTGGGCAATGTATAGACTTGGCCCAACTAAGAACCAGTCGATGTATAGACTTGGCTGAAGCCAACGCTGAAGCAATGTTCAGACTTTGTTCAACAGCAACGTACAGACTTTATTCAATGTATGGTCTTAGTGTGTGCGAGCATGCTAACATTCAATGTGTAGACTTGGATGAGAACAATGCATGAACACAGTGTATAGACTTAGAAGTCTAAAGGGGCGTCGACTCATCTAATCAGGGGGTCGACCCATTGATGCATGAATGAAATATACTTCCAATGTGTAGACTTCAGACTTGCCATGATGTGTAGACTTGGAGCACAAAAGCCACGATGTACAGACTTCGTGAGACTTTAATGAAGACAGACGATGTATAGACTTCATGACTGAGGCACGGTGCAGACTCGTCCAATGCATACACTTGCTCAATGTTCAATCTTCACGAATGATGTACAAACTACCAATGTGTAGACTTTGAGTCTGTAAAGCAAGCGTTGTATAGACTATGCAAGCATGACACTGGGCGATGTATAGACTTACACTATCGGATGTGTAGACTTCATGAGAATGCAGCAGCCAGTGTACAGACTTCATGCAATGAAATGCAGATGAATGTATAGACTTCATGTAATGCAATGCAGACCAATGTATAGACTTTGGCGAAGCAAAGGCTGTACAGACTTCAACCAATAGAAGCACAATGTACAGACTTGAATTCAAGTGATGCACAATGTACGGACTTCATGAAATGATGTATGCAATGCACTGGACAATGTATAGACTTCATACATGAAGCTACACGATGTATAGACTTGATGAAATGCATTGAGCACATGAGAAAGTATGTACAAACTTTATAGTGCTAAGATGATGTACAGACTTCATGCCAAGAGAAACTCTGTACACATTAGATCAAAGCAAAGCAGTTGACTGTATGGACTTCCAGTGTGTAGACATGCCAAAGATAACTGGACGATGTACAGACTTGAACAAGGTAAAGTCTGTACAGACTTGGAAGTTCACAGTGTGTAGACTTTGGCAAGGCAACGTCGGTAAAGCAACCACTGTATAGACTTGCTGAACAGAGCGTAGGTAAAAGTCCCAATGTATAGACTTGAAAGTGCAACGTAGGAAAAATGCCAATGTACAGACTTTGGCAAAGCAGCGATGTACAGACTTGCACAGTTCCAGCTAGAGGATGTATAGACTTTACCCAATAGTCCAATGTACAGACTTCGTCTCGTGAAAGCTACAGTGATGTATAGACTTGGAAGCAAATGAGAAGCCAATGTACAGACTTGCCACCGACCAAAGTATAGACTTGGTGGAAGGCATGCAATGTACAGACTTCACGATGAAGGCATGAACAGTCCGATGTATAGACTTCATGAACGAGACGCTGAAGTCTGTATAGACTTTAACACTGAATGAGACGTTGGCTGAAACAATAGGCTGTACAGACTTTAGATGCGTGAGACGCAAGTTGAGACAATGCAATGTACAGACTTGGCCAATGCAGCGTTGTATAGACTTCAAGTCAGAATGCACAATGTGTGGACTTGACCAATGTTCAGACTTTGAATATGAAGATCAATGTATGGACTTGGAAAACAAAGGGGGCGTCGACCCATCAGAAGGGAGCGTCGACCCACAACTGTCCAGACTATGCATGAGACGGTGAGCCATGTGCAGACTTTGAAGCTTAACAAAGACACAGGATGTACAGACTTCATGAAATGCATGCTATTCAATGTACACACTTTGAATACTTGAGAGACAATGCATGAGACGCAAATTAAGACGCTGGACTCTGTACAGACTTGAGCGATGTATGGGCTTAGCTTCGTGCAAGCTACAGTCCAATGTATGGACTTTGAAGTTCAACTGGTGAGTGTACAGACTTCACCAATGAGACGCTCACTGTACAGACTTTGTCTGTGACACATCCAATGTACAGACTTAGCCATGTATGGACTTAACTGCTCGCACCAGCAATGTATAGACTTGGTAGCATGAACTGTGCACATGAATGTACAGACTCTAAGGCATGAGCAAATGCAATGTACAGACATGCAAAACTGGGGAAATGCAATGTATGCTGGAACACATTAATGCAATCTATTCAAATAGAATAATGCATTCAAAATATCATTTCATCATCATTCATATTGCTATCATATGCAGAATGCTCAAGGATCTCAAGGATAAAGGATGCACAGAAATGCACTCACTTTGTTGCTATCATCAAAACAAAATAGCATTGCTATCATCAAATCAACATAGCACATGCTTGTGCCTAAGGGTCACAACATTCTCCCCCTTTTTGATGATGGCAACAAAGTGACAGTAAGTCACCAAGATTTTCTCCCCCTTTGACATAATCAAAAAGAGAAAAACTGTATAAACATGATTGCAACATGACAGTATGCATGCAAATTCCCTTAGAGCACCTCATTTTCCCCCTGAATGTATGACTCCCCCTGAACTAGTTCTCCCCCTAAATAATTGCTCCCCCTTTGAGAAGGAATATGGACAGATATACAAAGGTAGAGAAGGTAGGAGGGTCACTTGACAACAGCATAAGCATTGGTCTAGAAAGGGAGCATGATTATAAACACCTGTTAAAGTATAAGAATCAGCAATATATAATTTTGACATAAATTCAGGTTTAACAGTGATAAATCTAGAGTAAAACAGCTGCCTCCTGAAAAAGAGTTTTAGATTCCATTTATAGCAATGAATCTGAGGCACATGGTTTTAATAGAGAAGTCAGAAATAATACCCTTTTGTGATTAAACATGGAAGATCAAGAAAGGCAACTTGAATATGTATTGAGAAAAATAGTTTTCACTCAATGACTTTTGATTTTAGAAGGGTTACAGCAGATTAATTTATTTTTTTTACTTTTTAATTTTTTCAGAAACTGAGCTAAGTGAATAGACCAGTGGCATTTATGCTGTTGACATTAGGTGTACACCTTGATCAGAGGCAGGTACCCCCAGTTACTAGGCATAAACTACTAGATCTACTTCAGATCAAAACCTACAAGGGACTATCTTCACCTTTGACATTAAGGGCACACCTTGATCAGAGGCCAGTGCCCCCAGTTACTTGGTGAGGACTCCCCCTATAGATTTGACCCTATGAACAGAGTTAGCTTGAAGCACTTTATGACATGTGAGTTCTCCTGCTTCTTTGGAAGAGATCACAGTTTATCAGCGCAATCTGCCATTGCTCTGTCACAATGTTCAGTTCTTTACATTAATGTTCTTATTTACTGTTGCCCTTATTTCTTTTAGAGTGATTGTTTAAAAAATATTACATACTCGTATTCACCTGTTCTAGACATTTCCAGTTTACCATTTTCAGGTATTAATAAAAACTTTTTCTATTTTAATCATGAGACAAAGATTAAGAGTTATAAAAGTTTTCTTTTATCTCAAATTCTGAAGGCAGACACTTAACTCTTCAATTTATAAAGGTTAAACATTTAGTTCCTTTCAATTTGTAAGAGTGATTCTTATAAATGAACAATTGTAATAACCATAACTCAATTCACTAAACCAGAGGCAATATTGTTGTTCAGTGAAGGTTAGGGAAATGATAGCAATAGGCATTATGGTCCAAAAGCAATTGATGTCAAAGAATATGAATGAATTAAATGGGGACAGTGAGAAGTAGCAAGGATTCAATGAATTTAACAGAACTCTCAGCTCCCCCTGACAACAAGATGCAACAGTATGCTATGCAATGGACTGTTCTACATGCAGATTATGCACCAATGATACATGAGGCAAGTAAGCAATCAATTCAAGTTTATGCATCCAAGTCATGAGCATTTTTATCCTTTTTCAGATTTTTCAAATTTAATGCTATGCAATACACTGCTCTATATGAAAACTAGACCCTTGGTACTTGGCGGAGTACTTGGTCTCAAGGACCATCTCACACATAGTAAGAACCTCCGGGCAGATTTCCCTGCCTTTTAGTAACTTACCATTTGATATACCAGGGTTATGCAAAGAGATACAGTGCAAAGCTGTCCTATATGCATTGAACAAATTTCTTGACAGTCATACAATTTATGTATGCAGACATTGGACACATGCATTGACTGTAGCACTAAATGACCCATTCAAACTCAGTGCAAGTTATGCATTTAACAACAATCATACAATTGCATTGACACAAAGTCTATATAATGCATCAACTGTCTACACTAAAGAATCATTCAAACTCAGTTCAACATATGGCACGAGAAGAGCATCAGATATATGCAGAAATGAATTCAATAGCTGAGTCTGGAATGCAGACTGATCAGCTACACAAGAAGAGAGCATCAAAAATCAACCAAGCAAAACAACAATTTCAAATGATGAATTTAAAACAAAGTTCAGAACTAACCTGAAGAGTTGAATCATGGAGTTTCCATTTGAGTGCCTTGATTTGTTAACCCCTGTTTATTCTTTGACCCAAGGCACACCTGTAACATTATGATCATTTTGATCCTGCAGGGACCCAAGCAGCTTTTGATCCTGCATTTACCCTGACAGGTGTTATGAACAGTTTCTTAGCAGAATTATCATCATATTCCATCAAAAAATAATCAACCATAGAATGTCCAAATAGCCCATAATAATAACAGGAAGCAACATGCTTTGATTTCTTGTTATGCACACAGTTATTAGCATGAAGTCTTTGTGCATTAACATGAAATTTTCTATTGTTGGCATGAACATATTGTTTTTCATAACCTACCATCCAGCAGTCAGAAGCTTTGTGGCCAGGTTTTCCACAATTAAAGCAGTAACAAATCTTTTTCATGAATTCAATTTTCTTCTTATCAACAGTATTGGGAGCAGGAAATTTTACAGATTTAGAATTGAATCTACTTCCCTGAGCATGCCAGCAGTCTTTGACTGTGTGGCCATGCCTTCCACATTCGAAGCACCTTGGGTGCTTACCTCTTGAGCCATTATATCCCCATGAAGGCCTAAACCAACACTCAACAGCTTTATGACCACGTTTGTTACAATTATAACAAATGATGTGTTGGTTTGAAGCAGACATGTTTCTTTTGGGGTGGTGATGAGTATTTGAAAAAGATTTATCATGCATCATATCATCACTTTTCATCACACTGCAGTCATCCATATAATGACCATGCCTACCACAGTAGTAGCAAGAAGCATCAGATTTCCTAGGGGCATGATTTCTATCAGATGAATTCACAGATGCATGTGAATGAGTACAAGAATCATGAGCATTTTGCATTGACCCATCAGATTCAGCAGAGCTAACAAATTTCAGAGTATAACCAGAATTATTCTTTGCCTTCTTTGTTTGACTCTTTCTTTTCAATTTCTGATTATTCTCAACAGGTATTGTTTGCTTTTCAATTTTCTGGGCTTTGAACTGAAAGACAGATTTTGAAGGTGACTTCTGATTTTCATTTTATTTTGGGGATTGCCTTGAGGTACCAGCTACATCAGAACTATGCACAAAGGTAGTATATAGCTGGTTGCTGGTAGTTTCCTTAACATCAGGACTACAGCTTATCCCCTTTCTTGAATTGTCATCCTTCCTTTTCACAACAGTTTTTACTTTTCTTTCATTCTTGGCAGAATTGGATGCTGATTTTTCTAGTTCCTGAATCTTATTTTCCAAAGATGTTATATGAAGCTCATAACTGGCTATCTCATGTTCACTACAGTTGACACATTCACTTAAGACTTTATTTGCAGTTTTATACTTCTCAATTTCTTATTCTAGACTGTTCAACATTTGTGATTCTTCATCACAAGTGAGCTTTCCCTTCTTTAAGGTGAGAAGTGTTTCAGATAAGCCAGTATTTAACAACTTTAATTTTTCAACTTCAGCTTTCAGTTCAGTGTTTTCCTCCTCAAGTCTTTGTGATTGAGCTTCCTTAATAACAGATTTTTCTTTTTCGATAGTCAGAAACCTATGTGAGAAAACAGTATTTAAAACCATCAGTTTCTTGTTTTGTTCCCTCAGTTCTTTGTTCTCTTCAGATAGCTTCATGACTGTTTCATTGCATTTTCCACTTCCAGACATCAGCTCCAGCTTTTCAACTAGCTCCTCTTCTCTTTCCTCCACTCTAATTTTATCAGCCACCAAGTTTTTGTGATCCTCTTTAAGTGAGATAATTTGTTTACTCAGCCATTCATTCTCACTATAAAGATCTTCATTATGTTCTCTTAGAGCTGAGCACATATTGTAGTTTGATTCAGCAGAAGAGGAATGTAAACCTTCCCCATTGATTTCATTTAATCTAGCCATAAGGTTTTCATTTTTCTTTTGAAATTCTTTATTCTCAAGTTTCAGTTTGTCCAATTCAGAATTGACTTCAGTAAGTTCTTGCATGTCTTTTAGATGCTCATTTTTCTTATCATTCAGCTGATTCTCAATTTCTGACATTTTGTCCAAGCATGTTTGTTTTTCAATTTCTAGAGAATCATTTTGTTTCTTAAGGTTCTGAACGTCTAGCATACATGCATCATAAGATTGTTTCAGATTTAGACAGTTTTCACAGGAATCTTTCAATTTTATTTTATCACAGTTCTTTTTCAACTTTTTGTTTTCAGATTTTAATTTCTTGGATACTTCTAACAAATTTTCATACATCACTATCAATTCATCAAAAGAGTATCCATCTGATTCGGAGCTTACCTGAAATGAGGTTTCATCATCGTCATTTCTCCGATCAGCCATCAAGCATTTGTTGTGATTCCTGGTGAGCTTTAGTTTTTCCAGAATTTCTTTGGCAGACCTGCAAAAAGAAGTACATGAGATTAAATCTCTGTCAATTGATTCTTTCATTAAAACTAATGCTCTAGTATTGACAGAATCTTTCAATTTATCCTTTTCAGTCCATCTAGATTTATCTTTTGATAGGTTGTATGGACCGTGAGTCATTACCTTCCAGAGATTCGGATCAGTTGATTTCACATACTGATGAAACTTTTCAAACCAAGACTCAAAATTATTACCTCTGAATATCGGAGGATTTGCCATCGAAGCAGATAACAACCAGATTCAAAGACCAGGACAATTGACAAGAAATGCACTAAAACAGATGAGCAAAGTAAAGCACTAATTTAGTGAAACAAAACACGATCTTAAAAGACCCACTCTGAAATGCACCAACAGCTAGCAGGATCTGCTGCGGATTGTTAGATCCTATGCACAGCAACTCGCTCTGATACCAAGTGTTGGGTTCGGTGCTATGTATTCAGAGGGGGGGTGAATGAATATGTCCTTTAAAAACTTTCGCTCAATTAAAGATTTCGCTCTCTTGACAGATTAAAACACTCACAATAAAAACTTAACAATTCATCTACTGAACCTATAAGCAAACACTTGGAGCGCCCCTATGCAAACATCTAGCGGAAGCAAAGACAGATAAATCAAACCACAATGCAATAGGAGTTTTTAGGTGGTTCGGTCCTCCAGACCTACGTCCACCCCACACTCAAAACCCGAGTGTGGCTTACTGCTGTGCAACACAGCTTGCGTCCGCTGGGCATCACAGCTTGCCTACAACTGCTGGGCAACACAGCTTGCTGTCCGAGGAATCCTCCTCGCCCGCTGAGCCTCACAGCTTGCTGTCCAGAGGATGCACCTCTGTAAACCGCTGGGGATTACAGCTTACCCGTCCAGAGGAGTCCACCTCTGCAGTCACTGGCTAACAGCTTGAAGAAAGTATAAAATGAAAACAGAAAATGATGCAGCAACGAAAAATTGAAACAATGAAGCACAAATACTGTAGCTCTCGAAGGAGCAGATCTGGCTTGGATTTGATCCAAAAGCCAGACAAAGACTATCTCTCTCTCTTTCTCAGCTCGAGCTCTCTATCTCTCTCTTTCTCTTCTTTATCTTCTGCTCTTCTTCTCTTTCTCTTCTCTTCCTCTTTCTTTTTCCTTTTCTTCTCTTTTACTGGATCGAAGGGCTCTCTGCTTCTGCTCTTCTAGTTCAACTCACAGGCTTCGATCTCCCTTCTCTTGATGAAGAAGACTTGTATATATAGCAGCAGCAGCAGCTAGGGCGTGTGTTCTCCACATTTCTCGCCCAGGACTTTTGGCCACGTGTCATCTTCCTGTCAGCCCTTCCAACCTCGGATCACGTGCCCTTCATTGGCCTCCACGAGCAGAGCACCTGTCAGACAGACGAGAACACTTATCAGGTTAAGTATAAACCATGTACAGACTTTAAGGAAGCAATGCATTGTATAGACTTGTTGTGAAGAGCAGCAATGTGTAGACTTGTGAAACGCAACTGCATGCAATGTATAGAGTTCAATGTAAAGACTTGACGTTATGCAGCCTGGGCAATGTATAGACTTGGCCCAACTAAGAACCAGTCGATGTATAGACTTGGCTGAAGCCAACGTTCAGACTTTGTTCAACAGCAACGTACAGACTTTATTCAATGTATGGTCTTAGTGTGTGCGAGCATGTTAACATTCAATGTGTAGACTTGGATGAGAACAATGCATGAACACAGTGTACAGACTTAGAAGTCTAAAGGGGCGTCGACTCATCTAATCAAGGGGTCGACCCATTGATGCATGAATGAAATATACTTCCAATGTGTAGACTTCGGACTTGCCATGATGTGTAGACTTGGAGCACAAAAGCCACGATGTACAGACTTCGTGAGACTTTAATGAAGACAGACGATGTATAGACTTCATGACTGAGGCACGGTGCAGACTTGTCCAATGCATACACTTGCTCAATGTTCAATCTTCACGAATGATGTACAGACTACCAATGTGTAGACTTTGAGTCTGTAAAGCAAGCGTTGTATAGACTATGCAAGCATGACACTGGGCGATGTATAGACTTACACTATTGGATGTGTAGACTTCATGAGAATGCAGCAGCCAGTGTATAGACTTCATGCAATGCAATGCATATGAATGTATAGACTTCATGCAATGCAATGCAGACCAATGTACAGACTTTGGCGAAGCAAAGGCTGTACAAACTTCAACCAATAGAAGCACGATGTACAGACTTGAATTCAAGTGATGCACAATGTACAGACTTCATGAAATGATGTATGCAATGCACTGGACAATGTATAGACTTCATACATGAAGCTACACGATGTATAGACTTGATGAAATGCATTGAGCACATGAGAAAGTCTGTACAAACTTTATAGTGCTAAGACGATTTACAGACTTCATGCCAAGAGAAACTCTGTACACATTAGATCAAAGCAAAGCAGTTGACTGTATGGACTTCCAGTGTGTAGACATGCCAAAGATAACTGGACGATGTACAGACTTGAACAAGGTAAAGTTTGTACATACTTGGAAGTTCACAGTGTGTAGACTTTGGCAAGGCAACGTCGGTAAAGCAACCACTGTATAGACTTGCTGAACAGAGCGTAGGTAAAAGTCCCAATGTATAGACTTGGAAGTGCAACGTAGGAAAAATGCCAATGTACAAACTTTGGCAAAGCAGCGATGTACAGACTTGCACAGTTCCAGCTAGAGGATGTATAGACTTTACCCAATAGTCCAATGTACAGACTTCGTCTCGTGAAAGCTACAGTGATGTATAGACTTGGAAGCAAATGAGAAGCCAATGTACGGACTTGCCACCGACCAAAGTATAGACTTGGTGGAAGGCATGCAATGTACAGACTTCACGATGAAGGCATGAACAGTCCGATGTATAGACTTCATGAACGAGACGCTGAAGTCTGTATAGACTTTAACACTGAATGAGACGTTGGCTGAAACAATAGGCTGTACAGACTTTAGATGCGTGAGACGCAAGTTGAGACAATGCAGTGTACAGACTTGGCCAATGCAGCGTTGTATAGACTTCAAGTCAGAATGCACAATGTGTGGACTTGACCAATGTTCAGACTTTGAATATGAAGATCAATGTATGGACTTGGAAAACAAAGGGGGCGTCGACTCATCAGAAGGGAGCGTCAACCCACAACTGTCCAGACTATGCATGAGACGGTGAGCCATGTGCAGACTTTGAAGCTTAACAGAGACACAGGATGTACAGACTTCATGAAATGCATGCTATTCAATGTACACACTTTGAATGCTTGAGAGACGATGCATGAGACGCAAATTAAGACGCTGGACTCTGTACAGACTTGAGCGATGTATGGGCTTAGCTTCGTGCAAGCCACAGTCCAATGTATGGACTTTGAAGTTCAACTGGTGAGTGTACAGACTTCACCAATGAGACGCTCACTGTACAGACTTTGTCTGTGACACATCCAATGTATAGACTTAGCCATGTATGGACTTAACTGCTCGCACCAGCAATGTATAGACTTGGTAGCATGAAGTGTGCACATGAATGTACAGACTCTAAGGCATGAGCAAATGTAATGTACATACATGCAAAACTGGGGAAATGCAATGTATACTGGAACACATTAATGCAATCTATTCAAACAGAATAATGCATTCAAAACATCATTTCATCATCATTCATGTTGCTATCATATGCAGAATGCTCAAGGATCTCAAGGATAAAGGATGCACAGAAATGCACTCACTTTGTTGCTATCATCAAAACAAAATAGCATTGCTATCATCAAATCAACATAGCACATGCTTGTGCCTAAGGGGCACAACATCACCTATATGTTGGAATGAAATAGGGGGAAAGGAATTTCTAGGCCCCGATCTCATCAGGGATTCTACATAGAAGATCAAGCTCATTCAAGAAAGAATGAAAATGGCACAAGATGGGCAAAAGTCTTATGTCGATAATCGAAGGCGCGACTTGGAGTTTCAGGTTGGAGATCATGTGTATTTGAATGTTTCTCCGGGTCGTGGTATTCAAAGATTTGGCATCAAAGGAAAGCTAACTCCGAGGTTCATTGGCCCATTTAAAATTCTTGAAAGGGTTGGTGAAGTGGCTTATAAACTGGCTTTACCTCCACAATTAGCAGGAGTTCATGACGTATTTCACATCTCTATGCTGAAGAAGTACGTATATGATCCTGACTATATTATCACTTATGACAATCTGGAGATTCAGAAGGATATGATGTACGAGCAAACGCCAATAAAGATTCTGGAACAGGAAGTGCGTCAACTAAGAAATAAAGTTATTCCTATGGTCAAGATTCAATGGAAGAAAACATGACCATATAAAGCAATTTGGGAAACTGAAGCAGCTATGCGGAAAAGATTTCCAGAATTGTTTAACTGTAAGTACACTCTCCATAATCATGTAATAAATTTGGGGACCAAATTCTCTTAAGTGGGGGAGGGTGTAAGACCCCCAGAATTTTTATAAATTATTTTTAGAATATTTAGATATTTTCTGAAAGTTATAAAGGTTTAAATAAATTAATGAAGGGGTTATTGGATTAATAGGTCATTATAAGGCCCAAATATGTTAAATAGTTAACCTAGCCTATCTAATTATTACCCAAAAGGTTTAAGGACTAAGCCCATTAAGTTTGACCCATATTCTAGAAGGTTATTTAGCCTATTCACGTATTTTAAGATAAATACTATTTATATAAGATAAATATGTGGATAAACGAATAAAAGAGTTTTATTAAATTGAAACTCTATACACGTTGAATGTAACGGTCTATCGGGCGACCGCCACAGCCATGTAACGCACCTATGCACGACCGTTACATCCTGCAGATTCCGTAAGGTGAGGAAATTATAAAAAGATTGGAACTTTGAACTTTTATCTACAAGAGATCGACTTGGGATAGCTTATAACATTACTAAGGACTCTTAGGGATTAGGTTCTGACCAATTAAGGACTCTAGAATCAATCTAATCTTCAAACTCTAGCCAAAACCCTATAAATAGGACCTAGTTCTGAACTGAGCGACCCTTACTTTTGGCTCGTGAAGAATCAAGGTAAGGAGTCATAATTTCAGGTAAGTTCCTTACAACTTTTTGTTTATAATACATTAGACTAATAGCTCTCCAAATTTCATGCTAGGAGATCAAGCAACCAAGGAGATAGAAGCTTCCAAAGCTGCTGATTCAGCCTTAGCAACCCAGGGATATGAACGCAAGTCCCCTGTGGATCCAGAGATTAGGACGTCTAAACGAGGTAATTAGAGTTCTATCCTTTAGAACTTTTTGTTCCCAATAGTTTCATCTTCTTACCCTCAAAATTTCACATCCTTAGGTCAAGAGGCTGAGGAAATAGAGCAGATTGAAGTTGCTGACTTATCACAAGGAGTACAAAGGACTAAGGGTAGCATCTAGCATCAAATTCTAAGTTTAAAGGTTTTAGAAGAGGTAAGTTATCTCATGAATAGTAAAAATAACTTGTTAGGGATAAAAGTCCTCTGATTGTACTTGATTTCATGTATTATAGACTAAGAATTTCATGATTTAATAGTTCTATACATTCATGCATCTCTTAGCCGAAAAAAGAAATTAAAAGATATTATCTTGTCTGTTCACTAAACCCATGCATATAGTTGGCCTATACTTCGTTATCATGCCTAGGACAGTGGTAGTATTTTGATCTCCAGGCGTTATGTTTTTCATAAACATTTACTTTAGTTTACTGCCAGCAGACTCACTGACGCACTAATGTAAGACCGTCACATGAATGTAACGGCCTTATGATAGACCGTCACACCCTTTAGTGTTTTTATTGTTCTATTGTCTCTGACGCACCCTAGCTGGAGCGTTACATCAGTGTAACGGCCCCTCGATAAACCGTCACAACACTGTAACGCGCCTCTCCTAGACCGTCAGACCCCCTGTGATCTGCCAGCCCAAGGCAGAATAATAACCAGTTAAGTTTACTTATAAATAAGCTTAGATAGCTAAGTTGGACATGTTATCATGATTTCACGTTTAGTTACTGATTCATAATCAAATTGCATGATTAATGTGCCTTAAGTTATTTTAAGTTATGTTAGTTTCGTGTGCCAAAACTCTATAGTTTTGTATTTAAATCATGATTTTTCAATGTTGTATTGACGGAGTTTTATCATGGTTTCACATCATTACACATTCTCTCTATCTATAGTGTCATTTCTTTATGTACATGGCACATATTCCGGTATGTTGTCCATTAGTTCACTTTGCACTATAGGAATATTATTCTTGGACATGAGGACCTCTCTATTGGATATTCCTTCCAATGGACTAGGAAATCTTGTTTCAAGGCCTCCGTAATTCTCCGCGAGCCTGGGATTCCCACTAGGACGCCGAGTTGGTTGTACCATTAAAGCCCATTGATTAGATTACACTATCAATATTTTCTGGTTCTAGCTATGTAACGGACCTATACTAGACCGCCAGGAGCACCTAACGGCCCACTATACGACCGTCACACTTCACTGAGTCTATTTTATTAGTTCTAGATTCAGACTAATGTAACGGCCAGCACTAGACTGTCACATCATGTAACGGCCCAGTACACGACCGTCACACTGCTTGAGTATTTTTAACCCAAAGTTTTACCAAGGGTTGATATTTCAAGGTTTAGATGAACTCTTGATGATCTGGAACTTATCATATTGATCAAGAAACTTAATAAAATGAATGGAAGATAAAGAACGTACCGTTATACTGCCGATTATTCCATAGGCATAACATAGTATAAGTCATTCTTGATCTCTCATATTCTAAATTGAAGCACTTCATTCGTTGATTATTGTTATCATGAGTTTATCGAGCTTATTGCATTCTTGGCCATACCTTATTGTTACATGCGTGGAAAAAGCTTGATTTATACTTGAAGATGCGATCGAGCACTGATTGTGTTCAAGGGCTCTATGCTAGTCCCCTCGGCTGATTGTCGGAAACATACTATTATAAACCATGGGGTATGATGCTACTGGCGTTGCATTACGCTGAGAGTACTTTCTTTATAAATAGTGAAAATCTATAACACAATACAGCACGACATGACATTCTTGTACATGACTTTCTTGCTTGATATTCCACAGAAATTCACGAAGTACTTGCTCATCAGTAAAAGATACTAGAGTGATGACTATGTGGTGTGCTAGTACATTCTCGATACATTCTTGTTCATGAAAGGCTAATATCATGTTCTTGTTACATTCTTGCTAGTTTGTACTTGCTCTCATTCTATCTTATATGACCGTCTTGTTACTTTGGTTTAATCGCATGATTGATTGCATTCGTATGATTCTACCTTATTCCTCTAGAGCAAAGACGTTAATTACTTTAATGATGCCTTCATGTTGATGCGAAGATACCTACTGGGCAAGTGTGCTCATTACCTATTTTCAATCTTTTCAGGATATGGAAGCGATTCGAATTCGGATTCGGGTTATACAAATAGCGGGTCCGAGAGCGAATGAAAGTATTATCAAGATGAGAGTGAAGACTTAGGAAGTCTACATTGTTTAGATTGAGTCCATGTATTTTTCCTATTTCTTGAGTCTAGTACATAATGGAAGTCAAATTAGTGGTTGTACTTGAGTTCATAATGAAATAAAATTGAAGTTTGAATATATATATAGTGTGCAATTGCATTTGTGTGTATGATTGTATGGCGCTCTGATCGTTCTTGCTTGCAAGAGGCTTACCATGCCGGCTGTTCGCGCTCCCCGAGTTAGTCTTCCGCTGTAATAAAGGCTCAGGGCGTGACAAAAAGAGATCATCCGGGGACCACGCTATGAGGAAGCGAGTCCCCGGAGATCTGAGAGTGATTAAGACTCCGAAAGCCAAAGTTTATGTATATAAAAAAAGGATTGCTTTGGGATTAAATCCCATATTTCTCACCCCTTTGGCATCATGGCTATGAAATTGGTCCAAATCCCAAGGTGGGGTTTTGAGAAGAAAACACGGTCGTTGCAAAATGTAGGTGAAGTTTAAAGGGGCTCCCAGGTTGCAACCTCGGAGTCATATCCATGGACTCAGATAAACCCCAGGCCGGTGACCACCGTGATAACACTCGAAGCATCGTATGGATGGCATACCAAATATTGAGGAAACATCAACCTGTCTACTATGGAGAATAGAAAGAAAAGGAAGAGAGGCATGAGGGATAATGCATCACGCGCATTAGCGGGAAGAAGAAAACATAGGAGCAGATCAAATATATCACACGTATCGAGGGGGGGGCACATAGGCTTATATAACAAACAAAAGATATCAGGGTCAGAGCCCTCTCTTCCATTGATCTTGAACATGGATGTTTGCATCTCGGCTATAGAAAGCCTTAAAAATCACAACGAGAGAAAAGGAAAACGAAATACCCACCCTCTTCCACGGACGTCTCTCACACCCTCCCACTCTGCTCTCTCTTCTTTTTCCTTCGAGCTCTCTGCTCCCTCTTCTCTCTTTTCTACAGTACCTTCAAAGGGTTTTGGCTTCCAGGAGATCTGAAACAGACGTTTTGGGTTTGCAGGGGAGCCTTTTATAGGAGGTTAGATCCTCTGTTTGGAGGAAAAACCTCCATATCCCCTTTTCTTCTTTCTTTTTCCTTTTGTTTCTGTTGTTGCCATCGCTGCTGTCGTGATTGCTGCTGCTGTTGTCGTGGCATCTGATGCTGCCGTCGATGTCGCTGTTGCTAATACTACGGCGGGACAGGGGAGAGGGCGCGGGCATGGCGGCCTCTCCGGTGGCATCCCCACCGTCATCCACGTAGGAGGGGCGGCTGTTCGAAGGCGTAGCCTGCGCCGTTGAAGCATGGGAGCATTCAATGCTCACCGTGCTACAGTGCCCAGACACGTGAAATTCGTGTCAGAGGGAAGGCCGCGAATTCCTCGATCACGAAATTGGCATCCAAGCGGGTCGCCGCTAATTCTTGGGCCACGTACGAAAGAAGCAGAATTCACGTCCAGGCACCTGACGCTAATTCAAGATGGCGTCCGCTTGAAGGGGCGCCAATTCATCAGATTAAAAATCTAATAATCATCAGAAAATACAATAATATCAGGAATTAGCGTCACTTTGAGAATGCGCTAATTAATGAACACACATCTTCGTGAAAGGATGCTAGTTTGAATGAGTCGACCTCCAGGAGGGTGAGTCGACCCGAAAAAATTGGCGTCACTTCACGTAGGCGCCAAAGAATTGGCGTCTGCGTGAAGGGACGTTGATTCTTCTTTTTCTTTTTTTTATTTACTGTCAATAATTAGTTTTCAAAGCTAATTTTGTTTAAAATAATTCAGATAAGTAGGGGTTAGGGGTGCAAAATCTAAAATACCGGTCTGATTGACGTGTCGATCGTTCTAACACAACCTGGGAGGTAAAAGTGACTTGGGAGAGCAGACGGAATCTAAATCGGATACCCGGTTTGGACTCAGCTCTCAAATTACTCAATTCAGAACTAAGCTAGTTTTCAAAGCTAACTTTGTTTAAAATAATTCAGATAACTAAGGGTTCGAGGGTCCAAAATATAAAATATTGGCCTAATCGGCGTGTCGATCATTTCAACGCGACCTGGGTGGTGAGAGTGACTTGGGAGAGCTGACAGAATCCAAATCGGATACCTGGTTTGGGCTCGACGCTCAAATTACTCAATTCAAAGCTAAGTTAGTTTTCAAAGCTAACTTTATTTAAAATAATTTAGATAAGTTGGGGTTGGGGGGTCCAAAATCTAAAATATCGGTCTGATCAGCGTGTCGATCATTCCAACACGACCTGCGAGGTAAAAGTGACTTGGGAGAGCAGACGGAATTCAAATCGGATGTCCGGTTTGGGCTCGACGCTCAAATTACTCAATTCAGAACTAAGTTAGTTTTCAAAACTAACTTTGTTTAACATAATTCAGATAATTAGGGGTTTGGGGGTCCAAAATATAAAATACTTGCCTAATCGGTGTGCCGGTCATTCCAACGCGACCTAGGTGGTGAGAGTGAATTGAGAGAGCTAACGGAATCCAAATCGGATACCCGGTTTGGGCTCAACGCTCAAATTACTCAATTCAGAATTAAGTTAGTTTTCAAAGCTAACTTTATTTAAAACAATTGAGATAAGTAGGGGTTGGGGTGTCCAAAATCTAAAATATCGGTATGATCGGCGCGTTGATCATTCCAACACGACCTGGGAGGTAAAAGTGACTTGTGAGAACTGACGGAATCTAAATCGGATATCCGGTTTGGGCCCGACACTCAAATTACTCAATTCAGAACTAAGCTACTTTTCAAAGCTAACTTTGTTTAAAACAATTCAGATATGTAGGGGTTGGGGGTCCAAAATATAAAATACCGGTCTGATCGGCGTGCCGATCGTTCCAACACGACATGGGAGGTGAAAGTGACTTGTGAGAACTAACGGAATCCAAATCGGATACCCAGTTTGGGCCCGACGCTCAAAAGTGCATTCTCTAAATGCACTTAGTTTAAAATTAAAGAAGTTGTGTTCGGGGGTTTAAAATCTAAAATACAGCTCTGATTGACATGTCGATTGTTCCAACACGATCTGGGAGGTAAAAGTGACTTGGGAGAACTAACGGAATCCAAACCGGATATTCGATTTGGGCTCGGCGCTCAAAAGAGCATTCTCTAAATTCACTTAGTTTAAAATGCTGATAAGAAATTGGTTTGGGGGATCCAAATTCTAAAATACTCTTCTGATCGGCGTGTCGATTATTCCAACATGACTTGGGAGGTAAAAGTGACTTGTGAGAATTGACGGAATCCAAATCGGATATCCGGTTTGGGCTTGACGCTTAAAAGTGCATTCTCTTGATGCACTTAATTTAAAATTAAAGAAGTTGGGTTTGGGGCTCCAAAATCTAAAATACCGATCTGATCGACATGCCAATTGTTCCAACACAACCTGAGAGGTAAAAGTGACTTGTGAGAACTGACAGAATCTAAATCGGATACCCGGTTTGGGCCCGGTGCTCAAAAGTGCATTCTCTAAGTGCACTTAGTTTAAAATTAAAGTAGTTGAGTTCGGGGGTCTAAAATCTAAAATACCACTCTAATCGACATGTCGATCATTCCAACAAGATCTAAGAGGTAAAAGTGACTTGGGAGAGTTGACGAAATCTAAATCGGATACCCGATTTGGGCCCGACGCTCAAAAGAGTATTCTCTAAATGCACTTAGTTTAAAATGAAGATAAGAAATTAGGTTGGAGAATCTAAATTCTAAAATACCGGTCTGATCGTCGTGCCGATTGTTCCAACACGATCTGGGAGGTAAATGTGACTTGTGAGAACTGACGGAATTTAAATCGGCTACCCGGTTTGGACCCGACGTTCAAAAGTATATTCTCTAAATGGACTTAGTTTAAAATCAAAGAACTTGGGTTTGGGGGTTTAAAATCTAAAATATTGGTCTGATCGGTGTGTCGATTGTTCCAACACGACCTGAAAGGTAAAAGTGACTTGTTAAAACTGACGGAATCTAAATCAGATACCCGATTTGGGCCCGACACTCAAAAGTGCATTCTCTAAATGCACTTAATTTAAAATTAAAGAAGTTAGGTTCGAAGGTCTACAATCTAAAATGCCGATTTGATCGACGTATCGATCGTTCCAACACGACTTGGGAGCTAAAAATGACTTGTGAGAACTCACGGAATCCACATCGGATACCTGGTTTGGGCCCGACGCTCAAAAGTGTATTATCTAAATGGACTTAGTTTAAAATTAAAGAAGTCGGGTTCGGGGGTTCAAAATCTAAAATATCCGTCTAATCGGCATGTTGATCGTTTCAACACGCCCTAAGAGATAAAAGTGACTTGTGAGAGTTGACGGAATCTAAATCGGATACTCGGTTTGAGTTTGATATTAAAATTATAGATTTGATATTATACCTGATTTGAATTTATATAATCAAATAAAATATTAAATTTATCTTTTCAATTATCGATTTATTTATAAAAGCATACTTAATGTTGTTATTTTTTTCAATATAGAATCCTCCGGCGAGTGGTGACGGAGGGGACGAGCACGACGGGGAGGATGAGGACATGGAGGATGCAGAGGCTATTTCTTGATTATTTTTATTGTTATAAAATTGATAATTGATGTTGTGTTATGTTTCTTGTATATCTTGGGTTTTGTTTGTGATGGATAGATTTTTTTTTTATTTAAATAGGTTTTCATATAAATTTTGTATATATTTTTTAAAAATAATAAATATTTTTTCCGACGGTAATTCTAACGGACGCTTGGCATCAATCGGAATCTTTCCGATGGAATCACCGACAGAATTTTCTTTCCGTCGAAAAATATATGAACATTAAATTTTTAAAAAATAAATTTTACGACGGAATTACCGACGTAATATTGTCCATCGGAATGGTTTCCGACGGGAATGCCGACATATTACTTTTCTTCGTCGGAATATTTTCGACGAAATCATCGACGAAACAACTGTCCGCCGAAAAATATAAGGCCGTTATACTTAAAAAATGAATTTCACGATGAGATTACCGACGTAATAATTCTCCATCGAAATCATTTCCGACGGAATTTTCGACGGAATATACATTTCGTCGCAAAAAAAATTACAGACGGAATTTCTGTCTACTACTTTTTCTAAAGAAAAGGAAGACCGCACAAGTAGAAATCCAGTTATCAAAACTGACCAATCCAAGAAAACTGATCATATTATTTGTTATCAATGCAAGAAGTCTCGGCATATGTGTGGAGAATGCCCGGAGTTAACGAAGAAAACAATTAAGGCCAAGGGAAAGAAGAAGCCCAAGGCCATGATACGTACATGGAGCTAGATCTAGGTTTGACCTAAATTATGAATTTTAGGCATTTCTTCTCAATTAACCTTATTAGATCCATCTTTTAGCCTAATAATTATTAGGTACCAGCCCATGTCAAATTATAAAATTTATAATTATTTAATATTATGAAAATTAACATTTTTATTAGGCCCATTCTATTATGTCTCCCTTCTGTACTCTCATTTATTATTAATAAAATTCAACCTTAAGCTGGCTTTGGTGGAGCGAGAACGTACTCTTTCGCTCAAAGGATGTGCGCTCTCCCACGTGACTATTTAGGGTATTTACTTTAACAAAAAAATAATTTCACTAAAGATGTATACAAATTTACAAGTTGATGGAGACCAACGTGACAGTTTTTTTTTTTATAAAAAAATTAGTTACCCGGCCCAGCCGATCTGATCAGCTTATCAGCCCATACGACGTAAAGACAGGCCAGGAGAAGCATCCATCCCCCAAAAACACCACTCGCGGCGCACGTTACCGTGGACCCATTTCAAATTCCCTCTCAAATCGTTCGCCCCCCTCCCCACCCCCACCCGGCACTGCCTTCCTCCCACCCCTTCTCTCTCTCTCTCTCTCTCTGCCACACACACGCAGACTTTCTCCTCCCTTTCCCCGTGCTCTTGCTTTTCGATGCCGACAAAGATGAGCCCCAACCATCACCCTGATCCTGACCACCATCTCCGGCGTTAACCCTCCCGCTACTTCCCGTCTCTCCACATCTTCCGGCGTTAACCCCCTCGGGTTCCCACATCCATCTCCGCGATGTCGACGATGGAGCACCTCTTTATGCAGATCTTCGAGCGCAGGGACTGGCTTGCCGGTCAGCTGAAGCAACAGGGGGAGTCCTACGCCCAGTCCGTTGCCTCCAACCTGCTGGCTGCCGGCGGAGTCCTTCCTCCTTGGCTGTGGACTGCTGCCGCCGGATCTGACTGCTGGGACGCCCGCCGCCCGCAAGGTATTCGTTTGAATCCTTTGGCATTTTGCGTTTCTAGATGAATTCACCTCGGTTTGGCCTACTTCTTATCCAGTAAATGGGGCTTTGAGGGGTGGGGTTTTTAAATTGACTGGGGGCGCAGTAGCTTCAGGCGGCTTCTTGGATTGTTTCTCCGGGCACTTCACCTCATAAGATTCCTCAGAGAAGTGGAGATCTGCGTGGGATTCTTTCATTCTAGAGTATTCTCGATGTGTGCAACTTTGTCACCTTCTATTATATTGTTTGATTTTTTTTGGTTTACGAGATGATTTTTTTTTTAATTCTCAGATTACTTGTTGAAGCTTGTGACCATGTGCACAGGTGATCTATTTTGAGTCACTAAAAGATAGCCTGTACAATTTTCATCCAAATCTGCTAGCAGATTGCTGAATACACAGCCTGCCTTTGTTTTAATACTTAGTTTGCCATATGTGCCATAAAAGTCTGCACGTAGCTAACAATCCAAAAGTGAATTGAAATGCAATTGCATATCTAATTTTTGAAGCATATTAATCACATAGACTCTGACATTGAAAGACAGGCTTATGTTTGTTTGCTGTTCCCATGTCAACCCGTGTGTTGGTGTCCAGCGGTTGTCTTACTGTGTAATCATTTCCATATTGTGAATAGAGCAAACAGTTTCTATTTTTACATTATTTGTAATTGAAATTTGAGAGTCCATCATTGTTTGAAAACTGATGCGCAGGCCTTTATTTAAGGTCTTTAGTACTGTTGTTTATATATATGTGCCAATGGTTTTTGATGCAGAATTAAACAAGGAGCAAGTAGTTTCAGGGATCCTATACTCTCTTCCACATGCTACCACACCAAGGAGGCACACTGTTTTTTCTGGCAAGCCACTCCAAAAGGATGTCAATGTGCCTCAGTCAAAGAGCTTTGTCGCTGAAAAATGTATCACTACACCCTTTTCTGTCTCCAATTGCTATCCTGGTGATAACGAACATCAGGATATTGTTGTGGATTCATTTGATAAAATCCAAAGGCGCAGTCTAGAACAGAGGGAAAAAAAGGTTAGCCTTGGTAAGAAAGGAAAATTAACTGATGGTTTAAGCAAGCGGAGGAGTGAAATTGAATACACTGGCAGGATAACAAGGTCTCGAGCTACTTCCATAAAGATGCATCATGTCAAAGAGTCTTTGGATCTGAATAGTTTGCCCAAGTTCCCAGTTGAAACTGGTGACATGCTTATCCAACCAAGATCAGCAATTCAGCAGCCAGATTCTTCTAGAAGGCCATTAAAAGTGACCAAACAAGTTGACTGTACTAAAGATAGCAGCAAACAGGGGGTATCAGATCCTCAGATGTTTTCATGCTCAGTGCTGCCTGTTAACATACAGATAGACACCCATAACAATGTTAACTGTGGGACAGGGAGGCAAATCTGCTCTGCTGCAGCTTTGAAGCCTTTGTCTGATGTACATCCAGCATCTTTTCCCCCATCCGTCTTGGATATAACAAATTCTGCATCCTCTTTGTTGCCACTTGACAACAACAACCCTGTGCAGAATTGTCTTGATGGTATCGAGAACGCCAAAGATGAGGATGCTCCAGATGCAGTTTATATTGCTCATTCAAGGGAAAAGGCTACCATGTTCACATCTTCTGAAATCTGGTCCACTATGGAGCCTACACAACTTATTTCTGATGATTCTGAGGATTGGCCCCACTGTGGGGGCTTTGACATTCTACTAGGACAGGAAAAGCAATGCACATCATCCAAGAATAGTAATTCTCAATTAATGCCTTTGGAATCACTATTTGGAGAACTGCTTTCTCAGGATTATGAAAGGCCAGATAATTCTTTACCTTGTGCTAACCTTGCTTCTGATTCAATGGTTGAAGACTGTAATTCTCCACCTGAACCGAATATTGTACACGGCATCACCTCTACACTTCCTCATGTTGCCACTTCTTTGGAAACAGAACATGCCCTTAACAGTATCAGGGCAAGAGCATCAAATGAGATGCTTGACACACATTTGGAAATAGACCATCAGAACACCTCAGGCAAGACTGTTGTTATATCGGACATTGTACAATCAGCATATGGAGAACCATCTATTGGTAGTTTTAGAAAAATGGATGATCTATCAATAGCTGCAGAGCTACCAGGCAAGTTGCACAGTGCAGAAGCAATGAATAAAAGAGAAGACAAAGCTGACATAGTTGTACATGAAGGCCAAGAAGAGAAGATCATTGAATCACTTGTAGTGGTGAAACCAGCTCTTGAAAACTTACATGGAGAATTACTGCACACAACTTCATCTGAGGATGGCAAGTTAAATTGTTGTTTAGAATTTTCAGGTTGTGATGCTTTTGAGCAGGATGACAATGGAAGTAGTTCGATGAAAATTCCAGCACACCTTGCAATAGAAGGAAAAAAGATTGAGAACATCACAGCTGAGGCGACCAAGGGAACCTTAGAGCTAAAAGTTGCTACATGTATTGACAATTCTGAGGCAAATGGCATGTCTGTGGAAGCTCACAAAACTCAAGATGGTGTGCAAGAAGTTGCTGAAGGAAGTGCTTCCCAACAGACAACACCAGGTGCTGTCAAAGGTCGCAATCAACTTCTGGGAACTCACTACTGCTCAATGGCACCTACTCCTTCCAAGGAAAGTGCAGGTTCATACAAAATAAATGATTGCACTTTACATTCATCCAAGAAAAATAGCATGCTTGATAAATCAGGACGTCAGATGTATGCTCATAAGGGACAACTTGAAGCAAAAGAAGTTGTGCCAGGGAAACCTCTGAGTACTGACAAAAATTATGATAGGCAAAGCCAAACTCGATACTTTTTGAGGAGCTCCACTGGCCATGTTAATAATTCTTGTAAATCAAATGTCTCTGTATTATCCAGCACCCATAAGCATGTCATTTCTTCAAATGCCAAAGAATCAGAAACTACTGCAAGTTTAAGAGATGCCCCTGTAAAAAGTAATGTTGATGATAAGGCAACACTAACTACTGCTGGAGTTTGTAATCCGCAATTCAGCAACCGCTACTTATTAAGGAGCTCCACTGCCCCCAGTAAGGGCATATTTGCTTCTAAATTTAGAGAACCAAATGATTCTCACTGTTCCAGACAGTCACCGGAAGCTATGTGTGATACATCTGAAATCAGGTACTCTAAAAGGAGAAAGGTGGAAAGTAGACAGAGTAATTGCTTTGGTATTTCTCCATTGTTGAAGTTTAAATCACTTTATCCTGATGAGGATGGCAGTTGTTCGTTGAAGAAAGGATCAGGGAATGGCATTAGAACTTGTGAACGTTTTCAACAGTGCCATGCATTGAAAGAAATGGAGAAGGAAATTTCTCATTCTTGCCATGAGAATCCTTCAGAATGTTTACCTCAAAATGAGAAACCTCAGGCGGAAGAGGTACTAGATCATATATATTTTATTTAAATGTCTTAATATTAGCTAACATGTCAATTTGAGGTTCTCATTTATTGATGCTGCTGCCATTGGTAAGTAAGTCATTCAATAACTTCATTGTTTTCAGTGTCATTAGTCACTTATAGATGTTGTTTAAAATAATGTGTTTTTTCATTTTCTAATCATGACAAATAGTTCTTTCAGTACATTTTCCTGATAGCTGTTCTTAACAAACTTATCTCTCCAAATTGAGTGCTAGTCAGTCTCCTTTTTTTAGTTAAAAAGCTCTTGTGAATCTTGGAATTTTTTCCAATGTTTTACAGAATGATTTTCATTTGGAAAGAAAAGAAGACAGGATGTCCACCTCGTTCCTCCGGCATATGCAGAAGGAGAGTTCTCTTGATTGTCATTTAGAAGGTCCTGCAGATAGAGATTCCACAAGTTCAATGAATGATTTAGAAATTAATGAGTTCATTGGGTCACCTCTTGTTTTGAAAGAATCTGTCACTGTCGAAGATGCACCAAATATGCCAGATATTCTAAACACTTCGATAAATGGACACCTAGATTCTACCTGTATACAACAAATGTTGAACAATGCAAAATCCATAGATGAAAGAAAATGTCAATTTTTGCTTTCTTCAATCAGGGCCTCACATTCTATTGATAGAGACCCAGTCATTCCTGATGAAGTTAAACCTGAACTTGAGGGATTCAGCATTGAAAGCCCTATTATGGTGAATGAATTTATATTTGATGATCCAAATCTTCAGAAGCTTACAAGAGAGCGAGCTAGTGCACTTGAGCAACTTCACAGATCTATAAATATTCCCACTCCGTTTTCCCGGTTTTCAACAAAGCACAGAATACACAGAGTTCCTGATTTGTCTCATTCTTTACCTAGTGAACTCTTAAAGTGCATGAGCTTGGATGATCATCTTCAATCCAGTGGTGCTGATGATGAAGATCTTGGGGCTGCTAATGCTGGTAGCATTGCTCATATTCACTGGAAAACTATGGCCAATTTTGACAGTTCTTTGTTAGAGAAATCAGGTCTTCATAGCAGTCCATTTTCCAGTGTGCAATTTTTTGATAATGTTCCTAGAGGACCTTTTACACCTCCTGTTGAAAAATTCCCTCAGAAAGTCCTGGAGAGAAAAGGATGTGGATCAGAGAGAACTGTTTCTAATCCAGAGCTCACATGTTTCCGAATTGATGAACATGCCAGATCACTTGAAGAAAACACATGTAGAGAAGAATATCAAGACACCTCCAAGGAGAGGCTTGGCTCAAGAGAGAGAGGATTCTCATCTAACAGAAAAGCACTTGCTGATGTGACCTCAATATATCAGAATGCTGCTGCTATTGATTCTACAGCAAAAAGAAATTTAGACCCCACTGTCTTTGGTTCTGAGGAAACAGAGGTGTTCTTTTCATCAGAGATGAATGACAACAAAAATCTGGAACATGGATGTGGCAGCCATACAATATCTAACATACATAATAAGGAGAATGGCTTTCTTTCAGCAAGCAGAAATAAGGTACAGAAAGCTTCCGTGTCTCTTCACAACAGACTAAGTAAGGCATCTACAACGGTAGGTGAACAAAAGAGGAGCCAAGCCACTTTGGAGAAGAAGGCTAGTAATATAGTGTCCAACATTTCATCTTTTGTCCCACTGGTATGGCAGAAGCAACAAGCTGCTGCACCCATCACAGGTAACCATTTATAACATTTTTCTTATTCTGTTTGCCCCTTGAGACTATACTTCACATATGTAATAAGTTGCAGCAAGTTCTCACACTTTGTTGATTTATAAAATTAAGCAACCTTTTATTTCTGAATTCTTGCTCCTAAATAATATGAGATTGTACATCTTTTTGGATTTGTTAGTCCTAAAGGAGTTAGTACAGTGTGGTTAAATCATCTACATGACCAATGCATGTTTCATCAATAGTTTATTCTAGCATAGCTAGGGTCATTTTGCACGACAATGTTTGTACTTGTAGATGAAGGCCTGTACGACAGTTTATGAGGATATTTTTAAGCTTTTGTTAGATAGAGCTTAGATTTTGATCAAACTATTTCTACAGGCTTATTTACTAGATACAAAATTGCTATTATCAATTAGATGATTGCCAAAAAATTGTGTTGCAAACAAAAAGATGCGTAATTGATTGAAGATATTTTCTCTCCAAAATTATGAAATTTTTGGTCCTCTTACTTGCCTTATTTCTTTCTCTGTATGACATTTCTCTTCTGATTAAAAAAAGAGAAAAGGTTCCTAATTACCTCAACATGATGCATTATTTCCAACATGATGAATGCCCTTAACATGGAGTTGGAGGCCTCATTTGTGGGACATTTAGAAAAGCCACCCCATTTGAGATGCCCCTACCACTTAGCACTGTCAGATCACTAAGGCCGACTTTTGTCCTTGCTCGATGTGTGGGTCTTGCAATCAAGCTCCGTTCTCTCCGTTGATGTTGACTGAAACAGAGAAGCAATGAAAGTATGATACTGGAGAGGCGGACAAATGTGAATATGGGCAATGAGAACTGAAAGCCCATACATAATGAACACCTAAGAAAAAAAACCATATGCAGATGATGAAGAACCATAAGACTTCACCTATGGTCAATGGGGAGATTAGAAGAGTTTGTTGACTATTTCTAGAAGATTTAAATTAGTCTGTCCTGACTCTAAATTTGTGACATGGCCAAAGTAGCATCTCCCTGCTGAATATTTTCAGACAAATGGAAACACAGAGGCATTCAATGGCAGCAACTATTCTATGGAGCAAACAATATTTTCTCTTTCCTGGTATGCTACCAAAGGAAAAGAGCAAACATAAGGCATTCATGAACAGTAATGGTAGGGTATTTAAACAGTATGAGGATCTTCTTCAGTACATAAAAGTTACTAATCAACCAAACCACAACCGAATGGCCAACTGACTTTGATATGTTCCTATGTGACATCTTCAACTAGCATAATTAATGCCTAATTTTATTGCCGCGTCTGACGTCTATGTGCTTCTTAAGATCATATATGATTTTTCATGGTTTTAGTGATACTTGTAACTTCCATATGAGTTACCTAATAGTTAATTCCACTGTCTATGAATTAAAGAGTCTAGTTTGTGGTATGTTATGAATGTTTTGATATACACTGCAGATAATTCGAGTATCGATGCTCAATTTTTTTTTCTTTCCTTTTTTTCTTGGCATGGAATTGTCTGAATCTAAAGCTACAGTAGCCTAGCTTTAGCTTTCTTTTCTTATGTATGATAAGCCAATGCATCTGAACCATTTAGGCTGAAAGTTATGCTGTAGAGTTCTTTATTTCTTCCATATATTGTAAGGGCATACATACTCCCTAGATGCTATGTATGTTGTTGAGCGTAAATCAAGGTTGGCCGGCTTGTCAGACTGGGTTGACTTGGTTCGGCCCCTATCCAGTATTAGTTGGTCTGACTCGGAATGACTCGGGCCTACTTGAAGCCGATTCAGCTGTCTTGGTCCAGCCCAAATACGGTACGAGTCGCCCAAGTCGGCAAGCCTTGGCATAAATATAGTTTGCATGCCAAGGATGAAAAACAACGGATCAGTCCCCGGAATCTGTTAGTCAAAAACTGAATGGATTGGCCAATCCACATCTGATCGTATCTTATCCAGGCCAATTCTAGCCATCCCAACCTTGGTTAGGATTTGCCCTACCTTTTGCACTAAAAAACATTCAAAAGATATAAAAAGTATGCAAACACATTATAATTAAAAATCAGCAAATTCAGCATGAATAACATGGATTCAAAATAAACATAAGTTGAAAATTTATATTACAAAGTTAATTATACTGGCTATACAGGAACTATACATTATTCATCCTTGATATTTAGCGAGCATACATTTGTTGGTATTTCATAAGGTATCTACTATAGTGACTCATTAGCATTAATGGTTGTAATCATTGTTAAAGTGGGGATCTCCGGCAACTGGTAAGACTGTCCTGTTTGATTGGTGGGACTAGGAGGATATATCCAAGTGGAGTAATACTTGCTGCAAACCATGGCGTGCAATTGTGCCTAGTCATGCTTCAAACCATAGATGGTAGTATTGGCTGAAACCGATACGTTTTGGCTGAAACCGATACGTTTCTGAAACTGAAACGGACCTACTCACTGTAGCAGGTCCGATACCAATTTTTTTAATGGTTTCGGACCTAAACTGTCCGGTTTCGGACCGAAACCGGACGAAACTGGACCGAAACTGAAACCGGACCTGCTCACTACAATTTTTGCCTTTTCTGACTGTTTGAACCGGTTTTGGCCGAAACCGAAATCGAAACTGGTACGTTTCGGTTTCGGTCCTGGCCAAAACCGATATCGAAACCGGTACTGCCATCCTTGCTGCAAACCCTCTTGCTATTGGTCCATGCATGCACCAACAAGATGGTTGAGTGTCCTTTGATTGATGTGATGCCTGTGACAGCAGGAAGACTTGGGGCATATTTTCATATGAATGAAACATTGTAGACATGAGAAATGCTCTGTAGGAATGTAATATATATATTTGGAATGAATATCTGGTGTAGGAATGAAATATATGCTGTAGGATGGAAATATAAATTTTATGGATAAAAAGACTTTTTTGGAATGAGATGTGTATATTTCATTCCTAAAAAGTCTTTTTATCCCTAAAACTTATATTTCCAACCTAAAAGATATATTTCATTCCTACAATGTACTTTTCATCCCTACAATGTATTTCATTCCTACATAGTGGATATGGGTCTTTTTTTCTCCTGTTAGATGCGTCATGTGCATCTGTGTAACCATTATGTTGGTCCCTTCCAGCTGTCTTGTCATGCATACATGGACCAATAGCATGCAGCATTGCAAGGTAACTAGGTGTAACAACAAACCATGCTTTGCAGCAAGTATTGTACATCCAAGTACTGGGGATAAGTATAATACCCCATGGGTAGCTTGAGATATTTGACTACAGAGGGTAAATATTGAAAATTTTGAATATAGCGGGTATGTATGGTGGCCACGAAGATAGGCATGTCCCTCAAATTAAGCCTGAGATGATGCATCTAGGTACTCATGCTGGAGTGATGGCTCTGCCATCATCTTTTCCTTTATGAGCTTCTCCTCTTGCATAACCCTCTTCTTCTGCAGCCAAGCGCAGTGATAATGGATGAATTTCAGAATGTAGCCTGGATTGTCATCATGTGCCTTGGCTTCTTGTAGCATTTTGTCCTTGAAACTTTCTTGGAAGTGGATGGAATTGGCATCTTCCATTGTTATGATTCTCATCTTAGAGGCACTTATGGTACCTTTGGAGGGGCAGAGGTGAGGTGTGCATAGCGACTAGTTGGGGCCCTGGAGGATATATAAAACAGCTAGCAATGGCTAGTTTCATTCTCCTTTGGCTAGTCAAACTGGGTGCTTAAGCCTGGATTGGCCCAATCTGGGTAATTCTTGTGCAAATCGACCAATCTGGCCACAAGGACTAGGAAAAGGCAGGCCAGGACTGGATCCCTGCCAAAAACTGCACAGGTTGGCTGATCTGTGGGAATCCATGCTGAATTTTTAAACTTTGTTGTATGCCATTTTGTATTTTGCTATATTCATGGTCTAAAGGACTGAAACTTATCTAGAACCAATCCTTCCTAGTTCGTTTCAAGTGAGGAACTGGTTGCTCGTGGGAACTGGGAACTATGGCTAGTTTCTTGGAAGGTGTCATTTGTCAGGACTAAGTTTCTTGGAAGGTGTCATTCATGGAGACTAAGTAAAAACTGAAAGTACACTTGGCTAGGCATGAGTTATAAAGAGTGAGCTCAATGCAAGGACTAGCCTTCCACATAAAATACAACCCCAAAGCTCAAGGTACAAGAATTAAAGAAAAGGCTGATATAATGGAATTCTATGTGAAAAAGCTGACATAATGGAACTCTATGTGAGAAAGCTCTCCATCTCTGCAAATCCTTAAAGATTTTGAAAGAGTCCAGGTTCAGTAATCAGATTTAGCCCTGCTTTGAACCTTCTATTTTGTGGTTCCCTCAATCAGCCTAGAGAAATGCAGATGGAATTGCTTCCCAAATCCCAAGGCATCTTGCCTTTTGTATCCAGCCAATATGAATTCCAGGTCAATAATAGGTTAGAACAGGCATCATGATTCCACCAGATGAAATTCACAGTTTTACAAATAACTTTCCAAACTACATTAGCCATTCCACAAGTGATAAACAGATGGTTCATGCTTTCTTGTTCTGAACCCCAAGCCCCTCTTTGGTTTTGGGTTATCCCTAGGTCAGCCCATAGTTAATCCAAGATTAATCCCTTTTATGCTTTGATTGAGGAATAGGTGTAATCTGGTTTACATGTGTGCTAACCATGGGTTAGCCCCGGGTTTCGAAACCCACCTCCGCAAGTGGGTTTTCTCCCTTATCCCAGCATTAAATGCGTCTCTCTCTCTCTCTCCTCATTAAATGCGGCACTCTCTCTCTCTCGCACTCTCTCTCTCTCCTCATTAAATGCAGCACTCTCTCTCGCATGCTCTCTCTCTCGCGCTCTCTCTCGCGCTCTCGTGCTCTCTCCTCTCTCTCTCTCACGCTCTCTCTCTCCTATTTCTCAGTTAAAATATATTTAACAAATAATTATTATCACTTTTATATTCTTTAAAATTTTAGTTAATAATATTAATGATAGTTTCAAAAATTTTATTATTATAACAGTATATTTATCATATAGAATCTATAAAAGTTATCAAATAAAGATATTAAGATAAATAGTACCTTTTAAAAATATTTGTGACTTTTAACTTTTAATTAGTGAGATTAATGATGTTATTTATCAAAAATATTTTTTATTTTTATGATATATTCAATTTGTAGCATATATTAAAAATAATTTAAAATTAAAATAAAATAAAAATTGAAGATGAACAGTAACTCAAGCCATAATTAATGATGTTTCTGTGTTTTAAATTTTAATTAGTGATATTAATGATGTTATTTATCAAAAATATTTTTATTTTTATGATATATTCAATTTGTAACATCTATATTAAAAATAATTTAAAAATTAAAATAAAATAGAAAATCGAAAATGAAGAGTAACTTAAGCAATAATTAATGACATTTCTGTGTTTTAAATTTTAATTAGTGATATTAATGATGTTATTTATCAAAAATACTTTTATTTTTATGATATATTCAATTTGTAACATATATTAAAATAATTTAAAATTGAAATAAAATAAAAAAATTAAAGATGAATAGTAACCTAAACTCGTAATTAATGTGTGTGTGTGAGAGAGAGAGAGAGAGAGAGAGGGGAGGGGAGAGAGGTAGAGAGAGAGAATAAGAGATATATTAAAAATAAAAGAGAGATATAAATATGATATTTTGGTTGTCATAATTATCAGGTTAACCTACTACTTATCAAATCACACTGGATTAAAAATAGTTAGCCCACCTCCTTACTCTCGGATTAACTCTCCTCTATCAAACCAAAAATAGGTTAACCCCGGTGTTGTACCTGGACTATTTCCCCAGCAAAATACCCAGAAATAGGGGTTCGGGAATTTCCTCGAACACCTTCAAGGCGTGGGCTACCCGGCCCCTCCAACAATCCAGTGGGCCCGACCAACGGCCCCAACCAGCTAGCCGAGGTGCACGGCGGCACTAGCAATCAATCGGGACCGCTCCTGACTCATAAGTAGCGGACTTCCTCCGCACTCTACGCAACCACCCGGGCCACCCCGGGGACACTTCGACTACAAGCCGCGCCACGTGGCACTCAGTGAAAAGGCCGGGGGCCTATCCCGGAACGCCTTCCCTCAACCCTCCAAGGTCAAAGGGAGAGCTAAATAGGTCAACCACAGGCTCAGGAGGCCCGTCACACACGCGTGTTCGGCATTCTGCTGAACACCTTGTGGGCGCACGTGTTTCAAACCTTCTACACCGACCCGCGGGCCACCCCGCTGTTCCAGTACACCAATTGGGTCCCACAACGACCCCCCAGCAAGTCGGGGCCACCCCCGACCCTCAGACACGTGGCAACAAGCCACTGAACTTAGCTCTCGGGCCAGCCCGAGGCTACCCTGCCAACCCGCCGTACGACGTGGCACACAGCAAGAGGTAAGG
The DNA here is from genome assembly GCA_022559845.1 of Amorphophallus konjac. Lineage (NCBI taxonomy): Eukaryota > Viridiplantae > Streptophyta > Magnoliopsida > Alismatales > Araceae > Amorphophallus > Amorphophallus konjac. The sequence goes on along the minus strand of CM040122.1, from coordinate 87,408,839 downwards.
CCCATCGGCCCAAGGTGCCTCTTCCCAACCCCTACGGACTTCTACCTTTGGCTCTAGGCCAAATCCAAGGCCCGTCGGCCACTTACGCGGCTCGTTCGGCAACCCGGGGTGTGTCGGGCATTCGCCTGAACACCTTGCGAGCGGCCACTACAACTCGAAGAACAATGGCTCCCGTGGGCCATTTCAATACCCTGAAACTTCACATCCCCCAAGGGATATCCCTAGACGACGAAGGAAGACCCCCGGGGGCCATCCCTCGGGGTTACGGCTTTGCCCGGGGCCCGTGTGCCCTAGGGCGTGGCCGCGCCCCCGGAAAGGGCGAACTCCCCGGGGGCCGCGCCCTCCCCTCAGCTCGGAGGCCCGACGGCCCTCCCCAGTCCCAGTTCGCGGAAATTCCTAACTTCACGGTCCGAGGTTCGTGCAAAGTTCGTTCGTCGTACCCGTGTGTCGAAGGACTCGCGAAGACGGAATCCCGGGATTACGTTGAGTCACACACGTCAATCCCTCGATCTTCGCGCACAAGCAGCCGGTCCACTTGTGTATCCTCCCAGTATCCTTTATCCTCTTTCTTCTTAATCAATTTGGGAAGAAAACAACCAAAAAAATCGGGTTTTATAGAGGTGGGACCACTCCCCCTCTCTCTCCTCTACCTGGTCCGCCCAAACCCCCCCTTGGGGAGGGGTTTAGGCGGACCAGCTTGGGCCTCCAAGGTGGTCCGCCTAAACCCCCAAGGGGGGGGGGGTTTAGGCGGACCAGCTTGGACCCCAAGCTGGTCCGCCTAAACCCTTGAATAATAAAAAAAAAGATTTTTAAAATTAAAAAAGAAGGACCACTTTGGTCCGCCTAAACCCCCTGGGGGAGGGGGTTTAGGCGGACCAGCTCGGACCCCCAAGCTGGTCCGCCTAAACCCCTCAAAAAAAAAGATTTTTCTACCCTCCGAAGAGGGGTTTAGGCGGACCAGGCTCGTCTGGTCCGCCTAAACCCCATCTCTCACACTTCGACACACACACAGAAAACACACAAAAAATGCAAATAAAATAAAAATAAAAGCTATTGGGGGGGTTTACCCGGACCAAGTTGGACCCTCAACTTGGTCCGCCTAAGCCCCACCCCTTCAACTTCTATAAATTGCCTCCCTTACCAAGGCACAAGGAGAGAGAGGCAAGGCATGTGAAGCAACGCACGAACACACAGTCGGACAAGCGATCTTCCCCGGCCTAATTGTCGCACCCTCGGACTCCCGAGACTTTCGGCAAGGGTCGGGAACGCGAGAAGACAAGTGCATGCGCGTTTGGCTTGCTAGTCGGCTCACACACGCCGAGGGTATGTCTCACGTACTCCCCTCACGCGGTGTTTAGCCATCTCACGCCAAGTACATCCCCGTCGCATGTAAGATGACCGTGCCAAGGGCAAATACGCCCGCACCCCGGGTCCGCCCGTGTACGTCAACTTACGACACTTACGACGGTGACGAAAGGGTACTTCATAACGCCGCGTCGGCTCTCGACACGGAACCGCGTGCCCACCGCTCACCTCCCAGTTGGCCGTCGGCCCCTCAGATTGACAAAACGAGTCTAGTCGGACCTCTGGCCCGGGAATCATAGTCCCGGGGCCGACCTCGACTCTCCAGCATGACAACACTCGCCGTCCGAGACCCGGACCCGACCGCTCACCTCGAGCCGCGTCCGACCTCCGCCAGGCGCCAGCCCGTGTCCGTTCTGACCACCAAGGCAGTCGGGCCCACATCAGCTCCTCTGTAAAGAGTTCCAGTAGAACACGCGGACATCCGCTTTGTCACGCATGACCCGGGGACCGACTCACGTGTCGGAATTGTCCCGCGGCTTGCGTCCGTTGTACTTCGGCCGCTCAGGCCTGCTTGTAAAGCCCATGTGGCTCATCATAAAATCAGTGAATTGTATACGCCCGTGTTCGGGCTCCCAGCTTTCTACCCACACCACACGGCATCCGTGCCCAACACCCTGACCCCAGTGAACACCCCTCGGTCTGATACGCACCCTTAGCTGCTGAATGCCCCCCAGCCCTCCACCCACGGCTTCAGACACATATACAGACTTTTCTTCAGCATGGAACGAAGGTATTTGGATTCAATCCGATGTAAATAAACACCGGTTACTTGCGGCTGGTGGGGAAAGACGTCCTGTACACGATTCCCGCAATCGCCTACGCACTCGCACCCATGGAACCCCTTCTCTCCACGTGTCTCCCGATCGCCCGAGCCCACGTGCCGCGCCCTGGTGGCGCTTCCCCGGTCAAACCTTGGTTCCATGAGTTATTGTCGAGAAATCGACTGGCACGCCCGCACCCTGTTCGGTTAATCTTTATCCCGACACTTACGTGCCATTCGACCCTTTCCGGCTTTCCTTGAAAGGAGAGTGCCCGATACCGCCGTGAGAGGCATGCACCCGTAAGGAGGATACCTGAGATACATCAAACTCCCGTACTTTCCTTCACCGCTGTATTCCTTCCTTCACCCCGGTTAATCGGCATAAAAACCCGCGCAACACCCGGACTACTTTAAATGTGTTGAGTTAGCCCACCTTAACCTAACTCCCTACCAAATTGAGCCCAAAGGTATATCTACCATCTATATCCTGTCCCCACTTTTTCTTTCTATCATGTTTCTGAAGCCTCAACATAGCAAATTTCCATATGAATCTTTTCAACTTGGAAGAAAGAATACTGGACCAGACCCACTTCCACCAATGCACTTTGATGCCATCCTCAGAGATAAACTTGGGGGCTTACTTGACAGATAATACACGTTGACTTTCCCTCTTCCACGTGCTTCTATGTTCCTCATTAGGAGCTGAAAGGCCTTTCATGGATGGGAGTCATAAGTTCAGAGAATTTGTAAGTTTCTCGATCTGTTATATTCCTTCTGAAAAAAGGACCCAATTGCTCTTTCCATTAGAGTAACTCAATGGGAACAATCTGGTTTAAGTTTGCTGCAGGAGAGGGCATAGAGGTTTTGGAAAGAATTAGCAAATGAGTCTGCCCACATCAAACATGTTTCTATAACTTAACTCTTCCTCCATTCCCTATGTCATATATGCTGGACACCACAAAATCTTTTTTAGAAAGGATATCTGCAAACAAATGTTAAATATATTAAAAATATAGGTGGTTTGGCATTGATCTGGCCAGTTGCAGTCCAATTCTGAGATAACTGAACAGCAAGTGCCTGTCATACTAAATTTGTTTCAGCTAGTTCCAGACTGGATGGGCTACTTAAGCCACAATCAATGCAGTCCACTTCTGAGTTAACTGACAAGCAAGTGCCTGCCATACTAAATTTGTTTCAGCTGGTTCCAGACTGGATGGGCTACTTAAGCCACAATCAATGCAGTCCACTTCTGAGTTAATTGACAAGAAAGTGCCTGTCATACTAAATTTGTTTGAGCTGGTTCCCGACTGGATGGGCTACTTAAGCCACAATCAATGTGTGTGTGTGTGTGCACATAATATATATATGGGCATGTTTTTCTTTTTATTTCTACTTATATTCTTTTCTCTTGCATTGATGATTGTGTTACAGCCCCGTTAATGACTTTTAGTGGAACTCTATCATATGATGTCACTTTAGTTGTTCATTGTCAACACGTTCTGATATATGATCCCGGATGTATGATCTATGTGAAATCCCTCAGGTGAACTTAACTCCATATGATATTTTTTTCAAAATGGCTTTTCTATTTTTTTATATAAACTATTGTTAGAATGGAAATTGCAGATTTATCATTTCCACATTTGAATTGGTATATATATCATTAAGAATGGAAATGATGTGCAAGAAAGACCATTTTTTATGCATAGAAAGAACCATTTGGACATGTGCGAAAAGATCTTTTTCTTCTGGCTTTTTCACATATTCTTGGCATTCTTATAATTCAACTGCAGGGGTAATAAATCTGCAGTTTTTATTCTAACATTATGTATATTCAGAAAGCCCTTTCAAAATTATCAAAAATTGTCAAAAATCGACTCTTGATTTACAACATGAACCATGGCCTAATGCCGATCTGAATCCTCAAATGAAGTCATGTTCCATACAGATATTAACAACATCGATTGCTATTGTATTCATTTCTCGCTAATGAACTTTTTAAGTTGGAGGTCTCACCTCAGTGCTTTGTGCTACGCACTTTTGAAAAGAAAATATTCACTTTCAAATCTATTTATTGTGCTATGCATGTACTGATTGCCTAATGTTTCATAAAGTGACAAATTTCTTGGGATGAAATACTGGAGTAATTACAGAAAGTTGAGGCAGAAGAATTGATAAATATGTAGTGAACCTTTTGGACAACTGTAAAAGAAAAGTATCTCAATGTTCTTTGTTTTATGCCCTTTTTTTTGAGAGCTCCCCTTTGCCCTTTGTACAACGCATACACATCCCTCAAAGCTTTATTTCATCAATTAAGAATTTTGCCTCTTCAAAAGGACAAAGTCTTGTTGTGGTACCATGCATGCCTCTTTAAAAATTCTTCTTGTGGTATGAGAATCATATTTACACATCTCCTACTTGGAGATGTATCTTAAAGTCTGCTATTTGGGTGGAAAAAGGCATGGAGATAAGAATGGAAAATGGCCAGGATACTTTCTTTTGGTGGGAGAAATGGACAGGTAATTTGCCTTAAATATATATTTCCAAAAATCTTCAGACTTAGTTTGTATAGGTTGCAATATGTTAGTGAATATTACCAGCTTCATAGTGGGCGAATCCATTGGTTCATCATGCTGCACAGGTACCTTGATGGGAATCAACACAGGGCACTAACATTTTATTTTTGCATTTGTGTCTTTTTGTTTACATTTATATCCTTGGCTAATTGGGTTTGCAATTGTAAGGCATAATAAGCCAAAGGGTTAGTCTTTAGGAATCTTTGGGTTTCTTTGCAAAAAGGCCTTTGGGTTTCTATGTAAAATGTTAGTAGGTCCAGTAGGGTCCCCCACCCTCTTTCCCATTGGTCCACCTAGGATCTAGGGCCCATGTGGGGCTAGTTCAAAGTCCAAGATTTGACTTAACCAAGGGGGAGACAAGATGGAAGAAATGTCAAAATTGGCTACCCCTTAGTCAAGGGCCCCCCCTTTAAGATAGTTTATTCATGTTCTAATTTTATTTAATTTGGTCATTTGACCACATGGGGATTAATTATCCCATGCCCTATTTGCCCCTCCCTAACCCTAGATCTGAGGGTAGTTTAGGTCATTTGTACATTTCTATATAATCCATGTATTTTTCATTTTGTGAGAATTAATGAAGAAAAAAAACATTTGCTCCAAGTAAGCCCAAGGGCGCCCCTATCTCTCCTCTCCCCCGTAGAGCTGGACTGCTCTGATTTCTATGGTGTGAAGTCATAAACTTGGTGGATTCCAAGTTCTATCACCTCTACTGGATGTGATTTCCAGCCCCTGCCGCCGCCGCCTCCGTTCGTGCCGCCGACGAGCAACTACAACCATCTCTTTACCCTGCTGTCCTGAACTCCGAGATCCAGAACATCAAGCTAAAGAACATGTCAGTTCTCCCAGCTCCCAGCTCTGATAAAGTTGAGATTTTGAGGGATTGTTCCTCTTTGTGTCAGCTTTCCATCCATATAAATTTTGTGTCAATCCGCCACCGTTTGGTATTTTTCCCGTAATTTTAGTTCCACCCCTGACAGTCTGCCAATCAGCAGATCTGCGGGATAGTGTGTTGTTGTTGTATTTTTCCCGCCCCCTTAGCCGTCTCTAAAAATTTCCCAAAAAATCATACGTGTTCCTCACATCCCCCTCTTCCACCCATAATTTTCTCAGAGTCTAGATCAATCGTTTGTATGTCGGTCAAAATCCAGTCTCAGGCTGATCCAGTTCTGTCCTGACTGTCTGTAATCCGAGTCAGTAAAAAAAACCTTGGGAACAGTCGTTTTCATTTCTAATCCGTCTACTGGATGGATCTGAAATAATTATATGTTGTAGCCCTTTGAGTCCTCTATCCATCGGTACCAATTTTGCCTCGATCCGACACCGGATTTGGGCGCAATAATTCTTTTCGTGGAGGCGCGCATTTCTGATCCGAGAACAGGCCAGCCAAGGCAGCAGCAAGATAATTCTTGCAAAATTACTTGGCCGTCGATTCAGCCGCCGCCGACTTCGGGGATCAAAGAAGAGTGTTCCACCGGTGTCCCAGTCAACTGCCGTGGCCAGAAGGTGACCGGAAGCCGCCGTCCCAGCAGCCGAGTTCGCTTGCTGTTTAGCGGGCTGAACTGAGTTGTTGAACCGAGTTGGAATAGTACCGAGTCGGACCAGCAGTCCGTCTCCGGCCCGAAAGCCCTTCCGGCTTGCTGCTCGTCAACCCGAGTCGCTACTCCCGGGTCGCCATTGTAGCCCTTTACCTCTTGCGTGGAGTGGGCAAATAAATTCACAGATGTAATTATTTATTTACTGTACACCGGGAGTACGAGTTTCGGCCGAGATCGTCTTCCCCACGCCCGGAGCATGGAGGTATCGTTTTTGCTTCCCTCTTTGGCATTTGCTTTACTCGTATATATTTTTATATGCCGCTGCTAGAGTGATAGGATAACTAGCTCGTCAAATTTTTATCACCGCTGCGAGAGTGAGTGAGTGGAACCCGTCCCGTGACTCGATCCGAACACGCGAAAAAGCGGAGTACCCGAGACTCATTGCCGGTTCCTCAATCGCGCAGATCCCACGTTTCCCTCGCTTAGGGACGTCCGCGAGCTAGAGTCCCAGGTTCGCGTCCCGTCCCGCATCATACCTTAATGATGATGAGTTTCAGGAATATCCAACTCTCCTTAATTTATTAGGCAGCATTCACATTCAACCAGATCAAAAAGATTGTGCATTTTCGGGGAAGAATTGTGAAATTTTTTCAGTGAATTTCCCACTGTTTCAGAGAATTTGGAAGGTTAAAGCTTCTCTGAAAGGTAAAGCCTTTATGTGGCTGTCGTCTCAACAATGTATTGTCACTAAATTATTTGGTAGAAGGGGGCCCCCAACTCTGATGGCCAGTGCACTTTTTGCAATACTTCTCCAGAATTGGTTGATGATCTATTCTTCCAATGTGTCACTGCTCATTTTTGGCAAGCTGCTTGCGTTATCTTTTACTTTGAGGATAGTAGAGGTGATGTGGCATTTCTTCAAGAACTTGAATCTCAAAGTTGGCAAAGGATACTCTTTCAAGATTTTATCAATGCTTATCCATACAGTCTGCTGGAGTATATGAAAGGCCCGTAATGACACAATCTTTAGGGAAGTAGACTTCACTTAGGTCCTAGAGAATATTTGCCGTCAAGCTTTCTCCTTTCTTTATGTTTGCTCTACAATCATATTGCATGTTAAGTTTGGTCTTGGAATACTATATTTCACTGACTATAATTATTAGTCTTTTTTTCTTTGGCATTAGAAGATTCTCTTCTTTTTGCTGCTTGATTGTGCTACCTCTATTTTCAATAAAATTGATGGTACAATCTGAAGATGCGAGATCTCGTACCGAATTGTACACCGTCGGATCCGTGGCAGTGCAGCTCCCAGATCAGTTGTTCAGAGCCACCTCAAGAAGAATTGCTACAAAAGACAAGACAAGCGATCAAGGGGCCTGGGATTGCGATCCTATGGAAAACTCTCCGATGCTTAAGTTAGCGTGGGCAAGAGCAAGGTACAAAAGGAGGCGATGGAGGTTGGGGGTACGAGACTGCTCTTCACCAGTTGAGGAGATGTTGACATCATGGGATATCTCTTCTCTTTTTTTTTTTGAAAAGAGTTTTGGTTTCATAAATTTCTTACTGGGCCTTTTAAAAGAAAAGGGTAATTTATGAAAGGTGTACAATGAGGGGCTGCATAGATAGCCTGTGCATGGTTTATTCCGTGGGTGCGCATCGTATCAGACGATTTGGGTTCGAGTGTTGGACCTTTCCCCACTGACCGCAGTCAGTGTTGATTTACATTGGCATAATGTCCGAACACCCTTCTTTAATTGTCAAAGAAACTCCTAAAGTCTCTTATATAGGTTCTGAAGCCAAGGGCATGTTGGCTTGCATGGCTCATAATGCACTTCTCCATTCGTATACCAACAACAACACTTGCTATTGAAAGAATTAGGATTTCAACTAAGGCCATTGGTGAAACCCTAAAGTTTAAAGGCATATGTATGATTTATGGGAGGCCGAAGATATATTAGGCATCTTGCTAATTTCTGGATCCCAAGGATATTTTGCTCATTTTACGGGCTCTAGTGGTGTTCTGGTAATTTTACCAAGCCAGAGATATTTATGGAATTTCTGGTTTGGAGAGAAACTGTGGTGTGGTCTCCAGTTTCTAAGGGCATTGAGGTAGTTTCTGGGAGGCTTTGAAGGCTTTGAGGCCATTTCTAGGCCACATGGATATTTTGGTAATTTTACTAGGCCCCCACGCAGACTTAGGCTTGGGTTGACACTTAAGCACAAGACTGAGCTAGCAAGGTCCCTAAGCAATAGCAAGCTTGATAGAATGCGCGCATGTGTTGGTGCTCAAAACGAAGGACATATGCATAGTTTTCTGAAAGTCGGGGTCTATTCGCAGTTTTCCTTGGCACACACATGAGGGAAGGCAACTGAGTGTGCTGATGTTTCATGTAAGCACAAGAGTTGTCTGCGAATTGTCGACAGTATATAAAAGGTCTCCGCACTGATGCGGGACATGAGGGCATAGCCACAATTACAAAAAGTTGTAGGATAGGACTGTAGTTATAGGACTTTGGTTTTCTTGCAATTCCCGGAGGCGCATTTCCGCAATTCCTAATTATCTGAAGGAATTATGTAGTTTTGTCATCCAGAATGCATGAAAAATTACATACACAACCTCCAGGAGTATAAACGCAAGACCCGACGTATTTATAGATCATACCCTTGACGGGCCTTTTCATAAATGAACAAACTCCGTCGTGTGTATCCTCTTCTTCGTATGTCTGTATGCCTCTCTGTGTGTGTGTGTCCTCCTCGGCCCATGGGGCTATTTATAGAAGTGGGAGGTCCCAAGTTGTCAAAAACGTGAGTATTTGCCTCAATTTTGACAAAAGGAATGGGTCTTAACCCCAATTTTGACAAGGTGGGGTGGCTCACCCTTTTTTTTCCTCTCTCTCTCTCTTTTTTTGCGATGGGAACACAGGGCTTGGAGGGGTCATTTGACTCGCGGGCGGGACCTAGCGGGGTCAAATGACCCCGCAGGGGTCGTGTTGACCCCGTTGAGGGGTCCAGCAGGGTCAAACGACCCCGCTGGGGCCCAACGGGGTTGGACGCGACCCCGCGGGGGTCGGTCGATCGCGGGATCTGTCGAACCCGCTGGGGACCCAGTCGGGTCATTTGAGCCCGGGACTGGGTTTTGGCCTCTTTTTACGCGTCTTCCGTATCTTTTTGTTGCCTTGGGTAGAGGAGAAGCCGCCTTCCTGCATTTACTGCCCTACGGCACTCATTCTCTGCCGCGTGGCAGTAGCGAGTTGGTGGAGAACCGTGCGGGAGCGGAGGCTTGTTTGTCGTCTCTTCATGTGCCGTGTGCCAGGGGGGGACTTTTTGCATCTGTCCGGGCTGTGTGATACACAGCTATTCGGCCACTTCGATAGGTTTGTGTATGTATTTTCCCCATTAATTTCCCTTGCTGCGACGCCTCTTGCAATGATATGCGATCGGGCCAATGGACCCTAAATCACGGAAGTACTCTGCGGAACGACGATATCAACGTTACGCCGTATTTGATCCGTTGGTTGGTATGAAGTAAAATTCTCGAAATATTTCGAGAAAGTTATGGGTGCAACAGGAGGCTAGGATTAAAGCTTACCCTTTCAGAGGAGATCATTGGGATTAAATAGTTACAAACTCCCTCTTTGGAGTAGCGGAAATCTTGAGGGGCCGTTGGGCGGGGGTGTTACGTCCTCGGTGTGAACTCTTACCGTTGTAGGACTCTTGCTCTCTCCTTATCCCCCCATGGACTTCCCACTCTCAGGTGTTGCCGTGAAATTCACTTTTAGTTATAAGGGATAAATGCCTGGCCGCGGGAGATCCACTTTGGACCGTGAGAATGGCGGGGGTCCCGGTGATAAATTGATCCATCTGTGGATAAGGGATATTCCCATCCTGAAGTCCGTGCTTATAACATACCCTTTCGATTCCGGGTGTCCCTGAGGGAGTGACTTAGTGGCCTTCTACTGGCTCGGGTCGATAGCGCGTCGGAATTTCTCCCGGGCATAAGGGAGTCCTTCGGAAGGGCAACCATGCCGAGGTTAGATGGCTCTCTTTTGGGCCTTTTACCTTCGGTCTTGTAGTAAATGGGCCTTTGATATGGAGTTGGGCTGTCACTTACTGGGCCGAGCCGGTCTTTATGGGCCTTTGGGCCGTTTAGACAATGGGCCGCGAACTTCCCCCTCTCTATTTGCCCCCCACTCCCGAGCCAGATGTTGGCTGGGTGAGTAGGGATCGTGTTGGGTTTTTCGACAAGGGTGGGGATCGACTATCCCGAGTTTTCTTTGGCGCGGCCGTTGGGTTCATAAATGCGGTTGCTTTAATGCGTGGGAAATTCGGCGCAATGATGGCATCTGCGCCGGTTTGAGCCGCTGATACGGGGCCTGTAGCCTTCTGAGACGCCTCGAGGTGATGCGACGTCTCTTCTTCTGCCGCCTAAGGGCTTCAAATACCACCCCCTAGGGCGTACGGGCCCCTCTTCTACCTTCATCACTGGGCTTCCTTCTCCCGTGATTTCGAGCTCTAGTGCCTGTAGTCTGGTCGATCGTCCCATGTCCCAGGAGGAACGCCGGAGGGAGCAAGAGATCGCTACGGCCTTTGCGGAGCTTGCGACAACTACCACGGAGGCGGTCTGCTTGCTCCATTCGCTGGCCTGCTCCTCTAGTTCGTCTATCCGGTTGTCCTCGTCTTCCTCCATGGCGGAACAAGAGGGGAACTTTCTCGGCGGCGATGCCGAACAGTGGGCGGAAAGCACGGCTCCGGCGTCCTACCATAGACTCCGCGGGGGAACAACCCTCAACCGTGCCAGCTACTGCCGACCTGAGCTCGATACCACCCCCACCCAGGGAGGGGCCCAGTCCGGCCATTCCGACCTAACCGGGCACTGCCGCCATTAGTTCGGGACCTCCAGGTGAGGTCCCCTTGGAGCTTACGCCCCAAGAAGGTTGTCCTGCACCCCAAGGGGGGTGGTTCTCTCTTCGGAGGTCCATTTAAGAATGTTGTCGGGCTTTGGCGACTCCTTCTGGCCGGATCGATCTTCAACGCTACTCGTCTCGGACACTGATCGAGAGAATCATGGAGGGGGCCCTCTTCCTGACTCAATTGGGGGTCGAGGCTATGGACCAGATTGATCGGGGGGGAAGGGCCGAAGTAGCACAGTCAAAGGCACGCGTTGAGCTAGACCAAAAGTGTAGTCGACCTGCCTTAGAGCATGAGACCTCCGCCAGGAGATCGAGACACTCCGTGCTCAATCCCGATCAGACCAGGAGAGGGTGCGCTCCTTAGCCGATCAACTGTCCCATACTCGTTACATGGCTGACCTCACGAGCGGGCTTCTTGACGATGAACGCCGGGCTCACAAGACGAGCTCGAGGTAGTGGGAGGCCGAACGAGAGGAGTTTTGCGGGCGCCTCCTAGCAGTTGAGTGGGAGAGAACGGAGGTGGCGGCGAAGGCGGCCGAGGCCGAGGCCGAGGCAGGGGTGGCGGAAGTTGAGGCGAGGGTGGCAGAGGTCGAGGTGAAGGCAGTGGAGAGGTATCTCGCATCCGAGGAATACCAAGAGGCATTGAAGAATACTGCCTTCACCTTCTACGGACCGGGCTTTAGGCGAGGGCTGAAGAAGCGCTTTGCTCAGGGCTTCGACCAAGCTATCTGGCTAGCCCAAGCATAAGTCGCGGGGGAGCTGGTGTTCGAGCCCGGGCAGCGATATGACTCGACCGAAGAAACTTCAACCCCTTTGTTCACTCTAGAGCCTGCGCCTCAGATGAGGAGAGTGATGGTGTTGGCATCACAAAAAAATATATATTCCCATCTTTTTTGGAAGAGAGAAGGAAAAGAGGGATAAAGAGGGATGCACATATAGGGGCAGTATAGGTAGCCTGTGTAGGTTTTATTCCGTGAGCGCGCATCGTATCAGACGATTTAGGTTCGGGTGCTGGACCTTTCCCCACTGACTGCAGTCAGTGTTGATTTACATCGACTTAACGTCTGAACACTTTTGTTTAACTGTCAAAGAAATCTTGGTCTTCTACAAGGGTCCTGATACTGATGGCATATTTACTTGTAGGGCTCAGATTTAATTTTCACTCACCATTGAAGAATTAACGGAATTAGGGTTTCAAAAAAAAGGGCCGCTAGGTTGGGTGAGAAACCCTACAATTGGAGGGCATAGTTGTAATTTTGCATGAGTAATGGGCATTTTTGAAGTGTCGGGAGGTTTCTTGGACCTCGGGAGTATTTTTGGTAATTTTGGGTTGTCAAGGGTATTTTGGTAATTTTACCAGGTCAGGGGTATTTCTGAAATTTTCGAGTTGAAGAGAAGGTAGGATAGAATCTCTGCCCCCTCGAGGCATTGAGGCCATTTCCGAAGAGTTTTAGGGGTTACTAGGTCATTTCTAGGTCATAGGGATATTTTTGGTAATTTAAAGACCTTGCATGGACCTAGGTCTGAGGTGGCACTTAAGTGTACGACTGAGCCAACACCGTCCCTAAGCGGAAGGAGCATTGGAGGGCTTCATAGAAGGCACACATGTATTGATTCGCAACAAGAGGGGTATATATACAATTTCTCAAAAGTCAGGGGTTCTCTTATAATTTTCTTGACTGGTGTGAAAAAAAAATGTCTGCAGAATTCATTGAATACATTTATGGTCCGAGTGGGTACAAGATTGTCGGCGAGTTGTCGACTGTACATAAGAGGAGTCTGCACTAACGCGGGACATAGGGGCGTAGCCCCAATTACAAAAAGATTGTAGGGTGAAACTGCAAATAACAGGACTTGCATTTCTCGTAGTCCTAGGAAGGGCATTTTCGTAATTCTCCAATTATATGGGTAGAACTACATAATTTAGCCGTCCTGGGGGCGTAGAAAATTATAAGCATGGCCCGCAGAGGGGCATAATTATAAACACAGCCTTTAGGGGCATAAATACAAGACCCGGGGATCACCTACCCGTTCAAGGGCCAAAAACAACGAATAATGTTCCTCTCATCCGTGTGCAAGTGTCTCTGCTCGTAGCACGTACTTAATGCTTCATCTTGGACCCCCGGGAGTCTATTTATAGAAGTTGGAAGGCCACCCGGAGGTGTTTGAACCCGTACGGGGTGGACGGGATAAAAATGACCTTAGGAGGGTCTTTTCTTTTGTTCCGAGAGAGAGAATATGGCAGCGAGGTTGATTGACATCGGGCGGGGTCCAACCTCACCGGGGTCAAGTGACCTCGGGCGGGTTAGACCGCCGGTCAATTGGCCCCGGGCAAGCCTATTTGAGGTTATTTGACCCCGACCCGGGCAGGTCTGTCCTGGGTCATTTGACCCTGGGCAGGTCTGTCTGGGGTCGCTTGACCTCGGGCAGGTCTGTCCCGGGTCACTTGGCCCCGGGCAGGTTCCTGCTGGGTTCATTTGACCCCGGAGGGCCTGATGTGGGGCCCCTCGAACCCCTGCTGGCCATTCAGTGGGTTGTTCTTTGCCATAACGCCTGTATATTACATGAGAAGGGAGGTGACAATCGTCTTATAATCACCATTGGCCAAGGAGGTGACCGGAACCCCCAGGGAGGGAGAAAAGTAGGGTGACCACACTCTCATCCCATGCCAGATGAGTCTCAAATTGGCTTCACCCCGGAAGTTAGCTTCACCCCGGATGTGTTTTACCCCGGACAACGCTTCACCCCTGGCAGGTTGCAGTTCCACCTCGGGCAGGTCTCCACCCTGGACAACAGTGGTTCACCTCGGGTAGGTCTCCACCCTGGACAACAGTGGTTCACCCCAGGCAGGTCACCCCGGGCAGGTTGTTGCAGGCCTACCCCGGGCAGGTCCTCCTCCACCCTGGACAGCAGTGGTTCACCCCGGGCATGTCTTTACCCTGGCAGGTCACCCCGAGCAGGTTGTTGTAGGCCCACCCCAGGCAGGTCCTCCTCCACCCTTGACAACAGTGGTTCACCCCAGGTAGGTCTTCACCCTGGCAGGTCACCCCGGGCAGGTTGTTGCAGGCCCACCCCGGGCAGGTCCTCCTTCACCCCGGACAACAACTTTATCCCAGATGAGTGTTGGCATGAGTCTAGACAACAAGTTGTTGTTGAGATGGGTGGTCCAGTCACCCCTTTTAAAGCCCCCCCTGGTGAGTTCTGATCACCCTCTTCTACAGTGGTAAGCTTAAGCAATATCTCACCCCCACATATTGTGACTCCCTGCTTGAAGAAAGGATGGGGGATTATCCCAGGATAATTTTCTTTTTTTGAAGGCAAAAGTTACTACCAATAAATGTCCCCCGCAGAACGTTCGTCAAAGTCGGAGGCGGAGGCGGACGCTCCGTGCTCTATGCCGTTCTTTTTTATTTCTCCCGAGTCTTCGTGACATGAGGAGATCGTTGTAGGACTGCGCTTCACTGCTTCGTTGCTATTCCTGTATATTTCTTCTAATCTTCGGCTCCATTGTTTTATTCCTATAGCACTTGCAGTTATGACTCGCTACGATGGAGACAATGATTCCTTCCAAGAAGCTGAAAGTTGGTGCGGGCTTGCTTCCGTGAAGCGCACCAGTCTAGAAGTGATGTAGGCCTATCTCGGCGAGGCACTTTGACCTGAAGTTGATGTCGACCAACCCTTAGGGTTATACTGGCCAAAGCTAATGTATGCCGTCCCCTAGGACGTGTTGGCCTGAAATTGGATGCTGGCCAATCCTTGGGGCTGCATTAGCCAAAGTTGATGCAGGCCTGCCTTGGCGAGGCTTGTTGGCCTGTAGTTGATGTAGGCCTGCCTTGGCGAGGCTTGTTGGCCTGTAGTTGATGTAGGCCTGCCTTGACGAGGCTTGTTGGTCTCGAGTTGATGCGGACTTGCCTCGGCGAGGCTTATTGGTCTAGAGTTGATGTAGGCCTAGGCCTAGAGTTGATGTGGACTTGCCTCGGCGAGGCTTGTTGACCTGGAGTTGATGTAGGCTTGCCTCGAGAAGGCACATGCCGCACATCCGTCTGAGTCGTTGTTGATTGACTGTTGAGTTATGATAGCTAAAAATTGACATTGACCGACCCTTGGGGGTGCGTTGGCCAAAAGTCGTTGTGTCGGCTGATCATTGAGGTGTCACTGAAGATGTGTCGGCTGACCACTGAGGTGTGTAGCCGAATATGTTGATGTGCCGACTGACCATTGGGGTGTCGCCGAAGATGTGTCGGCTAACCGCTGAGGCATGTAGCCGCAAGTTAAAGCTGGCTAACCGTTGACTTGTGATAGCCAGGGTTGATGTAGACCAGCCCTTAGGGCGTGTTGGTTTGAGTTGATGTTGGCCGTACACGAGCTGAGGCAGATACCATCCAGCGCAGACTTGAGCACAGCACCACCCTAGGCAAGGGCGTCGTAACTTGTACATCAAAATTCTGTACATTTTATTTTGTTTGGAAAGGGCACTTATTGGATTCTGTCTCCTTTCTTTGTTTTAGCTTCAGCCGGTGAGGCTTCACAGGTGCCTCAGAGTTTCCCTGCTCTTAGGATAGAGTGGCCCGATGGTCCTTAGCTTGGTATAGCTTCGGCAAAAGCTAACATGGGCGCTTGGCTTATTCAGAACCTCCAATTGCTGCTACAGGTTGATCCCCTTTCAATAGTTGAGGCTATGAGGGGCCACTTGGAGTGCTACACTAGAGGTTACCATGCATTCGGTCTTCCCTGGGACGTTTGGATGGTTGAGCTTACGTCCCTATGGGAGGAGATCGCCTGCCTTCACGCTATTCAAGAGCGGAGACAGAGGACCCAAATGTAGATCCGATAGGAGGAGGAGCAGCTCTGCAGACTTCGGGCGGCCCAGGTCGAGGTAAGTGCCCGAAGTGCAGTCTCGCGCGTGCCGACGTAGAGGGGCTCGAGGAGGAGGCTCTTCAAAGTGAGACTCGCCTTGTTGATCTGAGGAGGAGCGAGTTTGGTGCTTGATAGGCCTTGCCGCCTTTTTGTACTTGTACACATGGCTTTTGTATCTTGCCCATTTTTGTCTTTGGTTACCCCGAGGGCTTGTCTCGGGCTCCTTTCTTTTGATGATATTGATGAATAAAGAATAGAGTTCAACATCTTTTACTTCCATCCTCTTGCATGTATGCTCTCTTTTCTTTTTTCTTTTTTTTGTCACTTTACCAGCCCTACCGTCTTTTCGGGTTTTCGTCAGGATTAGCCCCCTTAGCTTTTTCTAGTGCGCCTTTGCGGGTTTTCACACTGAGGGGTACCCATTTTTGCCTAAGGCGCCTTCGCGGGTTTTCACCTTAGCCGGGTTAAAGTCTTTTTGCCCTTGATTGTCCCCTTAATGAGAACAACCAAGTCCACTGGGGCATCAATATTTTTAGCCTTTTTTTTTTAACCTATGGTGCCAGAAGGCAGAGAGGGTTTGGCATCTCGAGAGAGACGTGTGTGCTGCACCCGGTGGGACAAATGGGTGGATTTGATACTCCTAGTGGGACTTGGTTAGACAAATCCAAAAACCGAAAGGCTGAATGGGCTGGCAGCCCGGGAAGGGCATGCGTATGCCAAGCTCGGTTGGGACAACAAATAAGTGGGTTTAACAGTCTAAAAGGGACATGTGGGTTAAACCCGGAAGCCAATAGGCCAGACGGGTTGGCAGCGTGGAAGGGGCATGTATAGGCCGAGCCCGGTAAGATGAAAGAATGGATTTGATAGCCTGGGTGGGACATATAGATCAAATCTAAAGGCAATAGGCGAATAGGGTTGACAGCTCGAGAAGGGCATGCATAGGCCAAACTCAATGAGACAAAGGAATGGACTTGACAGCCCCAGTGCGACATGTGGGTCAAACCAAGAAGTTGAGACGCCAGATGGGTTGGCAGCCCGAAAGGAGCATGCACATGCCTAACCCAAAAGAAGGAAATGATGGATTTGATAGCTCTAGTGAGACGTGAGAGTCAAACCTAAAAGCCGATAGGCAAGATGGGTTTACAGCCCGAAAGGGGCATGCATAGGCCAGACCGGGAAGATGAACGAGTGGATTTGATAGCCCTAGTGGGACGTGAGAGTTAAACTCGAAAGCCGATAGGCAAGATAGGTTGGCAGCCCGAGAGGGGCATTCATAAGCTAGACCCTGAAGAAGGAAAGGATGGATTCGACAGCCCTAGTGGGTCGTGAAAGTCAAATCCGAAAGCTGATAGGCAAGATAGGTTGGCAGCCCGAAAGGGGCATGCATAGTCCAGACCTAGTTGAGACAATGAGTAAGTGGATTTAATAGTCCGAAAGAGACATATAAGTTAAATCCGGAAGCCAATTGGTGAGATGGGTCGGCGGCCCGAAAGGGGCATGCATAGGTCGAGCCCGATGGGACTAGGACATATTGGATAGCCCGGAGAGACACGGGCGCTGAACTCGGGAAGTCCAAAATATAGGTGGAGCTGACATGCCAAGGGACGTATAAGTCAACTCTAGAAATGAAATGGATAGATTTAACGGTTCGAAAGGACATAAGAGTCAAATCCAGAATTGAAAATGTAAGCGTGGTTGACTAGCCAAAAGACATGAATCAACCCTGTAAGAAAAAGAGACAGAGTTGACAGCCCGGTGGGGCATATGAATCAAATCCAAAGGTTCAAAATGGTGGCGATCCTTGTGGGATGGAGTATGACGATGTCGGGATTATAGCCATGGCGTCCCGGTGGGACTGGATGTTGCATGACAACGTTGGAACTATAGCCATGACATCAGTATAATGCACTTGCCATTACAGGGTGAAGTCACTGACTTGGAACCACCCATAGAAACATGTTGCACGAGGGTTTTTTTTCTTTCTTTCTTTCACATTACCAACTTTACCGCCCTTTCGGGTTTTCGCCGAGGTTGGCCCCCTTTAGCTTTTTCGGTGCGCCCTTGCGGGTTTTCACACCAAGGGGTTGCCCATTTTTGCCTGAGGCGCCCTTGCAGGTTTTCACCTCAGCCGGGTTTATGGCCTTTTTGCCCTTAGCCAACCCTTGAAGGGTGACTTAAGTCTGTTGGGACATCAATATTTTTAACCCCATATTTTTTTAAAACTTAAACCTTCGCTGGGAAGTGGTATGTCCTGAGAGGACTGTTGCAGAAGCTCATGCGGTGGCGCATGGTAAAGCTTCATGTGCTTGCCATTAAGAGGAGGGAAAGGGTTGTTTCCCTTGTGGTCGACGACCGTATAAGCCTCTCCTTCATAGACCTTTTGGATGACGTAAGGTCCACGCCAATTAGACTGGAGTTTGCCGCTAGATCTTCCGGCTAAGACCTCCTTTTCTTTGACCATGACGAGATCGCCCCTTTTGAATGTCCTTTGCTTGACCAGCTTATCATAAGCACGTGTCATACGGGCCTGATACACTTGTAAGTGTTTATAGGCTTTGAGTTTTTCACCTTCAAGGTTGGACAGTTCCTCGAGCTTTCTTTCAATTTCAGATTAGTCTTGGCCTGGCAATCCAGCGTGAACAACAACACGATAGGATGCCAGTTCGATCTCCACAGAGACCACGGCTCTGTAGATCAAAGAGAATGGGGAACAACCTATAGGGGTGTTTGGCGCGTGTTCGCGCGGTGCGGCTCCCTGTCTCGACCTGGGAGGGGGTGGTAGAGAGGCACGCGGATTGTCGGTGACCGCGGTGAGGGAAGGAATAAAGCAATAAAGGAAAGTAAGGGAGTTTGATGTATATCGGGATATTCTCCTTCATAGCCGTATGCTTCTCACGGCGGCACTGGGCACTCTCCTTTTACAGAAAGTCGAGAGGGGTCGAATGGCATGAGATTTCCGGGAGTTGGTAGACGAAGAGAACGGTCTACGAGCGGGGTGGTGACTCACTCGGGATGAATGAGACTGGGTTGGTTGGGAGACAGGGTAGCTGGACAGGGTGCGGGCGTGCCGGTCGATTTCTCGACGATCACCTATGGAACCAAGAGTTGACTGGGGAAGCGTCGCTAGGACGCGGCACGTGGGCACGGGATCGGGCGGCACGTGGAGAGAAAGGGAGGTTCCACGGGTGCGAGTGCGCAGGCGATTATGGGGATTAGTGTACGGGGACGTCTTTCCCCACTGGCCGCAAGCAACCGATGTTTATTTACATCGGATTAAATCCGAACACCTTTGTTCCGTGTTGAAGAAGATCTTGGATAATTCTGAAGCCAAGGACACGGGACGGGATATACCCCGCAGCTGGGGACCGGTGGGCTGAGACCCGGGAAAGCGGGTTGCACACTGGTCAGTGGGGGTAAGAAACTGGGACCTGTGGTACGGGTATGCACATGCAACTGGTTTCATGCTTTATAGGTGCCACATGGGCTTTACAGAGGGGCCGAAAGGGCCAAGATACAATTGGTGCAAGCCGCGAGACAATTCCGACCCGTAGGTCGGTCCCCGGGTCGTTGTAGGATAAAGCGGATTATCCGCGTGTTTTACAGAGGCTCTCCTCGGAGAGCTAGGGGCATGCCCGAATCGTCGAGGGAGGGCTAGACTGGATGGCAGGGGCGGACTCTGGCTGGCCCCTGGGGGAGGCCAAACGTGGCTCGGAGTGAGCGGTCAGGTACTGATCCCAAAAAGGCGAGTGTCTTTATGCTGGGGAAGCGAGGCCGGTCCTGGGAATGTTACTTCCGGGCCAGGGTCCGGCTAACTCGGGTAAGCAGTCGGGACGGTCGGTGGCCGGCTCGTGGTGAGCAGCAGGAGGGCGGTCCCGTGGCGAGGGCAAGTTTGGCATCATGGTGCGGGAGTTGTTATCATAACGCCTTACACGCGGGCGGACCCGAGGGACGGGTGTGTTCGCCATTATCAAGACGCCTTACACGCGGGGATGGATTTGAGTGAAACGGCTAGACGCCATGTGAGGGGAGTACGGGCGACATACCCTCGACGTATACGAGCCAATCGACAAGCCAACCAACACGCGCTTAGCTCCTCGCGTTCTTGTCGGAAGCCTTGGGACTTGAGTCCTTGAGCCATGGTCATAGTTTGCCATATCGGATCTCGGCTTCGTCTCGGGGAGGTTGGAGAGAAGAGATTTCGGAGCGATCTCGAAAAAATCTCGGGAGATCGGGTTTGGTGATTTCAGAAAATTTTTCATATGTATATCCTATTTCTAAAGTAATCTTAATTTTTTTATACTAACCACTCAATTTCACAAACATGTTTTTGTAATTTCTCATATGTATATGCCAACCTATGTCTTCAGAAGACATGTTTCTGAATCTCTGATAGAAAAAAACATAAATAATATATCATATTTAAAACAAAAAAAATAAATAACACAATGTCTCAATTATATCATACACCCCACGTAATAACAATATCAACAATTTTGACTAAATAAACTAAGACAATTGACAAAAAAAAAACATTAAATTATAAACTATTAAAAAGTTTCAAATCCTCTCCATCTCTCTCTCTCTCTCTCTCTTTCTCTGCCTCTGTCTCTCTGGCTCCACCGTCTCCGTCTCTGTCTCTGTCTCCCCCGCCTCCCTCTCTGTCTCCCCCCTCTCAATCTCTGTCTCCCTATCTCTCTGTCTCTCTTTGTCTCCCCCCTCTCAATCTCTGTCTCTCTCTGTCTCCCCCCTCTCTGTCTCCGTCTATCTTATACAGATAAGGGGGAGACGGAGGGGGGGAGATAGAGAGACAGACAGACAGAGAGGGTGGGAGACAGAGATTGAGAGGGACAGAGAGAGAGAGAGAGAGAAAGAGAGTGTGAGGGAGTGTGGGAGGCGGGGAGAGAGAGGGTGGGAGACAGAGAGAGTGTCAGGGAGACAGACAGAGAGGGACACAAAGAGAGAGAGAGACGGAGAGAGAGATAGAGGGTGGGAGATAGAGATAGAGGGCAGGAGGAAAGATCGGGGGCCGGGGGGGAGACAGACAAAGAGGGAGAGAGAGAGAGAGAGAGAGAGAGAGAGAGAGAGAGTGAGGGAGTGTGGGAGGTGGGGAGAGAGAGGGTGGGAGACAGAGAGAGACGGGGGGAAGAAAGAAAGAGAGACGGAGAGAGAGGGAGGGTGGGAGACGACCGCATCGTCTCCCTTTTTTGGATGAGGGCCTCGATGCAATCTTGGACTTCCGGACATTCCCCGGTGAGATGGGACACCCTGGCATGATATTTGCAATATTGGGGATGACTCTTAACCGTTTCATTGTAGTAAGACGGCAGGTCATGCGCCATCACTCGACCCTCCTTTAGGAGCTTGTCGAAAATCTTCTTAGTGTCTTTGGGGAAAGAGCACTGATGGGAGGGTCGTCACCCCGGATACCACAATGTGGACTTTGGCTGTTGGGAACTGACTCCTTCTTTCCCCAGTTCGGGTAGTTGAAATGTAGTCGGGGCATGTATGACGTTGATGGAGAAATTCAAACTCTCCTGTCTGTGTGGTTGTGGTGGGCAAACCAAGGAGTCACCCATATTAATCACTCCTCGCTTGATCAAGTCCTCAGCGAAGTCCTTGAAGGCTTGTCAATCATGAATGATGTGGCCTATAACCTCGTGGTATGGGCAATATCCCTGATGTAATGTGGCGCCTACTGCTTGCTGACTAGGTGACGCCGGGAGGTATGGTAGGCCTTTACGATGACACGCGAAGAGATTTGCAAGGTCTTCTCGCTGGGAAAAGAATATAACTTCTCTGGTTCCTTGTCTTCAGATGAATCAGATGATTCCTCAGAGAGCTAACCTCCCGATCTAGGAGGGATCCGGGAGGCGGGTGATACACCTACCCCCTGCATATGTGTTGGACCTAGACCCTTGCAAACGGCTCAAAGGGGAAGGTGGCCAATTGCTCATCAATGCTTTTCAGGAATTGCAACAGACAGCTTTGTTCCAGCTGCTGGATTTCCCCTCAAATCTTTCGAATGGTCCTCCACAACGCCAGGCATTCAGGGGGTGAGGAAGGAGCTGCTCCTAGGCCAGCATTAGGCTGTTGATTTGATGGCCCGGCTTCTGGTACATTGAGCCCGAAGCAGTTGCCACCATGTAGACCACGTTGGCCGACCGGTTCGATCGACTCCAGACATGAGGCTGCGGCGGGTCAACCGCATGGCCCAACATATTTATCAGGCCCTTCTGGATGAGCTCTTCTGCTATATTTTTGAAAACATAATAGTCCCCAACGGTGTGACCCAACCTTCGGTGATACACATAATAAGTAGGGTCATCCGTTTTATCTACCTCCGCGGGCTTTCACAGAACAGGTAGGGTGATGAGCTTTTTCTTCATGAACAGATGAAAGAGCATCTTTGTATGCTCTTTTCTGAAGGAGTAAGGCGCCTTCATACGTTCTGCTAACAAAGTCATATTCGCCTTGGCATCGGGCTTTTTGCCATTATCCTTTGATTTTCCTTCCCCCTTGTCTCCATTCGTCGGGGAGAAGTCCACAAAATTTACCTCCTTGTCGCTGGTTAGGCGGTTTTTGGAGAATTTTTCTTTGGCAGAAGCATGTGTCGGGTGATCAGCGAAGATCATCTCAATCTCCGCCACCATCGTGTTTAGCTGGTCAAAGCTTCTGATGTTCGAGCCTAGAAGCTTTTCATTAACCTTTGCCGATAAACCCCTATGGCATATGGTGATCGTGTCTTTGGGCATTGGAGGGTTATCGTAATGCATGCTGACATCCCTTCATTACTTGATGAAGTCTAATGCGGTCTCACCTTTTCTCTGCCTAAGGGCACAGAGTTCCGCCAGAGAGACTTTGCGTTCGGCCGTCTGGAAACGGTCGACGAACTTCTTTTGCATATCATCCCAATCAGCCACTAAATTGGGCTTCAGCCTGGAATACCACTAGAAGGCGGTGCCTGTCAGGGACGTGGCAAAGTATTACATCAGATATGACTCTTCCAACGCCAGTTCACCCATGGCTGTCATGTAATAGGCCAGGTGTTCATGTGGCGAGCTTTGCCCGTTGAACTTCTGAGTTTTGGGGCTTTTGGGCAATCAGGCGGAAGTTTCTTGAACTGGTGAAGGGGATAGGGCACGCTGTACAAATCGACGGTGGCCACAACCTCACCATGTCGAGCAAATTTTGCCTCCATAATTCGCTCTATCGTCTGCCTTTGTGCCATGACACTTTCTGCAGCAGGAGTGGCAGAAGATCGTGCATTGACTTCATGTTGCGGCATTTCAAATTCCACTGCCATCGGTAACTTTGCAGCGGTAATCGAGGCATTGGTCGCGACTGGAATGGGAGGAGGCTGTTGTTCCATCCTAGTGGGCGCTGCTTGAGGCCGAACATGAACCTCCTTTGCACGCAATAATACTTGCAAGAGGTTCTTAAGTTCTTAATTTTCACGTCGGAACTCTTCCAACGCAAGGGTCTGAACCTCTCTTGGAAGGTCTTCCTCATGCCCGGGGTTGCTGCCCCCGTTGACACTGTGAATGTCTTCTTGATGCTCTTCTTGCCGTGCCGACTCAGACTGACAGGCGTTTGCTGCATCTGTGCAAGAACTCGGGAGACGGGCCTTGACCTCCTCGAAGTCTGGAGAGGTTGGTTTAATTCTCCCGAAGTGTCCTCCGGCTGCTTATCGGCGGAGGTTGTATAGCAGGTGAACACCTTGACAGTGTTGTTGGTCACCTGAACCACTTGCTTCTTCCTGGGCGGTTGTCTACTAGGTTTGGGTGCCATCCCTAGTTTGTCAAAAACAGACACTCGGGACGTGGAAGCCTATGCCGAACAATCCTCGTACGTGTGCGTTGAATTGGCCCATGGAGAGGTCGGTCGTACCTTCTTGCCGACTCCTCGACGTTTCTGCCCACGTAGGGGTTGAGTGGGGGACCTCGGAGATGTCGAGGTCTCAATGCTTGCCAGACTTCGCATCTGTTGTAGGTCCGACATGCGGAAGGGCGCTTCCGCCCTTGCCCGCTTGATAATTCGGGCGTCCTCCTTGGTGACTCATATCTTTTTCAGGCGGAGCTCATGCTCCTCAATTGCGTTGCCCCCTGACTTTGATCGGGAAGCTACTAGTTTGGGTCGCTGCACTGGACCCTGGTTCGCCACCGGTACGGCGGGCTTCTTCAATTTCGCTCCGTCTTCCCGAGCTTGCCGAAGAAGCTCGAAGTGATTGGAGATGGAGATAGTTGGGACGTGCCGGTCCCTAGGCATAATCGGCTCACCTCCATTGAGCCGGATGCGAAAATCTTCGACAATTATCGTCTTGCCGGAGCGAGATGTCGCCGCTGCAGGCTTTGTACCTTTGCGGCTATGACGCTGCCCCCGTTGAGCAAGAGCGACACTGGTGACGCCTACCGTAGGCACGGCGTCGTTGTGGCGGCGACGCTGCCCCCGTTGCGCAGGAGCAGTTCCTCTAAGGGTGGCCGCAGTAGAGTTGGTGCCGTCGCGGCGGCGGCGTTGCCCCCGTTGTGCAGGGGCGACACCAACAGTAACTTGGTTGACCGAGAAAACTCGGCCAGTTGTTGGGACGAAGGGCAATGCAGGGCAATCAGAACCTTAAAGAAGGTTGGGGGATTTCTTTGACAGAAAGAACAAAGGCGGGAAAGATCCCACTGGGCGTGCCAGTTTGTTGGTATCACTGAAATATATTATTCCCTCTTTTTGAAGGAGAAAAGGAAAAGGGGGATAAAGAGGGATGCACATATAGGGATTGTATAGGTAGCCTGTGCAGGTTTTATTTCGTGAGCGCGCATCGTATCAGATGATTTGGACTTGGGTGTTGGACCTTTCCCCACTGGCCGCAGTCAATGTTGATTTACATCGGCCTAACGTTCGAACACCTTTGTTTAACTGTCAAAGAAATCTTGGTCTTCTACAAGGGTCCTGATACTGAGGGCATATT
Source organism: Amorphophallus konjac (assembly GCA_022559845.1). Taxonomy (NCBI): domain Eukaryota; kingdom Viridiplantae; phylum Streptophyta; class Magnoliopsida; order Alismatales; family Araceae; genus Amorphophallus; species Amorphophallus konjac. The sequence continues at coordinate 87,383,877 of CM040122.1, read as the reverse complement.
TGCTTGTAGGGCTCAGATTTAATTTTCACTCATCACTGAAGAATTAACAGAATTAGGGTTTTAAAAAAAGGGCCGCTAGGTTGGGCTAAAAACCCTACAATTGGAGGGCGTAGTTGCAATTTTGCAAGAGTAATGGGCATTTTTGAAGTGCCGAGAGGTTTCTTGGACCTCAAGCATTTTGGTAATTTTGGGTTTCTAGGGGTATTTTGGTAATTTTATTAGGCCTGGGGTATTTCTAAAAATTTCGAGGTGGAGAGAAGGTAGGATAGAATCCCTGCCTCCCTGAGAAGGTAGGATAGAATCCCTGCCTCCCTGAGGCGCTGAGGCCATTTCTGGAGAGTTTTAGGGGTTATTAGGCCATTTCTAGGTCATAGGAGTATTTTGATAATTTTATTAGACCTTCCGTGGACCTAGGTCTGAGGTGGCACTTAAGTGTAGGACTGAGCCAACACCGTCCCTCAGCGGAAGGAGCATCGAGGGGCTTCATAGAAGGCACACGTGCATTGATTCGCAAAGGGAGAGGTGTATATACAATTTCCTGAAAGTCAGGGGTTCTCTTATAATTTTTCTTAACTGGCGTGCAAAAAAAACGTCTCCAGAATTCATTGAATACATTTAGGGTCCCAGTGGGTATAAGGATTGTCGGTGAGTCGTCGACTGTACATAAAAGGAGTCCGCAATAACGCGGGACATAGGGGCGTAGCCCTAATTATAAAAAGATTGTAAGGTGAAACTGTAAATAATAGGACTTTGTATTTCTCACAATCGCAGGAAGGACATTTTCATAATTCTCTCATTATATGGGTAGAACTACATAATTTAGCCATCCCGAGGGCGTAGAAAATTACAAGCATTGCCCGCAGAGGGGCATAATTACAAAGACAGCCCTTAGGGGCATAAATACAAGACCCAGGGATCACCTACCCCTTCGAGGGCCAAAAACAACGAACAATGTTCGTCTCGTCCGTGTGCAAGTGTCTCTGCTCGTAGCACGTACTTAATGCTTCATCCCGGACCCCCGAGGGTCTATTTATAGAAGTTGGAGGGCCACCCGGAGGTGTTTGAGAGAGGGTCTTTTTTTTGTTCTGAGAGAGAGAATAGGGCAGCGGGGTTGATTGACCCCGGGTGGGGTTCAACCGCATCGGGGTCAAGTGACCCCGTGTGGGTTAGACCGCCCCGAGGTCAATTGACCCCAGGCAAACCTGTCCGGGGTCACTTGACCTCGGGCAGGTCTGTCTGGGGTCATTCGACCTCGGGCAGGTCTGTCCGGGCTCGCTTAACCCCGGGCAGGTTCCTGCCAGGTTCATTTGACCCAGTGGGTTGTTCTTTGTCATAAGGCATGTATATTACATGAGAAGGGAGGTGACAATCGTCTTATAATCACCATTGGCTATGGAGGTGACCGGAACCCTCGAGGGGGAGAAAAGTGGGGTGACCACACTCTCATCCCATCCCAGATGAGTCTCAAATTGGCTTCACCCTAGATGAGTTTTACCCCCGGGCAGGTCCTCCTCCACCTTGGACAGCAGTGGTTCACCTCGGGCAGGTCTTCACCTTGGCAGGTCACCCTGGGCAGGTTGTTGCAGGCCCACCCCAGGTGGGTCCTCTTCCACCCTGGACATTAGCTTTACCCCAGATGGGTGTTGGTAGGAGGAGTCTAGACAGCAAGTTATTGTTGAGATGGGTGGTCCAGTCACCCCTTTTAAAGCCCGGTGAGTTCTGGTCACCCTCTTCTGTAGTGGTAAGCTTAAGTAATATCTCACCCCTACATATTATGACTCCCTGCTTGAAGAAAGGATGGGGGATTATCCTGGGGTAATTTGCTTTTTTTTTTTGTAGGCAAAAATTACTACCAACATAGGGCCCGACGGATTTCGTTGAAGGAGAGCTACCGGCTGCGGCCACGTTAGGGGACGCCATGGTTTCGGCAGTTCCTACACTGGTGGGGTCAGTGCCTAAACCAGTGGCTCCTGAAGGGATCGGGCATTTGCAACTTCCGAGCACTGGGGTTCCACCGGGCATTGAAGGATCTCTAGCCTCTGCAATTTCTGAGGGACAGACAATCTCCCGAGCCTCTTCCCCGATCTCGCTGGATTGAGATCGGCCTTGTGCTCGACTTTTCCTTCTCATGACTATAGCCTTTTCTCTTTTTTTTTCTCTTTTTTTTCTGCAAGGAAACTTCTTGATTGGTAGTGCGAGGGCGAAAGAAATGTCGTATGTGATTGGAGGCCTCGGGATGCGCTAGGATCTTCTTCAGGGGCTCGTCGATTAGCACTATAATACTGTGCCCTTGGAAATAAGGCCGAAGCTGTTTGGTTGAGGTCACCAAGCTAGCACGAGCTTCTCGGTTGCGGGGTACCTCTTTTCGGCATCCAGGAGCACCTTGCTGACATAGTACACCGGCCTCTGAACCCCCTTATCCTCCCGAACCAGCACCGAGCTCACAGTGGAAGGCATTGTCGAGAGATAAAGGTATAGAGTTTCTTCTGGAACGGGCTTCGTGAGGATAGGCGGAGCTATCATGAACTGCTTTAGCTCGGTAAAGGCTTTCTTGCACTCATCATCCCAGGTTAAGGTCGGAGCAGTCGCCTTTGGACCTCTCAGCAGCTTGAAGAAAGGTAGGCAGCGCGCTGCAACTTGAGACATGAAGCGATTGAGCGTGATGATCCTCCCAGTTAGGTGTTGGACGTCCTTGACACTTTGTGGCCGCCGCATATCCAAGATGGCTTGGATCTTCTCAGGATTTGTTTCGATCCCCCGATGGGTGACCAAGAAGCCCATAAACTTTTCGGACCTAACTCGGAAGGTGCATTTGGCGGGATTAAGCCTCATATTGTATTCTAGATTGTTTCGAAGGTCTCCGCCAGATCGGTAAAATGGTCTTCAGCTTTTGGTGACTTGACCAACATGTCGTCGATGTACACCTCCACGTTTCGACCGATCTGGTCTTCAAACATTTGATTCACCAACCTTTGATATGTCGTACTAGCCTTTTTTTAACCCAAAAGACATTTGGGTATAGCTATACACGCCGAAGTCGGAGGTAAAGGCTGTCTTTTCCGCGTCCTTGGGATGCATCCGGACCTGGTGATATCTGGAGTAGGCGTCGAGGAAGCTGAGTAGCTCGTTACGTGAAGTCGAATCGACCAATTGATCGATGCTCGGGAGCGGATAGCAGTCCTTTGGAGTAGCCTTGTTAAGGTCGGTGAAGTCGACGCACATTCGCCACTTGCCCGAGGCTCTAGACACTAGGACGACATTGGCTAACCAGGTTGGGTAAAGGACCGAACGAAATACCCCTATTTTTTTCACTTACTGATTTGCTCTTTAATGGTCTCTTGTTTAGCCGAGGCGTGCTTCCTTTTCTGCTGATTGCGCTTGAATTTCGGGTGGGAGATCTGCTCCGATTTTGACTTCGAGGGTCGGGTCATCTTGTAGGTAGATCGACAGTAGCTCATCTCTGGGTTTGCTTGTCGCCACCTTTTCTTCGATGATCCCCTTTCCTCGATTCGCCTCTTTGGGTCTTACAGCTTCCACAGAGATCACATAACACCTCCTAGCCACGGCCTGGCTATCTCGGACCTCTCCCACGCCGAATGTAGTAGGGAACTTCTTTTTTTGGTGGAAAGTGGAGGGCACTGCCTTTATTCGGCCAATGATACCTCGACTGAAGATGGCGTTATGGGCCCTTATCCCCTTTATCACAATGAAGTTAGCCACAAAGGTTACGGCTCTGGGGGGAGCCCCGAGAGTAACAGGTAGGCTCAGGGCTCCTTCAGGATAGGTGGCCTGATCATTGAACCCACAAAGAGGGTTTCGATCTTGATGCAACTTCGATGGGCTTTCACCCATCTCTTGAGTCTCTGATCTCCCGGTAGATCTCGTAAACGGAAGTGGTCAGAGGAGTGTAGTGCTCAAACTTTTTGGGCGGCTCTCTCCTATTGCCTTCGCAGTTCCTCCTGTTTCCTTGGCCGGAGGGCTGATCAGATGGGCGCTTCCTCTCCCCCTCCTTCCCTTGCCCGGCGCTATCCCGGCAGGTAGTTAAGACCTCCTCACACTTTGCGTGGTACAAAGCTAAGGTTACAAGCTCGGCAAGGGTGGAGGGAAGATGGAGCACCAATTCTCGTCAAAGCTCTTCGTCACGGGTTCTCCCTGTCAGGGCGGTGATCGCGGACGCCACGTCAAGACGGGGGATGTGCAGGGTCTCCGCCTTAAAGTGGTTGATATAGTCTTGCAACTTTTCTCTCGGAGCTTGCTTGAGCGCCAGAAGTCCCGCAATCAACCTTGGGGGACTGCTCTCGGCAAAGCTTTCCTTGAACAGCTGCCCAAACTGTCGGAAGCCGATAATGCTTTCGGGCGCGAGGGCTCGGAACCAGGCCTGGGCCTCTTGCACTAGAGTAGTGACAAAGGCCCGACATTTGATCGGGTCCAACGCTCACTGTAGAGTCATCAGAGCGTCGAAGTTGTCAAAATGATCGGCTGGGTCGCCCAGACCATCGTAAGACTTGAAGGCTGGGAGCTGGACTCTGGGCGATAATTCGGCTTCCAAATTTTCGAAGGAGAACGGGGATTGCTCCTCGTCCTCTTTATTTAGAGAGCTCTGTTGCAGAGCTTGGAGCACACGTTCATGTTCTGCGAAACGTCGCTCGAGGTCTCGGAGCTGGAGGGTGAGCTCTGGATGGGCATGAGAGGGAGCTGGGGGGCTCCCAACGTGCTCTCCCTCTCCTCCGCGTCGCCTTGCGGTGGGAACGGTGGTCGCCGCCGGCAGAGTAGGCTGTCACGCATCACTCCTCCCCCTTCGTGGGTTGGAAGAGGCTTCCTATTCCGTGGCTAAAGGTGGGGTGTGAGAAGGTTCACCCGTCATGCTGCGGATGATGCGACCATCTTGTATAATAAAACGGCCTCCCGCCGTTCGCCGGGTGGTTTCTACTCGAGGGGGGCCCGAGCGCGATTGCTGAGAGAGTTCCTCCCTGGCCACTTGGGCCCTTATCAGATCGACAAGGGTATCCAGTTTGGCGTTGAGGGAACGGAAGGCCTTAGGATCTACCACGGCGGGCTGTCCCCCTGAGGTGGCTGTGGGGGAGGGGCATCGGTTTGAGCACCCGGAGCTGGGCCGGTTAACGAGTGGGACGACACGACCTCCTGGTTGCTGACCGCCGATGCCTTCCCCTTATCGCCAGTCAACCTCTTGCTGCTGCTCCTACACACCATATTGGCTTCTTGTTTGGGTTCTCACAGATGACGCCAGATAAAGATGCGAGATCTCGTACTGAATTGCAGACCATTGGATCTGGGGCGGTGTAGCTCCCAGATCAGTTGTTCAGAGCCACCTCAAGAAGAATTGCTACAAAAAGGCAAGACAAGCAAGTAGGGGGCCTGGGATTACGATCCTAGGGAAAACTCTCCGATGCTTAAGTCAGCGTGGGCAAGAGCAAGGTGCATAAGGAGGCGATGGATGTTGGGGGTACGAGACTGCTCTTCACCAGTTGAGGAGGGTAGGATTATAGCTTACCTTTTCGGAGATCCCTGGGATTAAATAGTCGCAAACTCCCTCTCTGGAGTAGCGGGAATCTTGAGGGGTCGTTGGGCGGAGGCGTTACGTCCACAGTGTGAACTCTTACTGTTGTAGGACTCTTGCTCTTCCCTTATCCCCCCATGGACTTCCTGCTCTCAGGCGTTAGTGTGAAATTCGCCTTCAGTTATAAGGGATAAATGTCTGGCCGCAGGAGATCCACTCTGGACTGTGAGAAAGACGGGGGTCTCGGTCATGGATTGGCCCATCTCTGGATAAGGGATATTCCCATCCTGAAGTCCGTGCTTATAACATAGCCTTTCGGTCCCGGGCGTCCCCGAGGGAGTGACTTAGTGGCCTTCTACTAGCTCGGGTCGATAGCACGTCGGAGTTCCTCTCGGTTGTAGGGGAGTCCTTCGCAAGGGTAACCATGTTGAGGCTAGATGGCTCTCTTTTGGGCCTTTGACCTTCGGTCTTGTAGTAAATGGGCCTTTAATGTGGACCTAGATTGTCACTTACTGGGCCGAGCGGGTTTTTATGGGCCTTCGGGCCGTTTAGACAATGGGCCTCAAACTTCCCCCTCTCCACAATCCACTATTTTCTGTTTATAAAAACAAGTTAAGATTTTTTTTGGATAAAACATGGGAGCAGTTAGTTGAACTGGGAGAGCAGTCAACTATATATTTATCCTCATAGTTGTCAAGGCGGTCGCCTAGGCGACCAAGCTCCTCAAGGGGCCAAAGTGCCAGCCTGGCTTTCTGCGCCCCCCCCCCCCTCAAAAAAAAAAAAACTTTTTTTTGGCGGAGGGCTCCGCGATGCGAGGTGGGATCATAGGTAGATCGGGTTCCACACACTCCGCCAACACCCCTCTCTTTGTGTGTGTGCTTCTCTCTCTCTCTCTGCCCCCTCTCCTCTCTCTATCTCTCTCAATCTTTAATATTAAAATCTATAATTTTTATATTGGGGATATATATATTTGGGTCCATGGTTTAATGAATGTATTTTCCATGCTTTTGATATTTTACAAGTAAACTTTTTAGAGGTTAGCAAACCTCCATTTTAAGCTGTGCAGGACTCTGACCCAAGTGGCAGCTTCCCACTAGGTCTGATGCATAATCCGTTGATATTGGGTGTCATGGGTTGTCTAGGGGTGGGAGTCTGCGCTGTTACTACAAGGTTTTCCATCTCGAATATCGGTTCCGTCTCGGAAAGGCAGAAGAGAAGAGATCTCGAAAAAATCTCGGGAGATCGAATTCGGTGATTTCGAAAAAAAAATCATATATAGAGCATATTTCTAAGAAAATACTATTTTTTTTATTAACCACTCAATTTCACGAACATATTTTTCTAATTGACAACTTAATTTTACAAATAAAGAGTAATGATAACAATAACAAATCTATTCATATACACAAATATCAATATGCATCAAAAGTTACACAAAAAAGAGGTACATAAAATAGTATATGAATCACAAATTGAAGAACATATCAAAAATCATAAAAAATGGTACATGTATCTCTATCTCCCCCCCTCTCTGTCTCCGTCTCTCTCAGACAGAGAGAAGGGGGAGACAGGGGGGAGAGAGAGAGATAGAGACAGAGAGAGAGAGGGTGGGAGACAGAGATGGTGAGAAAGTCTGAGGGAGAGTGTGATAGAGGGAGAGAGAGAGAGAGTATGGGGGAGAGACAAGGAGAGAGAGAGAATGGGGAGAGAGCTCAAAGGGGCCAAGGTAGAGAGAGACAGGGAGAGAAGGAGGAGAAAAATGGGGGGGGGAGGTCTTGATCTCGGGGGCTCTGTTTCTCGTGACCTTTGGAGAGACAGAGATCTCGGAGAGATATCGGACATCTCGTATGAGATGGCAAACCATATACTACACTAACTTGTTTGGAAAATCCAAGGAAAAATGTGGGATTCAATCCATCTTGGTAACAATTATGAGATCACTAAATTAATTCTAGCACAACAGAAGACTTGTATGCATGCACTAATGCATAACTATTGATCTAGTTGCCAATCTTGATACTGGAATTCATTTCTAAATCAGCTATTGCCTTCATCCATGTGAAAAGGATTAGTAGCAGTTAATGCTTACAACTAGTCAAATTAAATTCTTCTGTGCATACTTGCCTTATACAGTGTGTATATTAGAAAGCCTCCAGGCAGAAAACATATCAATATAGAATCTTTACAATGAATCTTGAGGCTTTATTGAAATATTTACATAAAGTAATGATTTCTAACAGCAAGTTGACTGTGAAGACTCTAAATCACTGCTCAGCGCTAGGGGTGTTGTTTATATACAATGTTATGCTACTGGTCGTTCTGGCATTTCTGAAGGTTTATCACACAATTTAAAATTAGCAATCTAGCAATAAGTGGACGTAATCTTTAGCTTGCAGTTTTTTATATTTATTCATAATGTATTGTTTTGTGAAAGCTAGTTCAAATTTGAACTTTCAATTGTTCCTTTGATTGTTGACATCAAGAGCTATGATTACTCAATTGTAATATGCTAGGAATCATATCAGCTATCAGGTAACAATGTAACATTACTAGAAAACTTAGAAGTGATAGCGTGTCCAATGTTTGTGACTTGATGTTTCTTATTGACAAACGTGGCTTTATGACTTTCTATGACTTTGCAGGAAAGAGAGAGATTAAAGTGAAGGCCCTGGAGGCTGCTGAAGCTGCCAAACGCTTGGCAGCGAAAAAGGAAAATGAACGAAAAATGAGGAAGGAAGCTGCAAGGCTTGAGAGGGTGAAACTGGAGCAGGAAAATGCCAGACAGTTGGAATTGAAGCAAAAGCAGAAAGAAGAAGAAAAGAAGAAAAAGGAGGCTAATGTTGCTGCTAGGAAGAGACAGAGAGAAGAAGTAGAAAGGAAGGAAAAGCAAAGGAAGAGGAATTGTATTGAGGGAGCACGACAGAGAAAAGGTCATGAAGAAAGAGTCCATGCTGAAGAGAAAGATCTTCAACCCAAGGCTGTGGTAGGATTTGTACATGTTTCTCCCTTGACTTGTTCAGAGTTTTGGTGCTATGTTATGTTCAAACTGTTTACATGGATATCTTGTAGGAGGAGAAAGAACATAAGAAGAAAGTGTTGCCAGAAGAAGCAGGAATGGAACACAAAGCAGAAAAAGGACAAAAGATTGCCGAAGTTGTGAAGGCTGTAGAAGTGGGTCAAGATCGTACTAAAATTGCAGGGGATGTCCAAAATGCCAGTAATAGTTTGCAGTCTTGTGAGGAACCTAAGACTGCTAAGCCATCGTGCAAGGTATACTTTTTGCTGCCCATTTCTATTGTTGTGTGTTTTTTGTTCTCGTCCACGAGGTTGCAGCTTAGATTTTGCTTAGCGACAAACATCAGGTATCTAGACATAGGGAGTCAAGAGTAAAAGTCATCTACCTTGCCTGTGGTAGGCATCTTGTCCAGGTTTTTTCCTAAGAAATTCCAAGCCCACCGCTGTCGCAGCCAGCAGGCCATAGGCATGCGTACTGAACCTGGTGTTACAACACAAAATGTCAGCGATGTTAGGTTGAGTGTGAGTTGGGTTTTCACTAGATAGCAAAAATAGTTCATCCCTATAGTATAATCTGGTGGTATGTGGTAATGTTGGATCCTAAAATTTTTGAAAGAAAATAAAAAAATGGGGGGATCTGCTCTCACAGGGGTCACCCGGCTCGGGTAAGCTCCTAAGGGAGCCTATCCAGCCCTAGTAAGCCCGAAAACCTTTTATCCAGTCCGGTTAAGCCTATTTGGCCTATAAACAAGGAAGACAGTATCGGTTTCGGCCGAAACCGGTTGAAACCATTTTAAAAATTAAAAAAAATAATGAACCTGTCTGGTTTCGGCCGAAACCGTCCGGTTTCGGACCGAAACAGGTCAGTTTCGTCCGAAACCATTTAAAAAGTATTTTTTAATGGTTTCGGTCCTGCTACAGTGTTTTGGTCCGGTTTCGGATCGGTACCGGCCGAAACCGATACGTTTCGGCCGAAATGTATCGGTTTCGGCCGATACTGCCAACCCTGCCTATAAATATCCCCCCTAGGTGTCATCATTTGAAAGGGATGGAAGCCCATGGAAGCGGGAGGAGAAGTAATCTCCTAGTTTTTTGTGCCTTATGTTATTTTTGAAGCCCAACAAGGGTGTGTTGCATATATGCCCTTGTGGCTATGCCCCTTATGTCATTTATTGGAGAGGGATCATATTGTAATTTTTCTTCTGGGAGGCTCCGCCTCCCAGAAACCTCCTACAAGGGGTGCTGTCCCCTTGACCTCTGTGACCTGACTGTGCAGGTCGATCTGCGGCAGTGCGCTGACGGACACATGAAGATGGACCACCACAACTCATGGGAGCTTAAGAAGGAGAAATAATCTGCTAAGTGTTTTGCCTTGTGTGCCTCCACTAAGGAGGGGCTTGTGTCTTATGTCAAGATTACACAGAAATTTCCGTTCAGTTCGGATATTATGTAAGTATCCCTAGCTTGTCCAAAATTATGGAAAAGTCCCTATTCAGTCCAAAAATTATAAAAATGTCCTAGTTTGTCCGAAAATTACAGGAAAACCTTTGTGTTGTTTGAAAATTACACAAATACCCTTGTGTTATTCAGGAATTATCAAAATACCCCTGAATCTTCCCAAAAATACCAAAATATCCCTATTGTTCAGAAATTACCAAAATACTTTCGGAGTTCAAAAATTATGAAAATGCCCCTGAGCTTCCCAGAAATTGCAAATAAACCCTGGCCCGTCTAGAAATTGCATAAAAACTCTGAACTTTGTAGAAATTGCACAAAGCTTCTGATTTGCCCCGAAGTTCCCAAAAATACTCTTGTCCAGGGTCACGCCTCATGCGCGACTTAGTGGAGTGGGACCATGTGACTTCCTTGAAGTGGTGGGCGCTCTCCTTAACTTTGCTTAAGGTTGACTAGGAACTGTCGAACACAAGAATCCTGATGCTCAGGAAAATTACGTGAATACTCTTGCTGGCAAAAAAGTTGCAAATAAACATTGGAAAGTCAAGAAATGCAAGATAAGTCCAGGAAAATCCTGAAATTAGAAATAAACCTTGGAAAGCCAAGAAATTAAGCCCAGGGAAAATTTGAAATTACAAATAAGCCCTAGACAGTCAAGAAATTTTGGGAATGCCTAAGAAATCTAGAAAAATTGCAAATGTACTTTGGGAAGTCAACAAATGACAGAAATTCCCAGAAATGTCAAGAAATGACAAATGTCTTGGAAAGTCAACAAATGATAGAAAGATCTAGGGAAGTTAGAAAAATTATAGAAATATCCCGGGACGTCAAGAAATGATAGAGAAGTGTGGAAAGTTGGGAAACTGCAACCGTGTCCCAAAAAGTCAAGAAATGACATAAATGCTTCGGAATATCAAGAAATGACAACGATGTCCAAGAAAGTCAAGAAATGGCAGGGCTACCCCAGAATGTCAATAAATAACAGAAATACCCCAGAACGTCAAGAAATGATGAAAATACTTTGGAATGTCAATAAATGAACGAAATATCCCAGAATGTCAAGGAATGATAGAAATATCCTGGACAGTCAAAAAATGATAGCACCCTAGATAGTCAAGAAATGACAACGGTGTCCAAGGAATCAAGAAGTTGTAGTTACATCCTGGAAAGCCAAAAAATGACTGATAAGTCTAGGAGAACCAGAAAAATGTTGAAATATCCGCAAAGGGTCAAAAGTTGCAAGAATATCCAGAAAGTGTCAAAAATTGTAGAAATACCCAAGAAGGGTTAGAAATTGCAAAGATACCCAGGAAGGATAATTTTTTTTTGAAATATCCAAAATGGGTTTGATGTCGATGAAATTCAAATCCAATGGTCAAATTTTGAGCGAGAGCAAATGCAACGGTTTGATCGTGGTCACGAGCAAATCCAGTGGTCTGATTGAGGACAGAAATAAATTCAACGATTCGCTTGTGACCAGACGTAAATTCAACAGTTCGATCGTAGATCGAAGCCAATTCAATGGTCTGATCGTCGATAGAAGCAAATACAAGATCCAAATATAAGAAGAAGCTCATCCAACGATCTTAATGTGGCCAGATGTAAACTCAAAGACCCGTACATAATCAGGATCAAATGTAAAGGTCTCAAAAGACTGATTGTAATCCAAATTACATATATTCAAAAAATGAAAGTCTTCAAGTTTCTTGCAAGAGTATGCATCTCTAATAGGCAATCATTAAGATCATATCCGTGAGACAAAACCCACAATATTACAACAGATATTGTAGAGGCTAAAAAGGTACCTTTGACAGTTAATCAAGGGTATTCGGATTTTATGCCGATGTAAATAGGGAAGACATCTTACTATTGCACCATCCTTTGCGGCTCATTTTCGCGGAGACTTGATTGCCTATGTTGTGGTGGAGTCATGAGTGTAAAACGATTGAAAGTTGACATTGCCTGTTGTAAGAGATTTGAAGTGTCAAGTGCAGTGCATACTGAGAAGTCTGAGGTACATGTCGAGATACTTTTAGTGTTATGCTAGTATGGTGATGACTTAGCGGACCACTGCATCAATGTTTGAAAAAAATCTTACGGAGGTCACACGCTCCATTTTCCAATATGACCGTTGAAGCTGTAGCTTTAGAGACGAGGGACATGCACTGTCGTGACATACTCTGTCGGCCCTAATGGACAAGTGGGAGCTCTGTTACTGGACCTGTGGCCCAGCGGGTGCCCATAACGGGCCGACCCCCTGGCGGCCCACCTGCACCTTGTGCACACAACACGCGGTATATGCTGGGGCATGCTAGGGCATAGTGTTGAGCGCCTTCGGGAGCACTAGTGAGTACCCCTTTTCCTCTCTTATCCTTTCTCCCACGTGGCCTTATCCCCACCTCCTCCACGTAACCCCCTCCTCATTCTAATCCCCCCTCCACCGCCTCCACATGCCTTCTCATTCTCCCTCTCCATCCACTATAAATAGGGGGGTGACAGGGGTGTTGTGAATGGTGTGAGTGTGAGTGCATGTGTATGTGCGTGCGTGCGTGTATGTGCATGCAAGTGTGAGTGTGCATGCAAATGTGTGTGTACTTAGGTGGTGAGGAGTTTTGTAGGTGGGGGGTTATGCTACTAATGTGAGAAGAGAGAGAATGTAAGAGAGTGTGAGAGGGTTCGGATCTAACTTCCATTCAGTGTGCATGTGTGTGAGAGTGAGAACATGCGGAGAGCATAGTGCCAGTCTTCTCTCTCTGTCTCTTTATATCCCTTCTCTCTTCTTGTTGTCTCTCTTCGATTGTCGGACAACGACAATAGCGTGATGACCATGAGGTCGCACTCTACGTAGAGTTCGCAGAATTTTGTGTTCCGGCGATGGGCTTGGCAAGGCCTCTGAAGGATCATCACCACAATCCTGTAGATTTGGAGGGTGGACTTAGTGGGTAGACTCACATGTAGCCTACTCCCGACTCTGCTCGAGCATGTTGACTCCGCCTTCAAGTACGCTTCTTTTTGTTTTGTGGGCATATGTGTCCATCCTTCGGATTCCATGTGCTCACATAATATTCTGCTTCTACTGACAAGAGGACGATAGAACGCTTGTCTGCCGCTTCTGACATGGTATAGCCTTGTAATTTATTTAAATGTGATTTTTGTAATCAAATATTGACTCGGGGGGTATCAACAGTGCTGATAGTGGAATTGGTAGACCTGCATACCCTTGTTGATTTGGTATTTCTTTGGGTGCGTTCGGGAACTTGTTTCACACACGGAATTTTAAATGTCTATCTTTTTGTTTTGGATGAGTATGCATATATTTTTGTTAATTCCGCATACTTGATTTATCATACGGTTTAGGGTTTCCGTATTAGAATTTTGTCCACTGACCGGAGTCGATGTTAATTTACATCATAACAAGTCTGAACACTTTTGTTTACCTACCAAAGAATAAAGATTCCCTTTTATCCTTACAATATTTGTTATAATATTGAGGGTTTACCCTCGTGGAGAAACTCCCACGCCTCAAGACGGGGGTATATTTGTAATTTCCCTTATATGTGGGTTTATTTGCAATTTTCTCTTGAGTAGGAGTTTATTTACAATTTTCCCTTGAATCAAGGCATCTTTGTGTAGCCTTTCATTTTTTTTTTGATTTCTCCTGTATTTTTTCTGTAATTTTTTGGGCCTTCGTGTAATTTCGTGAAGACTGTGGGTAAAACTGCAATTTTGAGTTCTTCGGGATGAAACGGGGACATTCCTCTAGTTTGGAAGAATATTTTTACAAACTTGAATCATTTTCTTGAATTTTAAAATTATCTGGATTTTTTTTTTTTGAATTGCATGGCTATTTGCACAATTCTGCAAATCTTCAGGGTAGAACTACAGCTTTTGGATTTTGTAGGGACTTTCTCATAATTTGACATCAAGATGCCAGACATTGACATATTTCTAGCATTCATATGATTTTCTTTTGTTTCATGGCGAATTTCAAGCAATACATAAAGCTTCCCTCGTGCTTGGGTTATTTTGATCAACATACCCCTATGTGATGGTTTTCTTGTAATTTTCTTGACAGGGAAAGCCGCTCTCAGTAGGGGCTTGCGTAGGCTCCTTCTCCTTGTGCTTTCTTCTTGCTTGAGTGCTTTTTTCTCCGAGAGTTCTTTTTGAGAGTTGTTTCTTCTTGGCCACCCCTTCCCTTTTATAGGTGTTGGAGGGTGGAGAGGAGATGTGGTGCCTCCAGTGGAAGTGCACCTCCAGTGGAAGGCGAAAGGTTGAAGGTTTGGACCTCCTCCTCCCCCCTTGCTTCTCCTCTTCTTCTTCTTTTTCTTCTTTTCTTCCTTTTTTTTTTTGCGCATGAGAGAGGAATCACCGTAGGGACCTCCCTCTGGTTGTAGTGCATCGGAGGGGGTGCCCCTTGGCAGACCAGAGGGGCCTCCCTCCTGTCTGCAAGACATCGGAGGGGGCCTCCCTCCCATACTGCACGACCAGAGGGGGCCTGGCCGGAGGGGCTTCTAGTCATTTTTTTTACGAGGATTGGCTCTGCTGTATCAGATTGAATGTCCTTGTCTTCAGGAAAGAAAACACTACCTTCTTGGAGCCTTACTATCCTTACCGCTTTTTGCGGAATTTTGGTTATGACCACTCAGTTCCTCCAGATGCTGATTTTGCCTTGGAGTGGAGATTATGCAGAAACCATGATACCCATTTGGTTGCAGGTAGTTGGTGGGACTTTTTCTTTGGAGGTGTATCGGACCAGAGATGTACTCTCCCAAAAAGGAGACGGGTTAGCTAGGTTGATATGTACTATGCCTATTGGTGATTCAAGCACAGAAATGTTTTCAGGCAACCCCTATAGAAGCTAAGAGAAGCAAAGGAAGCCCGTTTGGGGAGGATAGATCTACCCTCGCTTGCCATTGGGAGCTCTTTTCTTCATGCCCAATTTTCACAGATTGCTAGGGCTGTTCGAGATTTTCACACAATGAGAGGCCAAAAATGGAGCCATCACCATAGATTGGCACCCTTACTCTTAGACGATTAGGCTTTTAAGGCGCCCAATTGACATTTCCTCATGAGAGAGTAAAACCCCGACAGTTCAGAGAGTATATTCATGGTGGGAGCACATTTTATTAGATTGTGGCTACCCCCAAAATGTTTCGAAGACCACTGAACTCCTCCCGGAGGGGTTTAACAATGATCTGTGGCCACAGTGGGAGAGGCATTTGATAAGCTCCATTGTTCGTATTGGCCTATTTGAATATATTTCACTTATTGAAAATGGTGCAACCCTGCAAGACATTTGGGATGCTGTTGCAAGAGCGGGGATGGTCATCGACCTTCAGCCAGAGCAAGTGGTGTTGTAGCCCACTTTCTCGCCTACTCCATATGGTATGTAGCCAAGAATTTTCTTTTTAAATTGTGATATGTTTTTTTTTTCTTTTCACTTGCTGAATTTGTTTTGCCTTGATCCTCATCGTTCATGTTGTCTCTTTCTGCATCCACAGTGAGCTTTGTCACCGTAAAAGATACCTCCGACAGGGGGGAGAAAGCTCCAACTTCTTTAAAAAGATGGAGGTCGGCTGAGGCTGAGGGTCCTAGCACCAAGACTTCCCGTCCCCGCACCAGAGGGACTACCTCACATGGGTAGCAGCAGGGCAATTTTTGTACATTCTTGTTTTCCTTGCTAGAGCAATTTGTTGAAATATCTTGCTACTTTTCTTGACTTTCAGGGTCTTCAACTATTAAAAAGGTGGGGAATCTCCCTCTTGTGGATGAAACCACTTCCTTAGAATTGGGGTAACTGAGGAAGAGGGCGAGTTACATGATTTGAACTCAATGAATGATGATTATAACTCGATATCGAGTGCCTCACCGCCTTTCTCATGTGGGGAACCCACTGGTAATGCCTTGCCTAGTATGCTTATTTCTTGATTCACATAATTATGCATATTTTTTTTTGATGAACCCTTGAAGGTGTGTTTTCCTCTTTTTCCATAAGAGACTTTTGAGGGCAGAGGTGCGATGACACTTCCTGAACAGGGGACAAGTCCAGATGTCGATCCAGATTCCTCTGGTGAGCTTCTATATAACTTCATATCATCATCATCATCATCATCATCATCAGAGCCTTATCCCAATTAATTGGGGTCGGCTACATGAATCCTGTTCCGCCAAAGATTTCTATCAAGTGCAATATTCATATTTAAACTCAAGGAACTAATGTCCTTCCTAATAACATCGCACCATCTCATTTTAGGCCTTCCTCGAGCTCTTTTACTAGCATCCACTAAGATTTGGTCACATCTTTTAACCGGCGCTGAGTTAGGGCGACGAAACACATGTCCAAACCACCTGAGTCTATTTTCTCTCATTTTACTATCAATTGGAGCTATCCCTAAGTCCTTACGGATGCGCTCATTCCTAATCTTGTCTTTCTTAGTCTTGCCACACATCCATCTCAACATCCTCATCTCTGCTACACACATTTTGTGGATGTGTTCCTTTCGTACTGTCCAACACTCGGTACCATATAACAAAGTAGGTCTCACAGCCGTTCTATAAAACCTCCCTTTGAGTTTCACAGGCATACGACGATCACAAAGGACACCTGATGCACTTCTCCATCTTAACCAGCCTGCCTTAATCCTATGTGTAACGTCATCATAAATCTCCCCATTCTCTTGTATGATAGACCCTAAGTATCAAAGCTACTACTCTTCGGAATGTTATGTCTATCAATTAGAACCATGTCTTCTTGAACCACTCTCCCATTACTAAAATTACAGTGCATAAACTCTGACTTACTCCTACTAATTTTAAAACCTTTAGACTCCAAGGCAAGTCTCCAACGCTCTAACTTAGCATTTAGAGCATCAATACTCTCATCAATTAAAACAATATCGTCTGCAAATAGCATACACCAAGGGATATCCTCATGCAATTGTTTAGTTACTTCATCCATAACTAAGGCAAAGAGATACGGACTTAGTGCAGAACCTTGATGCAAACCTATAGAAACGGGAAATTCACCAGTCTCCCCAGCAATAGTTCGAACACTAGTAATAGCACCGTCGTACATATCCTTAATCAAATCAACATATCCTTGAGAGATTCCTTTCTTTCTTAATGTCCACCAAATCAATTCTCTCGGTACTCGATCGTACGCCTTCTCTAAATCAAGAAAAACTATATACAAATCTTTTCTCATCTCTCTATACTTCTCCATTAGCTGCCGTAGTAAGAAAATAGCTTCTGTAGTAGATCTATTTGGCATAAAACCAAACTGATTTTCCGATACAGTAGTCATACAACGGAGGCGTTTTTCAATTACTCTTTCCCAAAGTTTCATAGTATGACTCATAAGCTTAATTCCACGATAATTATTACAACTTTGAATATCTCCTTTGTTTTTATAGAAAGGAACTACAACACTTTTTCTCCAAACTTCTGGCATTCTCCGTTCCTTTAAAATTTTATTAAAAAATTTAGTTAGCCACTGAATACCAATATCTCCTAGGCCTTTCCATACTTCAATAGGTAAGCCATCTAGTCCTAAGGCCTTGCCCACTTTCATTTTCCTTAAAGCATCCTCCACTTCTGACATCTTAATACGCCTGAAATATTGATATTTATCAAATATTGTGGACTCTTGGGTACCTTCTAAAGATAAATTCTTGACGGAATCTCCATTAAGTAACTTCTGAAAATAGCTATGTCACCTCCCTTTAATCTCAAGATCCTTAGTTAAAACCCTTTAATCTTCACCTTTAATGTACCGAACATGATCTAAATCTCTAGTTTTCCTTTCTCTTAATTTAGCAAGTTTAAATATGTCCTTTTCACCCTCTCGGGTTCCTAATTTATTATATAAATCTTCAAATGCCTTTGATTTAGCTTCGCTAACTATTTTCTTAGCTCTCTTTTTAGCGATTTTATAGGTTTCTAGGGTTTGAGCATTTTTGTTAGTTTGCCAAACTTTAAAGCATTCCTTTTTTACTCTAATGGTATTTTGGATTTCCTCACTCCACCACCAAGTCTCTTTTTCTAAATTCTTTTTACCTTTAGATTCGCCTAAGAGTTGTTTTGCAACCTTCGTTATACAATTTGTAACATTATTCCACATTACATTAGTTTCTTGTTCTAAATTCCAAATATTTTCTTTGAATAGATGATTTTTAAAAGTTTCTAAACTTTTACCTTTTAAATTTCACCATTTAATCTTGGAATAATTATTTATAATGATCTTTCTTTTGAATTTAGGGATAGTGACATCCATTACTAACAACCTATGTTGAGGGGCTAGACTCTCACCAGGAATAACTTTGCAATCTTTACATAAAACTCTATCGACCTTCCTAATGAGAAAATAGTCAATTTGACTTATATGTGTTCCACTCTTGTATGTTATTAAGTGTTCGTCCCGCTTCTTAAAGAAGGTATTAATAATTGCTAGATCATAGGCCATAGCAAAATCAAGAATAGTGTTACCCATATCATTTCTATTGCCAAAATCAAGCCCTCCATGAATCCTCTCATAGCCTCTATTATCTATACCCACATGACCATTAAGATCCCCTCCAATAAAGATTCTCTCTTCACTAGGGATATTTTGGATCAACCTATCAATAGCCTCCCAAAATTACTTTTTAATGCTCTCTTCTAATCCTACTTGAGGTGCATATGCACTAATTATATTCAAAATATCCTCACCTAAGATAAGTTTAATTACCATTAGTCTATCCCCCAATCTATTTACTTCCACAACTCTGTCTTTTAAGTTTTTATCTATTATTATAGCAACACCATTTCTAGAGTTATTATTATCCGTATACCAAATTTTATATCCATCAATGTCTTTAGTTTTATGTCCTTTCCACCTAGTTTCTTGTAGGCAAGCTATGTTAACCCTCCTGTCCTTCATTAACTTAACTAATTCTAAACCCTTACCCGTTAAAGTTCCTATATTCCAAGTAGCTAGACGGATCCTATGTTTTTGGACATGCTTCTTTACCCGTGTGCGTCCAACCCCACACGAGAACCCTTGCCTATTTGACACCGCAATCGGGCGCTATTGCGGCGCGTCGCTTACGGGGAACGCCCTAGCTAGCCCTTGTTCACTTGTCATTCCATCCGGGTTCCGATGTAACGCGTCGCTTACGGGGAACGCCCTAGCTAGCCCTTGCTCACTTGTCATTCCATCCGGGTTCCGATGTAACGCGTCGCTTACGGGGAACGTCCTAGCATTAGCACAAAATGTATTTGGATCAGAATTCATGTTGGAGATGTGACAAAATTTTACTTCTGGTTGTCGACCTAACGCAAACCCTCCTCTTTTCTCATCCGGGCTTGGGACCGGCCATGGCAGAGTTAATTGGGAGATTACCCCGACATTTCTTGTCTTTAAATTCGTTAGACTCGAACCTGGTCATTTTTGTAGGAGAGTTTACTGCGCTCCTGAACTCGGGGCTGAATGGGGATCTCCCAGAATTTTCAACCACTCTTCCCACTGACCAGGAATTGGTTGCTAGTTACTCAGAAGCTCTGTTGGCTAAAATTTGTGCAGAGAAGGATCCAGAGCCGGACCCCCAGGTGGATGTGGCTGGATGCTCGACTGCCTCATATAGCTTGGTGGTGGCCCAAATTTCTCACACTATTCGTGAGTGTATCTGGTTTTGAACCCTTTTGGTCCTTTGCCTGCTTAGATGTTTATTGAATCTCGTTGTTGGCTTCTTGTCTTGTACAGTAGTGGGTTCTCCTGCCACAGGGTCCTTGGCGCCTCAGAAGAAACTGGTGGAGATCCTTTGGTGACGGGGCCGGATGTTGGGGCTTTAAAAACTGGCATCGAGGCTTCCAGATCAATTCATGCATCAGCTGATATGAATAAAGACTTTTGCCCTTTAACGGAAAATTTAGCTTCGACTCATGGCGTGGGATTTGAGGGTAATTATCCTCCTTTATTTTTTCCTTTCAGAAAATTTGGCTGGCTTTCGTGGTGGTGTTTTATTCCCTTTTAGGTTGTCCTGTTGTGGGGAGTACTGAGCCACCTCAACCAATAGAGGGGGAAACCGTAGAACATGCAGAGGCTTCTCCTTCTATCTTAGAGTCTACATTTCCAACCCTTGATGAGGATGAGGATGTTGGCTTGCAGGGTATTTTATCTTTCATTGTTTGTGGTTGTTTTTTTTTTTTTGGCTACATTTGATTTCATACTTTGGGCTGACTCTTGTCATTTCACTCCTTAGAGAGCGCTGAAGAAGCTTCACTGTACATGGCCGACCTTAACATGGAGGAGACCAGGCCTTCTCCTGCTAGTGTGCAGGTCGTTACCCCTGACCCATTAGGTGGTAAGGGCCTTATATCATTAGGTAATTCACCTCTTTTTGGATTATTGTCTCTCAGCCTATTTATGTGCATTTGACATACATTGCGCTTTGCACTTTCCCAGGCACAACAGAGCTGATTATAGATCGGGTAGCTTCCTCCGTACCCACCAGTTCAGGGGTTGTAGAGGAGAGCATACCCCTATCCATGCCTGGGGGAGAAACTTTGGAGAAGGTCGACTCCTTAGGTATAAAAATAATACAGTCTGGTTTTTAGAGGCATATATTCACTCTTGCTTTCTTTTTCTGCTTTGAGAGTGATCATAATGATCCCCGTTTCTTTTGCAGCCTTACAGGACAACGTCCTTCCAAGGATGAGGGATGAAGGGCATAAATTAGCCTCGTCCACTGATTTCCTAGGACATGGGATTGACTGGCCAGATGCTCCCCAGATTGTGCCCTTTGTGGGGGCTGAGTTGATCCTTGACGCACTCATTAGTAGTGCCCGTGCTTTGTTTTAGTAGGAGACTCTCCCCCCAGTTGAGGTGTGCAGAGCGTCCTCTAGAGTGGTACGTGGGCTTATCATACATTGGGGTTGTCGAGAGAGCCTTGGATGGTAGCTGTGGATAGTACTTGGGAGGAATTTCGGCATCTTCACGTAACCTCTGACTAGAAGAGCTACCGTTTGAAAATTTGGCAGCTAGAGGACGAGGTTTTTGCATTGATAGGCGAGGCCCATGAGTTACATTCAAAGGCCGAGGTCACTCGCAACCCCAGGAGTGCCTTGGAGGCGGAGCAGGCTACAAACAAAGAGAAAATGACCCAGTTCTAACAAGCGGCCCACTCTTTGTGGGATCAAGCCCAGAAGTTGACAGTTATAGTGGAGTCGAGTGTTGAGGTGGTACAATGACTGCAGGACGAGGAAGCCACCTTCATTCAAAAAGACTCTGACCTTCAATGTGAAATTGCCAGCGGACGAGCCCAAATTGAGGAGTTAATGAAGAGGAAGCCCCACGATCTCTGAGCTCCTTCTTTGCACTTTTATGATTTCTTTCCACTATCATCTTTCCTTTGTCTTGCTTTTTTTTTTTCCTTCGGCATTCATCATTTTTGTGGTTAGCCCTCGGGCTCCAATTTTGATGATGAATGATAGTGACTGCATGAGTTGATAGAGTTGAGAAACTTGCCGTGGCGTCCATTTTGTCTTCCTCTTCTTCTAGTTCCTTTCTTGGTTTCTTTCTCTCCTATTTTTTTTTCTTTTTTTTGATCACTTTACTAGTCTTGGCGTCTTTGCGGGTTTTCACTAAAACTAGCCCCCTTTAGCTTTTTCCAGTGTGCCCTTACGAGTTATCACACTGAGGGGTAACCTATTTTTGCCTGAGGTGCCCTTTCGGATTTTCATCTCAGCCGGGTTGTGACTTTTTTATTCTTAAATAACTGGTAAACCAGCTACCTACGTCCGTCAGGGCACCTCTATTTTAAGTCCCATTTTTTGTGAATGAATGTGGATAGTTGACCCTTGTGATTTTAGAGCTGAGGGTTATTGTTTTACGCGCGCGGGGAGTCACTTCTTGGTTTTCCCTTGCGGCGGGGACGCACACTCGCCTTTTTACGGAAGGCCGAGATAGGTCGACTGGGCACGCGGAGATTCTGGGGGTATTGAAAAGACGGCAGAGAGAATGATAGGAACGCACCAGAAGGGACGACGTGTGGTTAATCGTTCTGGGAGATTGGGACAGGGATGGCTGGGTGGAAAGCGGACGTGCCAGTCGATTTCTCGACGATTACCGACGGAACCAAGTGTTTGACTGGGGATGTGCCACCAGGGCATAGCACATGAGCACGAAATGTCATGCGCCACGTGGAGAGGAAGAAATTTCGCTGGTACAAGTGCGCAGGCGATTATGGGGATTCGTGTACTGGACGTCTTTCGCCACCGGCCGCAAGCAACCGATGTTTATTTTACATCGGATTGAATCCGAACACTTTTGTTTCTACTGTCGAAGAGAAGAGTCAGGGACCCTGGGAGCCGCGACGTCGGGAGGGCTTAGTCCATGCAACAGCGACAAGGCAACAACAACATGATAGGGATAACTGGGGGCAGAGAGCCTGCTTCCAGCGAGGATGGGGATCCGTTCCCTGACTAGGCTACATAACTATACGCCATGAAAGGCATTTATATGGGGGCACGAGAGCCCGATTACAAATGCTTGCAAGCCACGGGACAATTCCGTCATTCATGACGGTCCTCGGGTCATTGCATTATTGTGTGGGTGGTTCTGCAATTGTACGTAGTGTCCGTCAAAGGACCTGTGACTCAGTAGGGTGCCGCCCAAGGGGCGTCACAATGTACTCCTGATATGAGACAGTGTCTAGATCGGGGAAGTAGGGGTGCCGTAGGCACCATTGTACTGGAGCAGTTGGGCGCCGCTAAGGCCGAGGCTACTGAATGGCGTAGGCACCACTTGTGACTGGAGCGGCCGGGCGCTGTTGAGACAGAGGCGGCCGAGCGCAGTTGAGACTGGAGCGGTCGGACGGCGTTGGTATCGCCCTGACCAGAGCGATCAAAGCCGCTGAGCTTGGAATTGTGGGGTGCCGTGGGCACCACTGTGACTGAAGTTGTTGAGCACCATAGGCCTCACTTTGACTGAAGTGGTCAGGTGCTGTCGGCACGGTAGTGACTGGGGCAGCTGGGCAGTCGGGTGTCGCGGGGCACCGTTGAGACTGGAATGGTTGGACAGTCGAGTGCCGAGGGTACCGTTGTAGCTGGAGTAGCTGAGGAAGCTGGGCGCCAGGAGACCATGGTGGTTCAGTGCGGCTGAGATTGGCAATCGGGTGCCGAGGGCACTGTTGTGGCTGGAGTAGCTTAGCAGTCGGGTGCCGCGGGCCCCAACTCAGAAATTGAAAGGAGGCCGAAGGAGGGCCTGGTGATTAACGCGGTACTCCTTATGGGTGCGTTCTTGAGGAACGCGGTAAGTGGAATAGTCGCGTTATCAGAGCAGTAGCGAAATGCGGAGGTTGATTCCTTCCTTGCTCCAAGGCCGTCCAAAGGGCAAGGGCCTCACACTTCTCTCTTCTTGTGCGTGACTGGCGTAGCTGGTAGTCGGATGTCGGGGGCACCGTTGTGACTGAAGTAGTTGGGTAGTCGGGTGCCGGGGGCACCGTTGTAACTGAAGGAGGCGGGCGTCGGGAGACCTCGATGGTCGTGCTGGGGGCCCGATGTGACTCGCAGTCAGGTGCCGGGGGCACCGTTGTGACTGAAGGAGGCGGGGGCCGGGAGACCTCGATGGTCGTGCTGGGGGCCCGATGTGGGGCTGGTAGTCGGGTGTCGGGGGCACCGTTGTGACTGAAGGAGGCGGGCGCGGGAGACCTTGATGGTGCTCGGGGCCCGATGTGACTGGCAGTCGGGTGCTGGGGGCACCGTTGTGACTGAAGGAGGCGGGCGCAGGGAGACCTCGATGGTCGTGCTCGGGGCCCGTCTGGGACTGTCACGCCCCGAGCGCGGAAGATTACCCGGAGGCGTGACGCGTCTATATAGATCGTGTCAATCTTGTAAATATCAGAGTGCGCAAATAACTAAGATTTAACTCGAAGTTAATACAATTAGGATGAGCTGACAATTGATACAACTAACCCAATGACAATTACATACATATCCAAGTCCAACTACTAGGCTTCAAGCCCTTATTACAATTATTGGACTAACACAGCTGACGTCTGACATAACTTGATATGACTGACATAAATGAAATTACAATAACACCATTTACACAAGTACAATTTACAAGATAACAAGATAACTCTATTTTTACACTCATCACTCCGACTCATTCCCTTCCGAGTTCTGGCTGATATCTGAATTTCCTGGAAAGGTTAGAAAACAACTAGATGAGCGAATCGCTCAGTAGGATTTACATCTCAAATTTTAACATGCTTTAAGTGAATTACACATTCATTTAATGTACGTAACCTATGCATGCAGACAGATAGATATCAAAAAATTGTAAAATCGACGGAAGTAGAAAGTGAGAGTATATAGATTTCACAATTTCAAGCAACAGTGGCAAGTGATAGTAAATTATGTCAAGTCAGTGATAACTGAATAGCAACATGTTATTCAAGCTAGCAATAGTAAGCAAAGTAGTTTCAAGTATGTATAACTGGAATTGGCTATTTATAATGCATTCAAGTAAGCACTTTTACCCTTTTGCGGGTCTCAAGTCAATCAATCAAGTAATATCATGAGTCTCATGAGTGGAATGTCTAAAGTCTAGCAAGCAAGTACTTCGGTGCAATGCCAAACACCGTGGTCAATAAACTCCCATGGGCACAAGTACCTTCGGGTGCTCCCCCCAGGACCAGACCGGGCCCTATATGCACAGCATTCATCATGTATGTTGACATCCACTCTCATTTATAGCCAATATGGAATTTCAAGGTTTGACCAGTATGATATATAAGGTGGAATTATGGAATGGAATCCAAGGGCGCATTGATGTGTAGGGATGAACTAGGAGTGGAAACCAGTAACGTTTGATACACGGAAAAACTAGATAAGAGAGGTGCCTTATAGGCCACCTGACAATTTTGGAAATGACACCCTCACTGTGGGATGCCCTTCCTGGGAATTATACAGGGTTCAGAGGACCCTGTCAGGAGTTAAAATCACCTCTCCGGCTACCATCTGTCAGTGGAGATGGCAAAAGTGAAAGCCTAATGATCACGTTAACGTAATGAGCTAGCTGGGTCGACTCAATAGTCCATCGCGTCAACTCATCAGTTCATCGCGTCAACGCGATGAACTGGCAGGGTCGACTCATCAGTTTACCAGTTCACAGGGTCGACTCATCAGTTCATGTGAACAGTGCTGCGTCAACCCATCAGTTCATGTGAACAGTGTTGCGTCAACCCATCAGTTCACAGCGTCAACCCATCAGTTCACAGCGTCAACGCAGTGAACAGACAGGGTCGACCCTGTCAACAGGCAGGGTCGACTCTGCCATTCACTGCGTCGACGCAGTGGACAGGCAGCGTCGACCCTGTCAACAGGCAGGGTCACTGCGTCGACCCTGTCAACAGGCTGCGTCTACCCTGTCAACAGGCAGGGTCGACTCATCAGTTCATCGCGTCAACCCGATGAACTGGCAGGGTCGACTCATCAGTTCATCGCGTCAACGCGATGAACTGGCAGGGTCGATACTTTCTTTTGTTTCCCAGTTTTCATGCCCTTTCAATCCTCTTTTCACTCTTAGTTCTTCACAAAAGTTCTTCTTCTCTTGTAGATGTAGATTTTATTCTTCTACCATGACCTCCAATTCTTCTTAATTTTTAAGTTATAATTAATTTTCTAAGGTTCTGTTTTTTTTTTACTCAGTAACTGTTCACATATGCCTATAGATCTCGGTTTTTCACATTTTTCACCTTCTTCCTCTCATTTTCTCTCTCTGCACTCTTCATAAAACTTCTTTCTAACCTTCCAATCTACGATTTTCTCTTCTATCATGTACTCTCATTCTCTCTAGATTCTTCGTTATTCTCCTTCTTAGAACCCCCTATTTTCAATATAATTTCTTGGTCTTTTTCAACTTGGTCTCTTTTCAACTTGGCCTCTTTCAACTTGGTCTCTTTTCCACATTTTTCATCCTCTTGACTACAATTTCTTCTTTCACTATTTCAGGTTTTAGTTTCACAGAAATTGACATAATGACATGCCCTTTACTAAAGCATGAACTATATCAAATATAGATACTAGCTACTACATGCTAATCATCTCAGATTTAAGCCAACATATGTTAATCATTCTAGATATGATACTAATACTTGCTAATTCTTCTGGGTATAAAGTTAATACATGCTAATTATCTTAGGTATGAAGTTAATATATGCTAATCATCCTAGATTTAAGCCAATACATGTTAATCATTCTAGATATGAGACTAATGCTTGCTAATACTTGCTAATTATTTTCGGTATAAGGCTAATGCATGGTAATCATTTCAGATTTAAGCCAGCACATGTTAATCATCCTAGATATGACACTAATACTTGCTAATACTTGCTAGTTATTCTGGGTATAAAGTTAATACATGCTAATTATCTTAGGTATGAAGTTAATATATGCTAATCATCCTAGATTTAAGCCAACACATGCTTTATAAACACTAAACATCTCATGGAAATGAGCCTAATACTAAAGGCCTAGACTAATCATCCTAGATTAGCTACTAATTTAGTTAAAAGTTGAGAACACCTACCTCTGTGAAGTTCGTAGCAGCAGACCCCTTCTAGCAGAGCTTTGCCCCAACCTTTAGCTAAGCTAGAATGGGAATGGGGTAGCAAAAGGGGATGTTATAGGGTCTAGTATGAACGGATAGGGGACAAGATCTGAAATAATGAGTCTTTACAGCTTGCACAGGCTGGAGAGATAAGAGATAGGCTGGAGAGATAAGAGACAATTGTTTGGACATATAACCCATGGCCCAATTCGTAAGTGCAAGATTAGCTTATAACATATAATTATTTGGCAAAAAGGGTAGATACATGGTGGATGTTAGGATTTGAACCTTGGTCATTGGGTTGGAAGGCAAGTCACTTAACCAACTACACTAGGAAGCCACTTGTTAAGTGAATAACCTTTACATAACATAACATGGTCGACTCATCAGTTCATGTGAACAGTACTGCGTCAACCCTTCTAACAGACAGGGTCGACTCATCAGTTCATGTGAACAGTACTGCGTCAACCCTTCCAACAGGCAGGGTCGACTCATCAGTTTATGTGAACAGTACTGCGTCAACCCTTCCAACAGGCAGGGTCGACTCATCAGTTCATGTGAACAGTACTGCGTCAACGCGATGAACAGTACTGCGTCAACGCGGTGAACTGGCAGGGTCGACTCATCAGTTCATTTCCAGTTCACAGGGTTGACTCATCAGTTCATCGCGTCAACGCGATGAACAGTACTGCGTCAACGCGGTGAACTGGCAGGGTCGACTCTGCAGTTCAAATCTGCTCAAAATGGTTTAAGGTATTAATCTTTACATATGATAACTTTGTTTCCACTTCTTACATAAACTTCCTAAAGAGTTTATTTAATTTTTTTTTGTGGCAAATATTAATAATAATAATATTTTTTTTTTCATTTTTTTTTAAAGGGTGCTACAAGGACTGGCAGTCGGGTGCTGGGTGCACCGTTATGACTGAAGGAGGCGGGCGCCGGGAGACCTCGATGGTCGTGTTAGGGGCCCAAGGTGACTGGCAGTCAGGTGCCGGGGGCACCGTTGTGACTGAAGGAGGCGGGCGCCGGGAGACCTCGATGGTCGTGCTGGGGGCTCGATGTGGGGCTGGTAGTCGGGTGCCGGGGGCACCGTTGTGATTGAAGGAGGCGGGCGCTGTGAGACCTCGATGGTCATGCTCGGGGCCCGTCTGGGACTGGCAGTCGGGTGCCGGGAGCACCGTTATGACTGAAGGAGGCGGGCACCGAGAGACCTCGATGGTCGTGCTAGGGGACCCGATGTGACTGGCTGTCGGGTGCCGGGGGCACTGTTGTGACTGAAGGAGGCGGGCGCCGGGAGACCTTGATGGTCTTGCTGGGGGCCCGATGTGACTGGCAGTCGGGTGCCGGGGGCACCGTTGTGACTGAAGGAGATGGGCGCCGAGAGACCTCGATAGTCGTGCTTGGGGCCCGTCGACAGAGGCAGGGGCCCGACGCTTCATCTTGCGTCGAGACTCGTGAAGTATGCCCATTGTTCGGGCAACGACACCGAGGGCACGCTTATCGAGGTGACACCAAAGTGGCACACCATCATCGAGGCGGGAAATCGGACTGGGCGGTTTGATTGAGCAACGTCTGATGGTGCACGATCATTGAAGCAGAGACTGGGCAGGGTGCTCTCATCAAGCAATGTCTGTGTCGTGCACAAACGTCGAGGTAGAGATCGGGCAGGGCGCCTCGATCGAGCGACATCTGACGATGCATGATTATCGTGGCAGGGCCGGATCGGGTGCTTTCGTCCAACAACGTCTGGGGTCGTGCACGAATATCGAGGCAGGACTCGGGCAGAGTGCTTTCATCAAGCAGTGTCTGGGGCCGGGCACGAATATCGAGACAGGACCTGGGCAGGGTGCTTTCATCAAGCAAGATTTGGGGGCGTGCACGAGCATCGAGGCAGGGCCTGAGGTAGAGTGCTTTCGTGAAGTAGCGTCTGGAGTCATGTACGGACATTGAGACAGAGGCCGGGCAGAGCTCCCATATAGCAGCGTCCGGGTCGTGCACGAACATCGAGGCAGGGCTTGAGG
Organism: Amorphophallus konjac; assembly: GCA_022559845.1. Classification (NCBI taxonomy): domain Eukaryota; kingdom Viridiplantae; phylum Streptophyta; class Magnoliopsida; order Alismatales; family Araceae; genus Amorphophallus; species Amorphophallus konjac. The sequence continues at coordinate 87,355,274 of CM040122.1, read as the reverse complement.
TAGAGTGCTTTCGTCAAGTGACATCTGGGGCCGTGCACGTTCATCGAGTTAGGGCCAGACATGGTGCTTTTATTGAGCAACATCTGGGCCCGTGCACGATTATCGAGGCAGGGCCTAGCGGAGTGCTTTCATCAAGCAAGATCCGGGGTCGCACCAAAGGGGGTTTGTGTCTTGGCCAAAGGCTGGAGGGGGCGCAATCATGTGGCATGCCCTTGGCGTGAGCCTAGCGAACACAAAACCAGCCAACCAAGCCCTTCAAACGCCATTCGAAGGGTATGAGTTTGGAGGGGGGTTTAGGCGGACCAACTCGAAGGGTATGAGTTGGTCTGGGTAAAGGGGGGGGGGTTACCCGGGTTTGACTGGCCCTTTTTGGCCGTTGACTGGGGCTCTGAGAACGCGGTCGCCTAGGCGACCGCGTTCAGCGCGAGTGGGCCAGGGGTTTAGCCGAGCTTGACTGGTGGTTTGACCCCCAGGAACGCTGTCGCCGTTCTTGAGATAAAGCAGTCTGGTCCGCGTAAAGGGTGTTTACGCGGGTTGGAGGGGCTGCGGGCTTCCTGGTCTGAGTAAACCTTTCCCCCTAAGCGGTTCGGATGGACCAGAATGGCTGGGATTGACCTGGAAGCGAGGGAAAGGTTATGTAGGGCCTACTGGGGTTAAGACGGGCTGAAGCACAGAGTTTTAATGTGCTATAGTTGAGTGAGTTTGGGATTTATGTGGGTTGGAATGATTGGCTGGGTTCAGTGGTTTGAGTTGGTTGGGTAAGCTGGGGTTTATGAGGGTCAGGTGGACTGGGTGAAGAGATAACTCACTTGAATCTGGCCCCGGGCCGGACGAACTCAGTGTTCGTCAGTGCTCCGTCTTGAACGTGGTGAACCCAGGTGTGATGTGACTTGCTAGATTCGCCGATATCAAGCTGCTTACAGGAGGTATGTCGGAAGTTGTTCCTTGCTTTTCCGTTATGCATCGCGTGACGCGATGGGTTGCTGGTGAGTCCCGGGTTGGCCCGGTAACTGAGGTGTTGGCATGATGATGCCGTTTGTCTGGTAGTCCGGGTGACCCTCGCTTGTTGGTGAAGAGCCGTATGGGACGGCAGGCCGTTCTGAGCCCCGGGTTAACCCGGTTGTTGAAGCGCCGGCGGTGTGATGCCGTATGCAGGGTGTCCGGGGGTGATCCCCGAATCTCTTCAGAGTGCTGCTCGATACGGCAGGTTGTCCCGTACCTTAGATCCGACTCGGTTATTGGGAAACTGGCTGGTGTAGTGCCCTGTGCTCGGGGGCGATCCCCGGTTGTTTTGTTGTGCCCCCTAACCTGACGACACGTCTCGATTTTCGAGCTCAACTCGACTGGTAGAGCATCTTTGGCGTTGTGTCGTTTTGCTCTATTTAAGGAGTATTTCCCTATGCTTAATCCTCAATTAATTTGAGAAAATAAGCAGGTGCCAACAGTTATATCTTGGGATTGAGTGATTTTTGTTTTTTCACTTGACTGATGCTCGTGGTTTGCAGGTTGAGAGTTGGAATTTTGGAATTTGGAACTTGGCTGATGTTGGCATCACAAAATATTTTCCCTTTTGAAAGAGATGGGTAATAATGAGGGGTGCACACATAGGGGCTCTATGGATAGCATATGCAGGGTTTATTCGGTAAGCGCTCATCGTATCAGACGATTTGAGTTCGAGTGTTGGACCTTTCCCCACTGACCGCAGTCAATGTTGATTTACATTGGCATAATGTCCGAACACCTTTGTTTAACTGTCAAAGAAATCTTGGTCTTCTACAAGGGTCCTGATACCGAGGACATGCTTGCTTACAGGGCTCAAAGCTAATTTTCACTCACCACTGAAGAATTAATTGAATTAGGGTTTCATCAAAGGGCCGCTAGGGTAGGCGAGAAAACCCTGCGATTTGAGGATGTAAATGCAATTTTGCAGAAGCAGTGGGCACTTTTGAAGTGTCGGGAAGTTTCCTGGACTCCGGGGGTATTTTGATAATTTTGGATTTTCAGGGGTGTTTCAATAATTTTACAAGGCCAAGGGCATTTTTGGAATTTTCAGGTTGGAGAGGAGGTAGGGTAAAATCTCTGACTTCTCGAGACGCTGAGGACATTTTCGGAGAGTTTTGAAGGCTCCTAGGACATTTTAGGTCATAGGGGTATTTCGATAATTTTACTAGACTTTAAGTGGATCTAGGTCTGAGGTGACACTTAGGTGTATGACTGAACTGACAAGGTCCCTAAGCGGAAGGAGCAACAAGGGGCTTCATAAAAGGCACACGTGTGTTGATTCGCAAAAGGAGAGACTTGTATATAATTTCCCAAAAGTTGGGGGTTCTCTTATAATCTTTCTTGACCAGTACCATAGTTGTTAAGGCGAGCGCCTAGGCGTCGCCTAGGCTCCCAGGCGCTCTTGAAATGGCTAGGCGGTGCAGCGCCTTGTTGACACTGGAAAAGGCGAGCTAGGCGGTTGCCTAGGTGGGCTAGGCGCCAAGGCGGGCCAACTGTGACCCGTCCAAACCGGATCCGATCTGGTTATGTACGTTTGACTCTTTCTTTTTTATAATTTTCTTGATGTTATTATATTCTTTTGTAAAATTTCTGAATTTTTTACATTTACTTTTGAATCTTTTGCATTTACTTCTAAATGTTTTGTAATTTTTTGTTACAATTTAGTTTTCTATAGTTGTCACATAATTTAATTACAGCAATTTCTTAATGTAATTTTTTTTATATTTTTCACATTTTTTATTCTTGATTTATATATTAGAGAATATATATTTTAGATTTTTTAATTAGTGGCCGAAGTGTCGCCTAGGCGACGCCTAAGAGGACGCCTTGTTGCGTAAGCGCTTAGGGACCTCGTGAACGCCTTGGGTCACCTTGTCGCCTTGACAACTATGACCGGTACACATAAAAAGAACAATTGAGTACATTTGTGATCCAAGTGAGTACAAGGGTTGTCGGCGAGTTGTCGACTGTACATTAGAGGTCTCTGCACTAACGCGGGATATGAGGGTATAACCCTAATCATAAAAGTTTGCAGGGTAAAGTTGCAAATAACAGGACTTGTATTTCTCATAATCCCAGGAAGGGCATTTTTGCAATTCTCTCATTATATGGGTGGAATTACATAATTTTGCCGTCTTGGGTGCATAGAAAATTATAAACGTAGCCCGAAGAGGGGCATAATTGCAAATATAGCCCTCAGGGGTATAAACAAAATTCTCGGGATATTACCTACTCTTAGTGGGCCAAAAACAATGAACAAGGCTTCTTGCTTTCCTCTCCGTCTGTGTAGATTGTTTGTGTGTGGATGTCTATAAATGCCTCCTTCTGGAACCCCAGGAGTCTATTTATAGAAGTTGGAGGGCCACCTGAAGGTGATTTAACCCGTACGGGGTGAACGAGATGAAAATGACCTCGGGAAGGTCTTTTCCTTCTTTTTTATTTTTCTTTTTTTTTGTGAGGGAGAAGGGGTGGCAGGGTCAAATGACCCTGGGGACCCCACCCGCCGTCAAATGAGCTTGAGCAGGCCTGCGTGGGACCCGCCCAGGGTCAATCTACCTCGGGTAGGTCCTGCCCGGGGCGAATGACCTCGGGCAGGCCCCCCCCGGGGTCATTCGGCCCCGGGTAGGCTCTCCCGGGGTCGGTTGACCTCGGGCGGGTCTTCCCGGGGTCGCGCGACCCTAGGCAGGGCCGCCCGCCTTGGCGCGGGTCTTCTCAGGGTCTTTTCGTGGGTCTCCCCGACCCCGGATGGGTCCGCTTTTCCTCCTTTTTTGTTTAAATCCCCCTCCTTTGTGCTTTTTAGAGCCTATTGCTCATAGCACACCGCGTTGAGGGAGGAGAGAATGCGCCTCTTGTTCGTTTGTCGTCTTCCTTGCACCGTGGACCAAGAGGAGGGGATTTGTGTTTGTCCGAGCAGCGTGATACACGTGCATTGGACTTCTTCAACGATGTGTACATCATCTCTTGCATCCCCTCTCCTTGTTGCGAGGGTTTTCTTTATTCACCCCGAACATCTAAGGGAGGAAAACCTCACCCTTTCGGGGTTTTGCTCGGAACCACTCGATCTTGACAATCGTTGTGGGTTTAGTCCAGTTCTCAACCGCCCTGTTTACAGCTAGGGGTTTAAAAATTGAAATAAAACATGGGCCACGGAAAAGTGGGTTTAGTCCAGTCTCATCGGTACGCCGATGTTGAATCCCGACCAACTTGGGGGAATGTCTCAATTTATTCAAGACAAATAGTGGGTGCAACAGCTGACCTTTTGTGGTTCGAAGGCCAAGATTTGGAATTTTGGAATTTGGGACTTGGCTGACCTTTTGTGGTTTGAAGGCCAAGATTTGGAATTTTGGATTTTGTTGTGGTGGGATAAGGACAAAGATGTTTGGAGTGACCGCTCCAAGTTTTTTTCTTTTTTTTTTTCACATAACCAATCTTAGCGTCCTTTTGGGTTTTCACCAAGGCCCTTTAACTTTTTCCAGTCCACCCTTTCAGGTTTTTACACCGAGGGGTTTCTCATTTTTGCCTAAGACGCCCTTTCGGATTTTTATCTCAGTCGTATTTTAGGCCTTTTTACTCTTGTCACTCCTTTGATAAGAATGGTTAAGGCCGTTGGGACACCTCTATTTTAAGCCCTATTTTTTTTACATAGATGTATCAATTTTATTGCTGCTTGTTGCTTGACGTCCATTGCTTGTTGTTGTCAATGAACGCCGCTCATGGATTGGTTGCTGACGACTTATTGCTTGTTGTCGTAGTTGCCTTCGTGGTTTGTAGCCGGTGGTTATACTTAAGCTTGGGTGGGTCGGCCTTCATCGCTTGAAACTGAAGGTTTGAGATTTTGGGAATTTGAGGTGGTTGTCTTTTGAATTGATAGCCCAAAAGGGACATATATGAGTCAAAACCAAAAGTTGAAGTTTGGTAGAATTGACGTCCCAAAACTGACTTATAGGTTAAAACCAGAAGTTGAAATTTAAGTAGGGTTGGCTGCCCAAAAGGACATGTAGGCCAATGCTACAAGTGAAATTTAGTGGAATTAATGGCCCAAAAAGGACATAGTAGTCAAAAATCAGAAGTTGAAATATGGGTAGGGTTGGCTGGCCAAAAGGACATGTAGGCTAATGCTACAAGTGAAATTTAGTGGAATTGACGTCTTAGAAAGACATAGTAGTCAAAATTAGAAGTTGAAATATGAGTAGGGTTGGCTGCCCAAAAGGACATGTAAGCCAACCCTCCAAGTGAAATTTAGTGAAATTGACGGCCTAAAAAGGCCATAATAGTCAAAATTAGAAGTTGAAATATGGGTAGGGTTGGCTACCCAAAAGGACATGTAGGCTAACGCTACAAGTGAAATTCAGAATTGTGATATGTTTGCCCCGGATGGGACAAAACCATAGGAAAAGAGACGTCCAAGGTGATAGTTCACGACGATGAGTTATAATAGCTTATCACTTCCCCTTTTTTCCTTTTTTCCTTTTTATTTTTATTCTTTTTTATTCTTTATTCTTTTTCCTCTCTTTTTTTCAATTTTAATTTTTTCAATTTTTTCTTTCTTTTCTTCTTTTTTTTCCTTCATTTTTTTTCTCGCCATAACATGAGACATCTCGTAATGATCACTGCGTGAACTCATGCTCTGGCGCATGATGTAACTTGCGATGTTTGCCATTAAGTGGAGGGAAATGATTTTCTCCTTTGTGGTTCACAACCATGTATGCATCTCCTTCATAGACTTCTTGTGGCAACATATGGCCCTGTAGATCAAAGAGAAGGGCTTGCACTTGGTGGGAGTCTTGTATACTGTTGGGTATGCCCAGAGAGTTTCATGTACCTTATCGCCTTAATCTCCTTTTCTGTCTTTTTTTTTTTGACTGCCGACTATTTTGGCAAGAGACTTGCAAAGGGTTTTGGTGAATGCTTCGGCCACTCCATCGCCTTAGGGATTGTAGATTGTTAAGGTTCTCCAGTGGATGTGGACTTTTGCTGTGGACTTTTGCTGCCAACTGGTGTATGAATTTCTTCTTGAATGAAGTGTCATTGTCCGACATGATCCGACTGGGGCTGTCGCTTTTCTTTCTTGGTCTGGCCTTTTGGACCTTCCCCAGAATTGTGTTTGACTTTTCCTTCTCGGGCTTCCCTACCCTTTTTTTGTTTTTTACTTTGTCTGGGATTTTGCTCAAGACCACTCTCCTTTGCTTGATTCCACTGCACTTGCTCTAAATGGTACTTGAAATTCTGAACTGGGGCCTTGCCTTTCTAGCTTAGTCGGGAGCTTTCTCGTCTTAGGTTGATCCTTAGGGTTGACTTAACACCCCCTAACTTTACTAGGCCTAGAGCTTCGTTTGAGAAGTGATACCTTGCCCCTTTTTGGGAAGGCTATGGGGGTTAAGCGTCTTGTTGAGGTGCTGGACTCACCTTGATAATCAAGTGAGTTCATTGGGCGTCCTTGATACCGATTTTCTACCGAGGCAACTTGACAAAGCGGTCCTTCAGTAATTGCTCTGAATTCACTTGTTGATGAGCTAATTTTTCCTTGTTGAAGGAAATCTTCAATCTTTTTTGGACCTCCAGGTCTTCCTTGCTTGCACGTAAAGTAGGAGTACCTTGGCCCAGGCGCCCGAAGCTTGCCTTGAAGTGATTTCTTGGAGGGTCACACACCAAAACTTCGCTCCCACCCAGAAGAATATTGAGTAGTCTCTGGGTGTCTTCTTTTGGGAAGGGTAGAGTCTCTAAGTCTTGGCGTGGCTGCCAGTTAGGACACCATGGTGTGGGCTGGTCTTGACTAAGACTGACCTTCTCTACCCTTGGCTCAGGAGACATACGGGAACTTGACACATGCATAACATTTATAGAGAAACTCAATTGGTCTCCTGCACAGGGTCACGTGGAACTTGTCAGGTGATCGTCTATATCTATAACCCATTGGGCAATCATATCCTCTGCAATGTCTTTAAAGACACGACAGTCATAGATGACATGACCTATTGCTCGATGGTACAGACAATAACCATGCTGGTGCATTATGCTGGTGCCCGGATCATTTTCTAATATAGGGAACTCTATCAATCCCTCTTTTTGACATATATGGAATATTTTCAAAATCTTGTGACGAGGGAAGGAGCATAGTTTTTGATGTGCTTCACCGGCAGATGAGTCTGCTGACTCTTTGGACAATCATCCTCCAGATCTCGCCAGTCTTTGAGGACCTTCCATGGCTTCCGACCATTGTGTATGTGTCGAGACAGATTCCCTTACCAAAGATATTGGGGGGGGAGTGTTGCTAGTTGTTTATCAACATGTTTCACGAGTTGCAACAACTTTTGTTGATTGTGTTGTAACCGCCTGACCTCCCTTTTAATTTTCCGGACGATTTTCCGAACGGCTAGGTATTCAGATATTTGAGGGTGAGTGCCCCCTGGCATAACTTCTTACCGCCAGTTTGATAATTCAGCCTTCAGGGCATTAATACCATTAGGGGAAACCGGCTCATGCTCGTTAGCCACAGACCTTGCCCGCCTTGCTTCAGAGACTTTGTGAACGACATTGACAGACAAGTTTGGTTTGTTTTGAGCATGAGGCTGGAGAGGGCTGTCCAGGTGTTCTCGCATTGAGATAGCGCTGCTCTGGGTTGCTTTCTCGAGTTCATTCTTGCAGCTATAACAATTCTCGACCACATGGCCCAACACGCGGTGGTGCACGCAATAATTGGGCTCATTTGATTTATTCACCTCTGCGGACCTTTTTGGTTATGGCAAAGATATTATCTTGTTCTTCATGCAGAGACTGAAAAGCTTCTTGGTATGTTCCTTTTTGAAGGAATAAAGAGTTTTCATGCACTCTGGTAACCTTGCGGATGATTTACCCTTGACATTTTTGTTGGACTTGCTCGAGCCACTTTTTTCTTGGGAATGGCCATCTGAAAGAGACAAGTCCACGATATTTACTTATTTCTTGGTGACGTGACGGTTCGCAAAGGGCTTGACTTTAATGGCTGGTGCCTTAACCGTCATCGTTGAGGGGTTGACATTTGTTGGATTCCCATAGGTGCTTTGGTTGTTTGATGAAGATGCCAGACACCTGAGCAGTGCCTCCTATTCTCGCAACAATTCTTGTAAAAGGGACTTCAATGATTGATTCTCCTGCCTCAAACCCTTCAAAGTGGAAGATTCATAATTGCCTTCTCTATTGATGTAAAGGTTGCCCACCATGTCATCCCATTGAGGCACCTCTTGTCGAGGTAACACCTCAGCATGATGGTTGTTGTGGGTTGAACATTTCGAGGCCTTAAAATGAGTTATGGGAGCATGCTCGTTGGTCTAGCGAGTCCATTGGGCCAGACTTTTTGGCATCGTGGATTTGCCAGTTGCAGAAGAGTCGCTATTGTAAGCTTGTGCGGTGTGTTCAGGAGTCTGCAGGTACCTCTTCTTGTGGGGGATCTGAATTTGGACAAGGAGAGGCACCCCCAACCAGTCAAAAATGGACACCTGACTAGGCTTGCTTTCTTCGTCCAAAATTGATTTGGCACCAACTTCAGTCGTGGGTTCGTCCCCACTGGTTGCATGAGTTAATTTAATCGGGTCTCTAGATACGCCATTACATGGATTCCTTGAAGGTGAATTATCCCCTGACCAGGTGAGATAGCCATCAGACTCTTCTTCTAATAAACTTAGGGACGGATTCGAGTCTTGAATATGGGCCTCCCTTGGTTCTTTACCAGAGACATAGCAGGTGTAGACCTTTATGTTGTCTCCAGTTTCTGACATCTGGACGACCCTTCGCTTCTTTAATAATTAGACCCCTGGGTGGGAAGATGCCCTCAGTTTATCAAAGACTGAAACACGCATTGTTAGGGCTTCAGTGCGGGTTGCTTCTTCCACTCCGATTGGCTCCGAGATGTGGTGAGTAAAATTAGGTTTGCGATAAACCCCTTTCCTCTTTCGTCCTTGAGGACATGGAGGTTTGACATCTTGAGATGTCAAGCATTTGGTTTAGTGTTGATCTTGAGCTTGAATGGACCGGCTTGCCTTGGCTCTCCTGATTGCATGGGCCTCCTCTTTGGTAACCCAAATTTGTTTCATTTTGCGGGGACGCTCCTCAATTGCGTTGCCCCCATTATGGGATTTGGACTTCCCACACCCGATGAAGGAGTGCGAAGTAGTTGGATGTTGGGATGGTCGGGAGATGATTATCCCGTGGCATGATCGGCTTGCCACCGTCAAGTCGGATGCGAAGATCAGCAACAAGAACCATCTTCCGGATTTTGAAATTGTTACCGTGGGCTTTCTGCTTTGACAGTTTCGGTGTTGCCCCCATTTGGCAGGGGTAGCATTAGAGGAGATGGCGTTGACTGAAAAGATTTGGTGCTTTGTTGAGCGGGGCTTGATGCCCCCATCAGCAATAGGCACAGTTGGTGTAGTCAGATCTTCTTGAGTGGCGGGGACCACCCCTAGGAAGAAGGGGGACTTGACGGCTGTCGAGAAGTCTTCGAAGATGATTGGGGTCGCCTGATAGCCATGTCTGGCATGGTTGGTGATAACGAGTGGACCATACGTGATTACCACCATTGAGAACTTTGTCGTTGTTGCGTTGTGATTTGAAATTGGGATTGATAATGTTTACCTTGCTCCCTCCTGCAAAGGAGACACAGGATATCACAACCTTCGTAAAGGCATAAAGATCTTCGATAGAAAGATGAAAGGCAGGAAAAGTTCCACCGGACGTGCCAGTCCATTTCACTTGCGGAATTTTAAATATCCATCTTTTTGTCTTGGATTAATATGTGTATATTTTTGTTAATTCCGCATATTTGATTTATCAGACGGTTTAGGGTTCGTGTATTGGACTTTTTCCCACCAACCAGAGTCGATATTAATTTACATTGGAACAAGTCTTAGCACCTTTGATTAACTCCCAAAGATTATCTTTTACCCTTACGATATTTGTTATAATATTGAGGGTTTACCCCCGTGGAGAAACTCCCATGCCCTAAGGCGGGGGTATATTTGCAATTTTTTCTTATATGGAGATTTATTTATAATTTTCTTTTGAATAGGGGTTTATTTGCAATTTTCTCTTGAATCAAGACATCTTTGTGTAGTCTTTGATTTTTCTGAATTTCTCCTATATTTTTCTTGTAATTTTCCTTGCCTTCGTGCAATTTTGCGAAGATTGTGGGTAAAACTGTAATTTTGAGTTCGTCGGGATGAAACAGGGACATTCCTTCGGTTTGGAAGAACATTTCTACAAGCTTGAATCATTATCTTGAATTTCAGATTTTTTAGAAGTTTTCCTAAATTACATGGGTATTTGCACAATTTCACAAATCTTCAAGGTAGACCTACAACTTTCGGATTTTGTCGGGGCTTTCCCATAATTTGACATCAAGATGCTAGACTTTTGACATATTTCTGGCATTCATATGATTTTCTTTTGTTTCATGGTGAATTTCAAGCAATACATAAAGCTTCCCTCATGCCCGAGGGTATTTTGGTCAACATACCCCTATTTGAGGGTTTTCTTGTAATTTTCTGTCTTCACACTTGAGAGGGGAGGCCGCTCACAGCCGGGGCTTGCGCAGGCTTCAAGCTTGGGAGCTCCTTCTTCTCCTTGTGCTTTCTTTTTGCTTGAGTGGTTTTTTCTCCAAGAGTTATTTTTTACAGTTGTTTCTTCTTGGCCACCCCTTCCCTTTTATAGGTGTTGGAGGTGGGGAGGTGTGGTGCCTTCGGTGGAAGTGCACCTTTGGTGGAAGGTGAAGGGTTGAAGGTATGGACCTCCTCCTCCTCCCTCGCTTCTCTTCTTCTTCTTCTTCTTTTCTTCCTTTTTTTTTGCGCATGAGAGAGGAATCACCGGAGGACCTCCCTTTGGTTGCAGTGCACCGGAGGGGGTACCTCTCCGGTTTGTCATGACCGGAGGGGTCTCCCTCTTGTCTGCAAGACAACGGAGGGGGTCTCCCTCTGGTTGCGGTGCACCGGAGGGACCTCTGCGCGACCGGAAGGGTTACCCCCTCCGGTTCTATGCTACTGGAGGGGGGTCCCTCTAGTGCTGCCTGGCTGGAGGGGGTCCCCCTCTAGTCGCCCTACTATTCGAGAGAGAGAAGAGAGGGGCAGAGGGGAGTTGTGGCTTCTTTTGGCTATAAAAAGCCTTCCCACCCCTTTCAAGTAATTTTTTATTGTTGAGAATTGGGCTGCAGCATGTGGAGAGTTCTCCTTTGTCTACTTTTGGCCGCTCCTTCGCTATCCGGAATTGCAGTCGTGTGGGAAACACTCCCCTGACTGTCGGGACAGGTCTAAAAGACCGGATACCACTTCTTGTGGTTGATTTTCTATGTGAGTGAGTGGTTTCATGCCGTCCACCAATTGTTTGATAAAATCTTTCGTGCATGAAAGTTTTGTAAAAAGGCCCCTTTAGCAGAACCTTTGAGAGGCTTATGTGACTGCGACGATTTTGTATCGTTTTTTGGCCATCACATAGTGCATTTGATTTCTTTTTTTTTTTTCTAAAAATTCTTGAAAATATCATAAAATTGTTGTGAACTTTGTGGGGTTCAACAGAACTCTAGTACTTCACGGAGAAGTGCTTCACAAGGTAGTATCTTCTAAGAGAAGTGACTATAAATTGAACTACTTCTGATATTTAGAAGTGCAAGGAGTTTGGGAATATAAAATAGATAGAATGCTTGAAAGGACTTCTCTATGAACTTTGACTACAATACTCTCATTATAGTTGTTCAAAAAATTACCTCCAACAATTTGAACACACGAAAAGGACAACTCTAGAAGGGAAACTAAGCCAAGCCTCCACTGCCTCCTCACCATTCTGTTGGTGTTGTCTATATGTAAGTTTTCCTGATCACTTCTCACATGCATTCTTGTGTCTGCAATTTTCCTGCCATGGGAACCAATTAGGCCTCTTCCCTTAACAGGTCTACATGAGCACCACAGAACGAAGAAACAAACAGAGGGAGAAAACAAAGGCCGTTTAGTACTGCCACCCACAAGTTGCTGGGGAAGGGGAGTGGAGAAGGTGGGGCTAACATTACAGGAGGGGGGGAAAACAAACAGAAGGGAGGCTTGGCTTCATGGCATGATGGGGAGTGGGAGATGAAAGGGCAGATGAGAGGAGTGATGTGAGAACCACGCAAGAAAACAGAAGAAAGATAAACATGAGATGGGAGAGCGGGAGAATGGCTAAAGGGAAAGGCAGCAATGCCCTTTCTAAAGAAATTTCTCTCCCCCATAGAGGAGAAAATAACTCCACACAGAAGGGGAAATTTTCTCCTTCCACATGTTGGCTTTATCCTCCCACGTGGAGAAGTGGGAGCCCAGAAAGTCACCAAATACTTCCTATTTTCATGGAGTCACTTTTTTGGGAAGAAGTCATTTAGAAGGACTTCTAAGGGGTTCCCAAATGCAGCCTTAGTCATCCAAATAACTATGAATTTATGTAAGTATATAAAGAGTTACCACAGTTTTAACATTCTGTTGCCATTTATTGACTTTTTATTTCACCCAATGGATCCTTAAAAGGTATAATGGGACCAAATTGACTTTAGACTGAGTCGATTCAGCTTCTGTGTCATTGAGGTTCATTCTCAGTTTTAAGCTGCCAACTTGTTTAGAACAAGTGAGGACTAACTCTTGCAGATATACCAAATGCACACCCATGTGAGCCTGAGTATTTGTTTTCAGAACCTTGGAAAACCTGTTCACTTTTAAGGTCTGTCTAGTTTGTCATGATTGCCCTCCCTCTATCTTGATTTTGTTTTCATGGTTATTGTTCCTATTTCAGGTCTCTGGTCTTTGTTTGGAGCAAGCAATGCAAGATAGAAATGTCAAGTTGAAGGAAAATCGTCAATCACAGTCATATGAGATCTCTCCCTATCGAGATTCTGATGATGAAGGAGGAGAAGATGACAAACGGCCTAAAAAGAAATTTGTCCCTTCATGGGCAAGGTATAAACGAGGAACTTTCCTAAGCTAACATAGTTTGTTTGAGCTTGTTAATGGATTAATGAACCACATGCTATTCTATTTTGGGAAGTTAGAAACTTGGGCTAATATAAATATAATGGGAACGTGGGAGTTGAATGGGGAAGGGATGTTCATTAGGCAAGCACATATCGACCACACATCGACACAATTAGATGGAGATGGACTTAGTGAAGGATCAAAGGTGCAGCCAAGTAGGTGAAATAACTTTAGTTGAAAACAATAGACCACATTTAATTCATCTTATGACTTCCCTTTGCACTCTGACATTTTGCTTGATCCTATTTTCTGCTGCTTAATCACAGACCAATACAACCTTTTTTCCTTGATATATGACTATAATATGTGATTCTTTCTTGGGGGGATAAGATGAATGATAAACTGACATTATACAGTCTAGTTTCTTGTTTAAATTTAATGAATCATAAACATAATCTACTTGTCTCCACTATTCACAATGTAAGATTTGGTTTTTGTTCTCTTTTAAAAAAATATCTAATAGCAGAGCTTTGCTGCCTGCTATAGAAGCTTGTTATATTAACTTTTGTTTTCTTTTTAGATTTATTTTACTAAGCCTCTATACTTTCAAGTTTTTGTTTAAACTTGGTTTGCCACCCTCCAAATTCCGTGTAGTGTCTCACAAACATTTTCAAGGGCATCTTGTCTTGTTGCATCTAATTGTATCCTTTCTCATATCCATCTAAACACTTTTGTCAATGTTCTTATCTTCTTGCAGCAGTGCCATAATCAATGACATCATAGATTGGTGTTCATACAGCATTTTGATCTCTCCACTGGCTAAAACTCATTGATTTTGTGACTATTTAGTTCTCCTTGAAGCATCATGCTTTGCCCACCTGCATATGACTTCAGAACTACTCGGCAAAGTTTGTCAATCAATTTTGAACCATCCCCTAATTGTTGTTTCCTTTCTTTGAATTTGATGTAGGTTTTAAGTCATAAAATATCATACTCCTTGTTCAATTGTTTGTTCCCCACAGTTGTTGTTCTTTTTCATGGTGTTATGAAGAGTTTTTGTTCTACTTATTCAACAAAATCGCTTTTGAAATCTGCATACTCTAGATTGTAGATGTACAGATCTGACAAGTACTAAACAAACTCTCAACAACCTTGGTTGGGTTTTATCCCACTCATGTTTATCTACGCACTATGGAAGTAAAATAAGTTAAACGCAATCAAAACCGTGCACTATGAAATCTGTATATTTTAGGTCTTAAATGTGCAGATCTGACAAACCTTTTTGAAAAGATGTGGATTGCACCACCAATTTTATTCATGATAAATAGGGGTAGTACAATCAAAGGTAGGGGAGAGATTATTCGTCAAAACTACAGAAAACAACGAGAAAACCTCCAAAAAATAACCCCTTCCCAAACATCAACAACTAGCAACAAAAAATAAAGAAATTGAAAGGACATGGTTTTGTGCCTCTTTGATGAACAACCGGTCTTCTGCCTTGTAACCACTCCCTTACTCTGAATGTCCTTCAGCAAGGAGGAAAGCTCCCGTCTTCCTCTGCTTGGTATATTTTGTGAAATTGAACCATCTATGATATTTTTCTATAATTTCCTAAACTGCCTTGGCATGCAGATATGACAAATACTAACAAGATCAAATACCCTGATATATGTTTATGTATCCTCACGTATTTATGATTATCCTTTTTCTGGGAAGGCATATTTATGATTATCTATGCACCATAGAAATAAAATAAATTAATTTTTTATGGATAATGATGAAATGACATACTATGATCTGCTCATTAGCACTTGAACAAGCAATCAACTTTAGAACATCAAGGGCCTCTTTGATGGAAGGTTAGGGTTAATCTAATTCATCTCGATGGGATAAAGTACTACGGGATAAATATGGTTACTGTTTGATAGCCAATGTGTTAACCAAATAGGGTTAACCTAGGATTAAATATATGTACTTTGGTATGAGTATGGAATAGAAACTACAATGTGTGTGTAAACTACCATAAATGCCCTGTAAGTGCATTGAAAAGTGCGACACCTTAATTGGGAAGAGGATAAAAAGTGAACCTATTCTTGAGTTAGACATATTCCATTGGAAACAATGGAATATAAAACTCGGTTAACCTGGGTGAACACCTCTCTAACTTCATCCATCTGGATTAGCTAATTCCTTAAATCAAATCACTTTTTAGATTAACCCCACAACAAATCTACGTTAACCTTAACCTAACCCTCTATCAAATAGGTCCAAGTGGACCGACTCATTTTGGTGCAGCTGCATAATTTATAGTATCCGCAACATGGTTAGCCGACTCGTACCGTACCATGGAGAAACCAGGTCGGTCCGAAATGGCTGAGTCAGCCCAAGTTGGCCCAAGTCATCAAAGCTCAACTGGGTGACTCGGCCCGAGTTGGGTCAACTCATACCATACCAGGGCAAGCCTGGGTTGGTCCGACTCACTGAGTCGGCAAAACCTGATCCACAATAGGAAGTCAGAACCACACAAAATAGGTTAACGATGCTCGGTGATTGAATTTTTTCTTATCCCATCTGGAAACACTCAGCATCTGTTTTGGCATAATTTTGTAGAAGTCCTACTCAAAAGCATTGTGTCATATATATCTACAACTGACAACTTGTATCTTGATGCACATTGCCATCATTTCTTTTTTCGGTCTTGATATGATTATTGATATATTATCTATCTATTACAGGAGAGAATCTCTTGTTCAACATCTGTTATCCATGAGACATTTAGACCCAACAAAAATCTTCTGCCAAAAGAGATCATTCGATTTAAGTGAAGGTATCTTCCCAGACTTTGTTTTCTGAAACGTCTTTCAGGATCTTATATTTCTTAAAAATCAGTGGAAGATATAATATAAGTCATGTAAACCCTGTGCAGTTTTTTCCCTTCGAACAAGGCAGCGGGAATTTTGACTGCTTGGTGCATCTTTATCACACTCTAGCAAGCATGTCTGGGTAGAATTCACCTTGAACACGCTTGATCACCATGCAGGCATTCTGGTAACTGCAGTTAATTTGTTTCAAGCTGACGGGGCATGTGGAGTGGGCTTCTTGGGTTGGGGATGATCTAGTCAGTCATCCACAGTCAAGCTTTCACATGAATGCATTTTGGCTGGCTGCCTGCTATTGTAGATAAAAAATGTGTTAATGGTGGCAACTGCTGATTTCACAGTTGGGAGCAGCCACAATGTGGTGGAGGCAGGGTACGTGTGTCAATCTGTCAGCAGTGCCTTTTGCTAAAGCCATATGTGCAAGAATTGATGCCAGATGATTTGATCGGCATGTTAACAAAGGCACGTTCCAGGTCTGGGGTCTGAGGATCTTGTACCTCTGTTTGCATGCATCAAAGTAATGGTTGTAAAGCTAACAAACACGTGTTTTGAAGCCCTCCTGATGTTGAACAGGAGCGCAGAGTTACAAGTGACTTCTTGCCCACACCCGTGGGATTTCATGTCAGCTGGGGATCCTAGCAGTAATTCTTTCTGGGATCAATTTATGAAAAACTCAATCTCTGAGTAGATTCCTGTTTTTCCACTTTCATCTGGGGATAATAATGACGCAGATATAGGAATTCCATGTATTATTAGATTGTTGACTTCACCCGAAAGCTTGTGTACCAAATGTCGTGTTGTTCATTCAGATTAGTGACGACTATGCGCTCAGTCACAGTAATGATCGCCATGCTTTGAATGAAACATTTATGTGCTTGGTAAAATTCTAAGTTCACGTAGATTCAGTCGTGGTTACAGTAACCACGAGATTTGTTCGTAGATGTGTTTTCTGTATTATAGTCTTAATGGTCATGCCTTGGTTAGTATTGTAAAGGGATTCTTACATTAACAACTGCGACAAAATTCCATTGAGGTAATTACGTGTACATCCTCATAAGATGCAGTTTAAATATATATCATATTCTTTATATCACTGTATAGTTTTGTACTAAATAACAAGGTTCACCGACTCATAGATAGGTATCGTATTGAGTTCCCCTTGACCCGATATGAGTTTGCCTGATCCCAATCGACTCGGATGTTGCTTGTTTGAAATAAAGTCGATAATAGAGTTTAATGCACTTCATGTATGAAGTACAAGATCTACAACTATTGTTATATTATTACTCTAATTTTAATTTTAAAAAATAATTAATTTTTAGATATTAAAAATTATTATTTAAATAGTTCATAGTGACTCCATATGTTACTATTTGACTCATGACTCGGAACTCTCTGGATACAATCTTAGAAATAAAAAACTCTTGGAAATCCCTAACACATAAGATAGAAAAAGAACAATTTATCTTTGTTTAACCTCCTGAAATAATTAAATTGGTTTCATATGTATCGTTATTCTTTCGTATATTCTCCCAAAACCTCAGACTTTGCACCCCAGATACATTTTTCGGAAATATTCATTCAATTCCAACCTAAGAGAAACCAGAGAGCTACAACAGAAAAAAAATATTATTTGTAATTGGAGTATCCATAACAACATAAGGAATGTAAGGTTTTGCTGTCAAATACAAAAGATCCCAAGAGTGGACATGTTACTATCCCAAAACATAATTAAGAAATACTTTTGTAACTAAACAAGGACATTAAGAGGCATGTTTATGTAAAGAACGTTTAATTAAAGTGATCCATGTTGTTAGCAAGCAAAGCAACTGAAGGGGGGGGGGGGTGGGGGGGTGAATGAGAGTGCCGGTTACAAATTGTGTTCTTAAAATACATTTGTAGGTAAGATGGCGGTGAAAATAATACGTATCGATCAGCTGATGCAAGAGTTAAATGGATAAAATGATATGAACGAATCAAATCATATGAAACACTAAGATTTTATACTGGCTCAGAAACTCTTTCTAGTGACATACGTCTAGTATCTAGATCACGTCTAGGGTTTCACTACTTCCTATAAGAAACTAAAATTTAATTAGGTGATCAGCTCACCACCCTCACACTAGCTGACTTTTGCTTAAGTGTTTAGCTCACTAACATCCGATTTTTGATCAGGTGTCCGATACACCAAGTTTGCTGAGAAATTGATCAAGTGTTAGCACACCAACCTCTGATGTTTAATCAAGTGTTTGACACACCAAATTTGTTGAGAGAGTTGATCAGGTGTCAGTATGCCAACTCTTGATACTTAAGAATTTCACCCCCACTAACTATAAACCTCTATCACTAGGTAGATGTAGAGAATGTTAAAACTCAAAACATAAGGAGTATATCAAACATGCGAAAAAGATAATAAATAGAAAGATGTGTGCATATGATTTCAGCTTGTAGTGACTCTGCCTTGGATTTCTCTGGATATGATTTGGGTTCACTGAAGATGGACAATTTCAATGAAGTGATGTTTGGTCTGGAATAGATAATTCACAAACTAACACTAGACGAGGACACTTATATATCCAAGGTCTAAGATTTAAATGTTCTACTGCCCCCGATGAAGCTGAGCATTAGATCAAAGAATTGAAAAGGATATTTAGGGTTACATAATGTTCTAACCAAGAGAAGGTGTTGCTAGCTGCATTCCAATTGGAGAGAGATGTTAAGGCTTGGTGGGAGTCTATAAAAGTAAAGTTGCCCTATGATCAAGTAATTTGGAATGAATTTTTAGAGCATTTTAACTCTAAATCTATTTGATATTAGATGCTTATTTGGTGATCTAGTGTGCTTTATCTTGAAAGGATGTGATGTAATTTTAGAGTTTTTTTGGAATTGGTTGGAAATTATAAAAGGTAATTAAAAGTTTTGAATCTAAAGGAAGATACTTGGGAGTTTGAAGATACGAATTGAGAAAAGTATCTGGACTTATTTTGAGGATAGTGCTTTTGTACCCCCTTCTATTTTTAGAAAGAATATCATGCGAATTTGAATAATCAAATTCTTTTTAAGTGAGGGAGGATGCAACAACCTACCTAAATTAATACATAATAATTTGATAATAATATTTACACATGAGAAAAATAAAATGATATAATAAAAAGAGCGAATATGATAATGAGTAATGAGAATAATTAATAAATAATATTCCTTGTGATAAAATAATATAATGATGAATTAAAATATCACCTTTGTGAAACATCAAATGAATATAATGTTGACTAAAATTATATTTTCAAAAATTGACATGAGACTTTAAATTAACCAAGATTAAAATTAAATTGGGTTAAAGTTAAAGTATTTATGGGCCTTAGAGGGTGTTAAAACCCTACTTTTATAGAAACCCTAAATCTAATTAGGTTAATAAGTCGTTAGTGGGCTAAACCCAAGAATTGACTGGACCCTTAAAGTTATAACGGACACCAATTGGTTGCCCTCATCTTATTAGGATTTTGAGTGAGATAAAATCGCGTTTAGAAAAGTCCTTCGTAGATTATTTTGGAGATAAATCGAACTTTGGGCATTTTGATATTATCCCTTTGATATGAAGGATTAGGGCTCTAGGTTGGGTTTTGTAACAACCTAGTTAAAAGACATATGTAATAAATAAAATCTCTTAAATAATATTGGATAATTTTATATGACATCAAATATAATTATTAAGGGAACTAAATAAAAAAAATAGTAAAATGTGTAATTGTGTTTTGGGCTAATGCACAAATCTAATTGGGAATGCACAAATCTAATTGGGCTTAAAAAGAGAGAATAAAATCATAAAAATCCGTAATGTCTCTAATTTTAATTAGGTTACATGGGCTAAAACTTGAGTAAATGGGCCTAAAATCATAATTAAATGCTAATCCACGTTGATAAGGTTGTTCCCTTGTAAAACCCTTGTTTAATTAGGGTTAGTTCATACTAGACGGTGCTAGATTTGGATAGAAATCAAGATTTTTGGGTTAGAATTTATCCCTTGAGAAATTGGTCGAATTAGGTGTCTTGGGTAGTGTCACAACCCAAGATCCGAGTACCGAAAAGGAACTAACGCAACTCGAATCCCGACTCACTACCCACAATCCACGGGGCTTGAAAGGGAATATTTGGTGTCGTGGGAGTATATAAGAATCTAAAGTAATTGTAGGGAATTAAAGTGCATCCTTTAACTAATTACATAAATCAAACAATTATACATTGAACAATTCAACAGTTATACAATCTAGAATTCTAAGCCCTAAATAAATACAGTCCAACAAAAAGGAAAAGTACAACAACACAGGGCATACCCC
Source organism: Amorphophallus konjac (assembly GCA_022559845.1). Lineage (NCBI taxonomy): Eukaryota > Viridiplantae > Streptophyta > Magnoliopsida > Alismatales > Araceae > Amorphophallus > Amorphophallus konjac. The sequence continues at coordinate 87,335,099 of CM040122.1, read as the reverse complement.
GTCTCTGGCAGACTGGCGGCTAAGACTGACCACCAGCGCTGCGTTGAGCCTCGGAAGCACTACGAGTAAGGCATTCCTCACCTGAAAAATAAAGGTGGTGAGCCTCATCTGACCGGCTTAGTAGGGGTCCCACGGATCCCCACCTCGTAACAACGGTAACAACCTTAAACAACAATAATAATCACAACAAGAATAATAATTAAATGGTAGGAAAGCAATAAATAAGTAATTAAATAAACCAGTGTAACTAACACTAAACCTACAGTATAACCCACTTCCCAAGGGAAACACAACAACAAGGGGTAAAACATTATTTTGACTACTCACAACGAAAATCCCTCTGTTGCCAAATCACGGAGTCATGAATATAACCAACGGGAGTCACTATGTCTCAAGTGATAGGAGTACAACCCACTAGAAGTAAGGCCGAATGTGTCCACTGACGTCTTAGTCCGCACCTCAGGTGTCTCCCACTTGCCTCAACACTGTAAGTAAGACACCTTACACAAGTAACCACAGAACAAGTACTAGTTGGGGTTGTACTCATCAGCACTCGTATAAAGCCCCCAACCACGTGTGCACACACCGACTGACTATGCTATGTCAGACCCTCTAGCTGGTTTTTCCCCCAGCCTGGACTCAGGCTGCCACAGTGGGGGCCCCTACTGCCACGCCCCGACGCGGAATATCGGGACGTACAGTTAGAAACTAGCTAGAAATAACACTAATAAACTAAACTAAACAATTACGCAGGTGCTATGGAAGGAAACAATCTATTGATCAAGATGATTCCAATTATTACAATAACCAACACTGCTAATACACGATCAAACATGACTCCCAATCTGAATTCTAATACAATAACTGACTCCAAAAGTAACAAAGTGCTAACACAACTCTAAGGAAATAACTAGAGGTAAACAACCATGCCCACACGGCATCTACTAACAGGTACACTCAAAAGATATCACTCCTGCCCTTCCCCATCTGTATGCGCATCATCACCTGAATAGCCTGGAAAGGGGGGAAACAACAACTATGAGCTGACGCTCAGTAGGAATAACAGGCAAGTTTACGTGATTAACAAGTTAATTACATTTTCATATGCCATGCTAAATAAAGGAAATAAAAGACGATACAATAAAACAGCGTAATACAAAGATCTTGCAAGGTCAAGAAATATAATGATGACAAGAGATAACAAGATAACAAGTACAAGAATTTACAACAGGAGATAGTAATAGAGAATTGGCCAACAAGCAAGTATTTTAAACATCATTCAAGCACGATCAAGTAGCAAGTAACAAGAGATTTTATGTCATAGACGTTACACAAGTCAAGTACTCGGTGCAATGCCCCACCATGTCATTAACATCCCATGGGCTCACTAACTTTCGGGCGCTCTCCCCAGGACCAGACCGGGCCCTTATGATGCGTTGGCATTGATTTATTGGATCCAAGATCCCACGTTGTCTAGACATTCAGTCAAGTTAAATGGCCAATTAATCAGAAGAATTACTGCCACAAGCATGAGATTTAAGGACTAACTTGTCCTTGGATTCACTAAAAAAAAACTCGGTTATACGGTCACTTTGGGCCGCATTACAAGAATTGGACCAAAACTTAGTCCACGAGGTCAAGAAAGAACGGCTGACAGTGTACCGTTCAGGTGTGTAAGCAATCCATTCTACTGGGGTAATAATGACTATCCAGCAACTTAACAATCAATTTAATCCTAATTGCCAAGTTAATATACCAAGGATTATCTATTATCATTTGCATTAAGACAATTGCCAAAAAGCTGATTCAAGGTGATAAGGTAAAGAACAAGTTCGCACAGGAGTGAAATAGCATGCATTAATAGAAATTTAGTTGCACAATTAACCACTAATTATGTGGGTTTCTATTTAACCATTGTATGCGTTGAAATGGAGATGATAAACGGCATGTTTTTACACTATGATTGAATATAGGGACCAATGTAATTTGAAATCATAGGGTTACATGAATAGGTCACTGGTTCCTCAAAAATATAGTTTTCAATTGGACTAAGTTGAATGGGTCGATCCCCTAATGGTCCTGATCAATCCTCGGGTCACAAAACAACATTACCGGGTCATACAGCACATGGGTCGACCCATTGGGTCGACCCCTGGAAAATTCCAAGGCATGGGTCGACCCATTGGGTCGACCCTGGAACTCCAGGAGCCTGCCTGGGTGATGGGTCGACCCATTGGGTCGACCCCTGCTGCATGGGTCGACCCCCACACTGGGCAGCATGGGTCGACCCCATGGGTCAACCCCTGCACTTCCAGAACTGAACGTGGCTTCCGGAAAACGCAAGAACTCATCCATTTGGGGTCTAAATGGGTTGGGATCTTAACCACATGCTCTAGGGTTCTTAATATACATACTAGGGTCATAATACAAGAGTTTTGAAACACGAATTTCAACAGAAATCAAATGAATCACAACCTATCTATGATGAACACATGAAAACCTAGTTCTTGACATGCTTCTACTAAATCGTATGGTTCTCTCAATATATACAACGAAATTTGGGGCTTCTTATATCAAAAGAAAGCTACTTTGATGCTGATTCCATCCATGTATGATATGCTATATGGGGATCAAGATATGCAACTCAAAATCAGCCCGAAATCATGCTTTGACTCATAAGAACACTGCATAAATCAAGCCTAGACATGCTCTTACTTCGATCCAAAATTCTCTAGACATGCTCAATGAAATTTGGGGCTTTCTACGCCAAATGAAAGCTAACATGATGATGCTTACATCCATGTATATTAATTAGAGTTGGGCTGTTAGATCCTACCTCAATCGAATAGAGAACTTAAAGCCCTAGAATGAAGAACGAACTGGACATCACCTTAGAAAAACCTCGATATCTCCTCGGATACCTAATGAAATTTAGAGCTTCTTATATCATTGGAAAGATCTCGTCAAGAGGAACAATTTGATGTATTCATGTGCAGGTTTTGGTTAAGAAAATTTACCTCAATCGATGGAACAAAGAGGAGAGGAAGGAGGACGATGGCTGCCGACCCACCTCCACTAAACGACCAATATCTTCCTAGATCTGAATCCAATGCAAACCCCACAGCCACCAAATGAAAGTAGACACGAAGAGCTTTATTTTGATAGCTCATAGAGCTTCTGGAGACTTCGGAGCTAGGAGAAATCGACCACGCAAGGTGGTGTTGGAAAACGGCGCCGCCAAGGTTGACCAAGCCAAAACTCGGCCGCCACCATGTGCTGGGGTTAGGTTTGGGTTTGATTGATAGAGGGCTATTGATCCTTAGATCGTGGCCTTTCATTTGCCACCGATTTGAGCTCATTTGGTTGAGTATTAAGCTATAATTTGATGTTTTAAGATGGGGTTAGGTAAAGGTTAACTAAGTGTGCACTTTTAGGCTTAATCCACTAATTAGACCAAATTGCGGATTTTTGTTGGGTCGAACACAGAAGACAAAGTTGCTAACTACATGGTCCTTGACCCAATTAGCATTTTTCCAGATTTTTATAAGGTAGTCAAATTTAACTATTCTATTTTCTAAGGAATTAAATATTATAAATCCGAAATTCAAGCATTAATTCACTAAAAATTCAATTTTAAGTTAATAAAATCTTAATAAATACATTGGGCTCAATAAAAATTTTCGGGGTATTACACCCTCCCCTACTTAAGGAATTTGGTCCTCCAAATTCACTGCACTATAACTGAGAGTAGGGAAAGAGATCGCTCACCTAGAATAAGTCGGGATACCGCTTCCGCATAGTATCTTCAGATTCCAAGTAGCTTCTTCGGTCCCACGCCGACTCCACTGAATCTTGACCATTGGTATAGAACGATTCCGGAGTTGCTGCTGTTTCCGGTCCAGAATCTTGATAGGTCTTTCTTCATAGGTCAAATCTTCCTTCAATTCAAAATCCACATGCTGAATGATGTGAGTGGGGTCATACACATATTTTCGTAACATAGACACATGGAAAACATTGTGTACGCCAGACAACTGCGGCGGTAAAGCCAGTCTGTAAGCAACTTCTCCCACTCTGTCTAGGATCTCGAATGGACCAATATACCTCGGACTAAGCTTGCCATGAATGCCAAATCTTCGAATCCCTCTCGAAGGAGAGACCTTCAAGAATACATGCTCGCCAACTTAAAATTCTAATGCTCTTCTCCTTGTGTCGGCATAACTCTTCTGTCTTGATTGGGCTACTTGTAACCGGTCTCGGATAACACAGATGTTCTGTGACGATTCTGAAATAAGATCCGGTCCAAGCCATTGCTTCTCACCTATCTCATCCCGACATAACGGGGAACGACAGCTTCGCCCGTACAATGCTTCAAAAGGAGCAATCTGGATGCTGCATTGATAACTGTTGTTGTAGGCGAATTCAATCAAAGCCAAATGGTCACTCCAACTGCCTCCGAAATCAATCATGCATGCTCTAAGCATATCTTCCACTATCTGATTGGTTCTTTCAGTCTGTTCATCTGTCTGCAGATGAAAAGCAGTACTGAAATTCAGACGAGTACCCAAAGATTCTTGCAGTCCCTTCCAGAAATGTGAAGTAAATCTGGGGTCTCTATCAGACACAATGCTGACTGGTATGCCATGGAGTCTTACCACTTCCTTCAAATACAAAGCAGCCAATACATCAACTGTCCACTTGGACTTAATGGGTAAGAAATGAGCTGACTTTGTCAATCGGTCAACAATCACCCATATTGCATCAAATCCACCACGAGTCCTAGGTAGACCCATAATGAAATCCATGCCAATGCTTTCCCACTTCCATTGGGGTATGTCAAGTGGTTTCAACTTTCCTGCCGGTCTGAATGTTCAGCCTTGACTTGCTGACAAACCAAGCATCTACTCACGAAGTCTGCAACTTCCCTTTTCATATTCGGCCACCAAAAAGATATCTTCAAATCCTTGAACATTTTAGTGCCTCCAGGATGAATGGTATATCGGGATCTATGTGCTTCCTCCAGAATCTTGTTCTTTATTCTAGCTTCATCAGGTACACAAGTTCTACCCTGGAATAACAATCTTCCATCATCAGCCATCATGAAGTCAGGTCTGCTGCTCAAGCTTCCCTTGATCTCTACTAGCTCGGGATCATTATCTTGCAGTGATTTGATTTCCATCAACAATTCGGGCTTAAGTTGAATCTGTGCAATCATAACCCGATCATTATCAACATTCAGATCCAGGCTGGCTAATTGTTCTAATAGCTTCCACTCTTGTAACATGAGACTGGACAATCTAGCCACATGCTTCCTGCTTAATGCATCTGCCACAACATTGCCTTTGCCAGGATGATACTCGATCGAGAAGTCGAAGTCTTTCAAGTACTCCAACCATCTTCTCTGCCTCATATTGAGTTCCTTCTGAGAAAACAAATATTTCAGACTCTTATGATCTGAAAACACTGTGAATGTTTCTCCATACAAGTAGTGCCTCCATATCTTCAATGCGAACACGACTGCTGCTAGTTCCAAATCGTGAACATGATAATTCTCTTCATGCTTCCTCAACTGCCTAGAAGAATAGGCAATCACCTTCCCATGCTGCATGAGTACACAACCTAAACCAATACCTGACGCATCAGTGTATACCACAAAACCTCCTTCACGAGAAGGTAAAGCCAATACAGGTGCAGTAGTCAAACAATCTTTCAAAGTCTGAAAGCTTCGCTGACAATCATCTGACCAATCAAACTTGTTCTCCTTGCGGGTTAATCTTGTAAGAGGTACCGCAATCTTGGAGAAATCTTGAATGAATTTACGATAATAGCCTGCCAGGCCTAAGAAGCTTCTGATTTCAGTCACACTAGTAGGCTGCTCCCAATTCTTCACTGCCTCCACCTTTGAAGGATCCACAGAAATACCGTCTTTGGTGATGATATGTCCGAGAAAGGACACCTCTTGCAGCCAGAATTCACACTTACTGAACTTGGCATATAGCTGATGATCTCTCAACAGTTGCAATGCCATCCTCAGATGCTCAGCATGCTCCTCCTCATTCTTAGAATAAATCAGGATGTCATCAATGAATATCACGACCCATCGATCAAGATAGGGCCGAAATACATTGTTCATCAACTGCATGAAAGCTGCCGGTGCATTCGTTAGACCAAAAGGCATAACGACAAATTCAAAATGACCATACCTGCTGCGGAAAGCTGTTTTATAGATATCCTCTTCCTTAATTCGCAACTGGTGATATCCAGATCGAAGATCGATCTTAGAAAAATACTGAGCTCATGCTATTTGGTCAAATAGTTCGTCAATCCTCGGCAATGGATATTTGTTCTTGACAGTCTACTGGTTCAATTGCCGATAATCGATGCACAACCTCATCGAACCATCTTTCTTCCTGACGAATAATACAGGGGCTCCCCAAGGAGAAGTACTAGGGCGAATGAAACCCTTCTCGAGCAATTCCATCAACTGTTGCTTTAACTCCCTCAGTTCCACAGGAGACATACGATAAGGAGCCTTGGAAATAGGAGATGTGCCAGGAATGAGATCAATAGAAAAGATAACTTCCCGCTCAGGCGGAAGTCCTGGTAGTTCCTCTGGAAAGACATCAGGAAAATCTCGGACAACAGAAATGTCCTTAATCTTAATCTGCTGCTCAGGGGTTGCACAGACAAAGGTCAGAAAAGCCTCACATCCTCGTCTCATCAGCTTATCAGCTCGAAGAGCCGAGATAAGTGATACGGAGTTATGGTGCTTAACTCCCACAAAAGAAAGTCTCGGGTGCCTAGTAAAAGACACGGAGCTAGAACTGCAGTGAACATTAGCCTCATATCTAGCCAACCAATCTGCTCCTAGGATTACATCATAATCCTTCATGTCCATGCAAACTAAATCTGCTGGTAAATTCTGTTCACCAACCATAACCGTACTAGAAGGATAGAAGTATTGTATTGCCGATCTAGTACCAATAGGAGTTGATATTTCTAACGGAGAATTCAACAAAACAGGTTCCATAGCTAAAGACTTAGCAAATCTCCGAGAAATAAAGGAATGTGTGGCACCAGTATCAAAAAGAATAAATGCTGGCTTGTCGAGTATAATAAGAGTACCTTCGATGAGTCCACCGTCCTCGGCGGTTCCTGCTTCATCTGCATGCAAAGCTTGGAGGTTGCCTTGCGGTTTCTTGAAGACTTGAGGTTTCGCCGGGGTAGCTTGCTCTGATATAAGAGGACAGTTAGGGATGCGGTGCTCTTTACTTCCACATCGCAGACAGGCGCCTAGCTTGCGCCTGCATTCCTCCATCTTGTGACCAGGACGATCACAAAACTTGCACACGCCCTTGAATGGAACAATAGGGCCAGGCTTCTTGTCTTCATGCCTCGGCATCTTGCCCTTCCACGATCCAGATCCAGTCCACGAACTAGACCTACTAATGGGCCTCTTCTTGCTATACCCGAGTTTGATATTCCCGGAACCCGTAGGTAGTTCCTTCTTGGTGCCTTTTCCACGGATTCTCTCCGTCATCTCAAGAGTATCTTCTAGAACTTGAGCTTTCCTCACCATCTCAGAATAAGTGAGATTTCCATCGGTGCCAATTGATTGATATAATGCAGCTTCAGACCATTGAGAAAACGCTTCGCCTTCATCTTCTCGGTGGAAATAAGGTGTGTAGCATAATGAGAAAGCCATGAAAATTGAGCCTCATATTCTGCCACGGACAGACCTCGCTGTTTCAGGGCCGCGAAATCCGCTGCCTTCTTCTCTTGCACTCTATCAGAAAAATACTTGCTGTTAAAGAATTCCTCGAACTCTTCCCATGTAACTTGCTGATCACCAAGAGTCGCCTTGATAGAATCCCACCAAGTACGTGCATCTCGTTCCAGTTGAAAAGTTGAGAGAAGGACACGCTCTTGATTGCTGCATTGCATCACTTCGAATATCCTTCCCATCTCATCTAGCCAGTGCTCAGCTTCATCGGGGTCAGTCGAGCCTCCAAATCTCGGCGGATTCATTCCTCGGAAGTTCGATATAAGTCACCAGTGCCATGGTGTGCCGCTCCTGCTTGAGCCACTTGCTGTAAAGCCTGCGTAAGGCCTTGAACCGTACGTTGCAAGTTCCTCCATTCCGCACGGTCAGCTACCATTGCAATGGCCTACACGAGGAATAGATTACTAAGGTTCAATAAGATAGATAATAACACGATTAAGATACGAACTTAACCCAAGTTTCTACCCAATCTCACCAGGTCGGGTTCTTAGACTAAACAAGGTTAGGGGTTATCATAGGACCCTAAAACTTAGAAAATCTAGAACTTAGGAACACCTAGGAATGTGAAACGTAGGGCTCTGATACCAACTAAACTGTCACGCCCCGACGCGGAATATCGGGACGTACAGTTAGAAACTAGCTAGAAATAACACTAATAAACTAAACTAAACAATTACGCAGGTGCTATGGAAGGAAACAATCTATTGATCAAGATGATTCCAATTATTACAATAACCAACACTGCTAATACACGATCAAACATGACTCCCAATCTGAATTCTAATACAATAACTGACTCCAAAAGTAACAAAGTGCTAACACAACTCTAAGGAAATAACTAGAGGTAAACAACCATGCCCACACGGCATCTACTAACAGGTACACTCAAAAGATATCACTCCTGCCCTTCCCCATCGGTATGCTCATCATCACCTGAATAGCCTGGAAAGGGGGGAAACAACAACTATGAGCTGACGCTCAGTAGGAATAACAGGCAAGTTTACGTGATTAACAAGTTAATTACATTTTCATATGCCATGCTAAATAAAGGAAATAAAAGATGATACAATAAAACAGCGTAATACAAAGATCTTGCAAGGTCAAGAAATATAATGATGACAAGAGATAACAAGTACAAGAATTTACAACAGGAGATAGTAATAGAGAATTGGCCAACAAGCAAGTATTTTAAACATCATTCAAGCACGATCAAGTAGCAAGTAACAAGAGATTTTATGTCATAGACGTTACACAAGTCAAGTACTCGGTGCAATGCCCCACCATGTCATTAACATCCCATGGGCTCACTAACTTTCGGGCGCTCTCCCCAGGACCAGACCGGGCCCTTATGATGCGTTGGCATTGATTTATTGGATCCAAGATCCCACGTTGTCTAGACATTCAGTCAAGTTAAATGGCCAATTAATCAGAAGAATTACTGTCACAAGCATGAGATTTAAGGACTAACTTATCCTTGGATTCACTAAAATAAAAACTCGGTTATACGGTCACTTTGGGCCGCATTACAAGAATTGGACCAAAACTTAGTCCACGAGGTCAAGAAAGAACGGCTGACAGTGTACCATTCAGGTGTGTAAGCAATCCATTCTACTGGGGTAATAATGACTATCCAGCAACTTAACAATCAATTTAATCCTAATTGCCAAGTTAATATACCAAGGATTATCTATTATCATTTGCATTAAGACAATTGCCAAAAAGCTGATTCAAGGTGATAAGGTAAAGAACAAGTTCGCACAGGAGTGAAATAGCATGCATTAATAGAAATTTAGTTGCACAATTAACCACTAATTATGTGGGTTTCTATTTAACCATTGTATGCGTTGAAATGGAGATGATAAACGGCATGTTTTTACACTATGATTGAATATAGGGACCAATGTAATTTGAAATCATAGGGTTACATGAATAGGTCACTGGTTCCTCAAAAATGTAGTTTTCAATTGGACTAAGTTGAATGGGTCGATCCCCTAATGGTCCTGATCGATCCTCGGGTCACAAAACAACATTACCGGGTCATACAGCACGTGGGTCGACCCATTGGGTCGACCCTTGGAAAATTCCAAGGCATGGGTCGACCCATTGGGTCGACCCTTGAAACTCCAGGAGCTTGCCTGGGTGATGGGTCGACCCATTGGGTCGACCCCTGCTGCATGGGTTGACCCATTGGGTCGACCCCCACACTGGGCAGCATGGGTCGACCCCTGCACTTCCAGAACTGAACGTGGCTTCCAGAAAACGCAAGAACTCATCCATTTGGGGTCTAAATGGGTTGGGATCTTAACCACATGCTCTAGGGTTCTTAATATACATACTAGGGTCATAATACAAGAGTTTTGAAACACGAATTTCAACAGAAATCAAATGAATCATAACCTATCTATGATGAACACATGAAAACCTAGTTCTTGACATGCTTATACTAAATCGTATGGTTCTCTCAATATATACAAAAAAATTTGGGGATTCTTATATCAAAAGAAAGCTACTTTAATGCTGATTCCATCCATGTATGATATGCTATATGGGGATCAAGATATGCAACTCAAAATCAGCCCGAAATCATGCTTTGACTCATAAGAACACTGCATAAATCAAGCCTAGACATGCTCTTACTTCGATCCAAAATTCTCTAGACATGCTCAATGAAATTTGGGGCTTTCTACGCCAAATGAAAGCTAACATGATGATGCTTACATCCATGTATATTAATTAGAGTTGGGCTGTTAGATCCCACCTCAATCGAATAGAGAACTTAAAGCCCTAGAATGAAGAACGAACTGGACATCACCTTAGAAAAACCTCGATATCTCCTCGGATACCTAATGAAATTTAGGGCTTCTTATATCATTGGAAAGATCTCGTCGAGAGGAACAATTTGATGTATTCATGTGCAGGTTTTGGTTAAGAAAAGTTACCTCAATCGATGTAACAAAGGGGAGAGGAAGGAGGACGATGGCTGCCGACCCACCTCCACTAAATGACCAAGATCTTCCTAGATCTGAATCTAATGCAAACCCCACAGCCACCAAATGAAAGTAGACACGAATAGCTTTATTTTGATAGCTCATAGAGCTTCTGGAGACTTCGGAGCTGGGAGAAATCGACCACGCAAGGTGGTGTTGGAAAACGGCGCCGCCAAGGTTGACTAAGCCAAAACTCGGCCGCCACCATGTGATAGGGTTAGGTTTGGGTTCGATTGATAGATGGCTATTGATCCTTAGATCGTGGCCTTTCATTTGCCACCGATTTGAGCTCATTTGGTTGAGTATTAAGCTATAATTTGATGTTTTAAGATGGGGTTAGGTAAAGGTTAACTAAGTGTGCACTTTTAGGCTTAATCCACTAATTAGACCAAATTACGAATTTTTACTGGGTCGAACATAGAAGACAAAGTTGCTAACTACATGGTCCTTGACCCAATTAGCATTTTTCCAGATTTTTATAAGGTAGTCGAATTTTCACTATTCTATTTTCTAAGGAATTAAATATTATAAATCCGAAATTCAAGCATTAATTCACTAAAAATTCAATTTTAAGTTAATAAAAGCTTAATAAATACATTGGGCTCGATAAAAATTTTCGGGGTATTACACCTACAAAAATCAACTTACAATCATCTCATCCAGAACAGCTGCACTACCACTCCCAAGTAGGTTGACACCTGCATGCCATAAAGAAGGATACGACTAGTGGGTGTTCACTCAACGTGAGGACTCACAACAGAGCAAAAACTTTCGATGTGCCACTAGGTCACACACACCCATCACATGTACCATGAGTTACAAGGCGGCTCGGAACCCATTGAACTCAGAACAACTAGCTAGATAGCTAAACCATCGGCTATCGAGTCACACAACACAAGTGGGAACAACTTCCCATGAGAAATCACGAATAATCATATTTAAGAATTTGGGTCATCGGGCGTCTATCTTCATGGTCGCCCTCACAGGGCCTGGACAACCAATTTATCATCAATTTCTAATAATAAAAATGTTAATATATATTTTCGGGTGGAGAATCATGTTTTTGTGCCGAAACGGCCAAACTGCACAAGGGTCAGTCGACCTATCACCTAGGTCAGTCGACTACCCAACAGAACGATCGACCTCCCAGAGGGAAAATCGGTCAACCTGGTTGGTTGAATCGGTTGAACGATCCCAAGGGTTGGTCGATCAAATCTCCTAGTACCGATCTGAGCAGAGGGATCAGTCGACCAGTCAGCAGGTCACCCTCTCTTCACTTTGCTGCCCGAATGATCGCCCAATCCAATGGAAAGGTCGACCGATTCCGATAGAACATGCACGTGACCCCCCTCCGAGGGGTCCCCTTCCACACCTAACTCAAAATCAATCCCCGGGCTTCAACCCACCGATTCACACCATTTGAACCACCAGAAGTTGCTTGAATCGACAAAAATCATCGCTCGTCCCAAAACATGCTATTTTCCCAAAATAAGACTAAAACCTCTCTTTCTTGCCTGGATCTACACTAAATGGTAGGGAAATGCACAAAGAGAGTGAAGGGTACGTCCCCCTACCTCAAATGATACTTTATGTAATGTCCCAGATCTTTATTGGGTCTTTCGGATCCTTTCGGAGAGTTTCGGTTCGCTTTTGTAGCTCCCGAGTTGAGTTTTACGATCCGTGTAGATTTTTCTCTCGTACTAGTTACTGAACCCTACGGTGAGTTTATTTCTCAGTTCATCGACTCGTGGACGCTACAGCGACGATGTGCTCTTCGAGCCGGTCGTTTCGACTATTTTTGCGTATTTTTCTGAGACCGGGCCAAAAATCGAAATTTTCAGAAATTAGGAAAATTTCCTAATTTCTTTTTCTAAATTCAATTCCACTATCTCTCCTGCTCATTTTCAACTTCACGCTATCTCACTCCGTTCTCTCCCGTCTCTGGTCCGTTCGGCGCGGGGCGCGCACCGTTGCGGAGCTGGCTGAGGCGTGGACGTGCTCGAGTGATCGGTTCGCGGGAAGGAGCAGCGAATGGAGCGTGGCGGGCGCGATCCCTCGGTGGATTCCGAGAGGGCGTCATTCATGATTCGGTGGTTTTCAGGGTGGTTTAGTCCCTTCGGGGCACGGTTTCTTCGGTGGAGGTAGGGAGACGGATCGCCACTTCCTTCTGCACGTTTTCCCTGCTTCTGTGCGTTGTTTGGTGCTCGATCGGGGGAGATCGGGCCGGTTTAGTGAAAACCGTAGTTTTTGGGGTTTTCAGGGTTCGCCGAAAATGGCAACCATTTGTGATGTGGTTAGTGTTAAACTGACCGTTGGGATGTCTGGATCCCATTCACGTAAGTTTCGTGTCGATCGGTTGTCATTCGAGGCCGGTAGGAGTCTGGGAACCTCGGTGACCCACCTTGGGTCGATTTGATGAAATCGCCCCGATCTCTAGTTTTAGGGCTTGCATGTGGGCTTTTGAGCCTCCTAGGGTTATTTTTCATCGTCTAGGTTTGTTTCCCCTGCGCTTCGGCGTGAATGGGGCGTGGAACGGCCCGATTTGGCGTTTCCACTGTTTTCCCGCCGTGACCGGTGTAGCGGTCGTTTCAGAGACCGTCACATGTCTCTGACGGCCCTACGACAGACCGTCACAGCGTCTGGGCATTTTTAGTTCTTCATGATTTTGGGAGTGTGACGGCCCAGGGGAGGCGCATTACAGCTCTCTGACGCGTCCGGGGTGATGCGTCACGCCTGTTTTGTCGTCCAGCGTTTTGGGTGAGTCGGTTCCCCTGACGCGCCCGCCTTGGTGCGTTAAGTTTGTGTAACGCGCCTGCCCCAGGCCGTTACACTTCGTTTAGCTGCGTTGGGTGGCTGTGTTGGCTATCTCTAACGGCCCTGCCCCCTTGTGTCACAGTGCTGTAACGCGTCCGCCGTGGACTGTTACGTACTGCTTGTCCGAGTTCTAGATTTTGGGTCGGTTGGCGTAACGCGCCTGTCCTCACGCGTTAGGTGGGTGTAACGCATCTACGCTTGTGCGTTAGGCCGCCGTAACACGCCTGCCCTGGTGCGTTACGTGGCTCACGTTGTGTCTTTGTGCCTGTTGTCTCTGACGCGCCCGCCCTGGTGCGTCGGGCCCGTGTAACGCGCCTGTGCTAGGCCGTTACAGTCCTGTTGTGGCCGTGATGGCCGTTGGGCTTTTTGGTGTGTGGTTGTGTGCTGTGGGTCTGTCTTAGGTAATGTTAGGGGCTATTTTGGGGTAGGTTTGTGGTGTGTCTGTCTATGTTAGGGTAATGTCTGTTGCTCCCGTGGTCTGGCCGCTTTCCTCGTGGACATCGGTCGATGCTCCTATGAAGGCTAAGACTACGTTTCTGAGTTTGTCGGCAGTTTCTTGTGCTACCTTCAGTGTTTGAGGTACGGGTGACAGTGCATGTTCGACTGTCTGTACTTCAGCGCCACTTTTCAAGCTTCTTCCTTGCGTCGCCCTAGACGTCCAGCAGTCGAGGGGTGACCTCGATATACAGTTATGTAAGCTAGTTTCCGTCGGCTCCTGCGGTTACCGTAGCGTCCTACGGGGGAGAAAACTAGCTAGAGGTCTGGCTCTAGGCAGGAGCCAGTGTGTGCACACGTGATCAGGGGCTGAGGACTGACGCCGACGGGCGTGACCCTGACTAGTACTTGTACTTGTGGTTCCGCGTGGGTCTGCGACTCGGCCGAGCTCGCGTAGTCCGCGATCGGTTGGTGGTCGAGACACTTGCGGGGTTTGTCGTGACCTGTCCGGGTTGGCCTTTCCGTGGCTGTACTCGAGGTCTGTGCCTGTCTAGGTCTTTTCTAGACTTTCATTTGCATGCCTGTTGTAGGTGTAGGTTCGGGCATTTGTGCGTGGTTTTCCCCATTTTCCTCGTTGCCCCCTGCTCCTCTTTCCCTTTCTAGGCCTGCTTGCCTGTTCGGGTTATTCCCCTCGTCTTTACCTGTTCCCTACTCCTGCTTCCCTTTCTTTTACAGCTTCCTAGTGCTGTTTCTTGCTGCTGTTCCTGTTGTTCCGTGTTACTGCACGTTGTTCAGTGGGGATCCGCGTGACCCCTACTGAGCCAGTGACACTGTAGCACCCTTTAAAAAAAATGAAAAAAAAATTATTATTATTAATATTTGCCACAAAAAAAAAATTAAATAAACTCTTTAGGAAGTTTATGTAAGAAGTGGAAACGAAGTTATCATATGTAAAGATTAATACCTTAAACCATTTTGAGCAGATTTGAACTACAGAGTCGACCCTGCCAGTTCACCGCGTTGACGCAGTACTGTTCATCGCGTTGACGCGATGAACTGATGAGTCAACCCAGTGAACTGGAAATGAACTGATGAGTCGACCCTGCCAGTTCACCGCGTTGACGCAGTACTGTTCATCGCGTTGACTCAGTACTGTTCACATGAACTGATGAGTCGACCCTGTCTGTTGGAAGGGTTGACGTAGTACTGTTCATATAAACTGATGAGTCGACCCTGCCAGTTGGAAGGGTTGACGCAGTACTGTTCACATGAACTGATGAGTCGACCCTGTTATGTTATGTAAAGGTTATTCACTTAACAAGTGGCTTCCTAGTGTAGTTGGTTAAGTGACTTGCATTCCAACCCAATGACCAGGGTTCAAATCCTAGCATCCACCATGTATCTACCCTTTTTGCCAAATAATTATATGTTATAAGCTAATCTTGCACTTACGAATTGGGCCATGGGTTATATGTCCAAACAATTGTCTCTTATCTCTCCAGCCTATCTCTTATCTCTCCAGCCTGTGCAAGCTGTAAAGACTCATTATTTCAGATCTTGTCCCCTATCCGTTCATACTAGACCCTATAACATCCCCTTTTGCTACCCCATTCCCATTCTAGCTTAGCTAAAGGTTGGGGCAAAGCTCTGCTAGAAGGGGTCTGCTGCTACGAACTTCACAGAGGTAGGTGTTCTCAACTTTTAACTAAATTAGTAGCTAATCTAGGATGATTAGTCTAGGCCTTTAGTATTAGGCTCATTTCCATGCGATGTTTAGTGTTTATAAAGCATGTGTTGGCTTAAATCTAGGATGATTAGCATATATTAACTTCATACCTAAGATAATTAGCATGTATTAACTTTATACCCAGAATAATTAGCAAGTATTAGCAAGTATTAGTGTCATATCTAGGATGATTAACATGTGTTGGCTTAAATCTGAAATGATTAGCATGTATTAGCCTTATACCGAAAATAATTAGCAAGTATTAGCAAGCATTAGTCTCATATCTAGAATGATTAACATGTATTGGCTTAAATCTAGGATGATTAGCATATATTAACTTCATACCTAAGATAATTAGCATGTATTAACTTTATACCCAGAAGAATTAGCAAGTATTAGTATCATATCTAGAATGATTAACATATGTTGGCTTAAATCTGAGATGATTAGCATGTAGTAGCTAGTATCTATATTTGATATAGTTCATGCTTTAGTAAAGGGCCTGTCATTATGTCAATTTCTGTGAAACTAAAACCTGAAATAGTGAAAGAAGAAATTGTAGTCAAGAGGATGAAAAATGTGGAAAAGAGACCAAGTTGAAAGAGGCCAAGTTGAAAAGAGACCAAGTTGAAAAAGACCAAGAAATTATATTGAAAATAGGGGGGTTCTAAGAAGGAGAATAACGAAGAATCTAGAGAGAATGAGAGTACATGATAGAAGAGAAAATCGTAGATTGGAAGGTTAGAAAGAAGTTTTATGAAGAGTGCAGAGAGAGAAAATGAGAGGAAGAAGGTGAAAAATGTGAAAAACTGAGATCTATAGGCATATGTGAACAGTTACTGAGTAAAAAAAAAATAGAACCTTAGAAAATTAATTATAACTTAAAAATTAAGAAGAATTGGAGGTCATGGTAGAAGAATAAAATCTACATCTACAAGAGAAGAAGAACTTTTGTGAAGAACTCAGAGTGAAAAGAGGATTGAAAGGGCATGAAAACTGGGAAACAAAAGAAAGTATCGATCCTGCCAGTTCATCGCGTTGACGCGATGAACTGATGAGTCGACCCTGCCAGTTTATCGCGTTGACGCGATGAACTGATGAGTCGACCCTGCCTGTTGACAGGGTAGACGCAGCCTGTTGACAGGGTCGACGCAGTGACCCTGCCTGTTGACAGGGTCGACGCTGCCTGTCCACTGCGTCGACGCAGTGAATGGCAGAGTCGACCCTTGTCTGTTGACAGGGTCGACCCTGTCTGTTCACTGCGTTGACGCTGTGAACTGATGGGTTGACGCTGTGAACTGATGGGTTGACGCAGCACTGTTCACATGAACTGATGGGTTGACGCAGCACTGTTCACATGAACTGATGGGTTGACGCAGCACTGTTCACATGAACTGATGAGTCGACCCTGTGAACTGGTAAACTGATGAGTCGACCCTGCCAGTTCATCGCGTTGACGCGATGAACTGATGAGTCGACCCTGCCTGTGAAAATGAACTGATGAGTCGACCCTGCCAGTTCATCGCGTTGACGCGATGAACTGATGAGTTGACGCGATGGACTATTGAGTCGACCCAGCTAGCTCATTACGTTAACGTGATCATTAGGCTTTCACTTTTGCCATCTCCACTGACAGATGGTAGCCGGAGAGGTGATTTTAACTCCTGACAGGGTCCTCTGAACCCTGTATAATTCCCAGGAAGGGCATCCCACAGTGAGGGTGTCATTTCCAAAATTGTCAGGTGGCCTATAAGGCACCTCTCTTATCTAGTTTTTCCGTGTATCAAACGTTACTGGTTTCCACTCCTAGTTCATCCCTACACATCAATGCGCCCTTGGATTCCATTCCATAATTCCACCTTATATATCATACTGGTCAAACCTTGAAATTCCATATTGGCTATAAATGAGAGTGGATGTCAACATACATGATGAATGCTGTGCATATAGGGCCCGGTCTGGTCCTGGGGGGAGCACCCGAAGGTACTTGTGCCCATGGGAGTTTATTGACCACGGTGTTTGGCATTGCACCGAAGTACTTGCTTGCTAGACTTTAGACATTCCACTCATGAGACTCATGATATTACTTGATTGATTGACTTGAGACCCGCAAAAGGGTAAAAGTGCTTACTTGAATGCATTATAAATAGCCAATTCCAGTTATACATACTTGAAACTACTTTGCTTACTATTGCTAGCTTGAATAACATGTTGCTATTCAGTTATCACTGACTTGACATCATTTACTATCACTTGCCACTGCTGCTTGAAATTGTGAAATCTATATACTCTCACTTTCTACTTCCGTCGATTTTACAATTCTTTGATATCTATCTGTCTGCATGCATAGGTTACGTACATTAAATGAATGTGTAATTCACTTAAAGCATGTTAAAATTTGAGATGTAAATCCTACTGAGCGATTCGCTCATCTAGTTGTTTTCTAACCTTTCCAGGAAATTCAGATATCAGCCAGAACTCGGAAGGGAATGAGTCGGAGTGATGAGTGTAAAAATAGAGTTATCTTGTTATCTTGTAAATTGTACTTGTGTAAATGGTGTTATTGTAATTTCATTTATGTCAGTCATATCAAGTTATGTCAGACGTCAGCTGTGTTAGTCCAATAATTGTAATAAGGGCTTGAAGCCTAGTAGTTGGACTTGGATATGTATGTAATTGTCATTGGGTTAGTTGTATCAATTGTCAGCTCATCCTAATTGTATTAACTTCGAGTTAAATCTTAGTTATTTGCGCACTCTGATATTTACAAGATTGACACGATCTATATAGACGCGTCACGCCTCCGGGTAATCTTCCGCGCTCGGGGCGTGACAGTCTTCGTGGTATCAGAGCCTAGGTTTTCAAACCTAGGGAACTAGAAAAAAAAATAAATAAACTGTTAGAAATTGAAATCTAAGTAAAAAAACTTGAGTTCAAGGATAGATATACCTTACCCGGTGAGATGGATAGAGCCATGGGTTAAGTTCTACAATGACTTTCGACCTTACCAGTAAATCCGATCTTTATCATACTTAACTCTTTTGTAGGATCATGGCTGCGGAAAGAGCACAATGGCGTGAGATGCAGCGCACCGTGCAAAACCTCACCGAGGCACTACAACAAGTGGCCCAAGGCGGAGCAAACCGTGGAGCAGGAGATCTCCACCGGAGTTTCCGTAACATGAACCCACCAAGGTTCACGGGTTCGTCTGACCCCGAGGATGCCGAGAATTGGCTGAAGGAGATAGACCTGATCTTTCGTGTGATGCAATGCTCGGATGAAGAGAAGGTTTTACTGGCCGTTTTCCAACTAGAGCGGGACGCTCGATGCTGGTGGGAATCTATAGAAGCAACACTGCCAGGATACCATGTCACATGGGATGAATTCACGGAGCATTTCAACAACAAGTACTTCTCCGACCATATCCAGGAAAAGAAGGCTGCGGAATTCGCCGTTCTAAAACAAAGAGGCTTGAAAGTGGCCGAGTGTGAGGCCCAGTTCTCCAGATTATCAAGGTATGCACCCCATTTGGTGTGTACGGAAAAGATGAAGGCGAGAAGATTCCTCAACGGGCTTCGGCCCCATTATATCACACAACTTGCCCCGATGGACATCCAAGTCTATTCGGAGATGGTTCGGCGTGCTCAACTGCTAGAAGACGCGACCGAGTTATCCGAGAGGATTCGAGGAAGAGACAAGAAGGAACCCGTCACTGGCCCGGGAAAATTCAAACAATCCTTCAACAAGAAGCGGTTCTTCACGGGAGGGGAGTCCTCCAAGATAAAGAAATTTCAGAAGAATGACAGGCCATTCTCCTCCACCACACCATCAAAGGAGATTTGCAAGTATTGTGATAAAGCTGGTCATAAGACCGAGGAATGCTGGAGAAAGTTAGGAGCTTGTCTTCGATGTGGGAGCCGAGAGCATCGAATCCCAAACTGCCCACTGATGAAGGAGCAGGACATCAAAGACGAGAAGCGTCCGATAAAGAAACAAGGCCGTCTACAAGCTCTCCGAGAGACGGAACCCACTGAAGGCGGAATTGTGGAAGGTACTCTCACTATTTGTTCAAAAATTGCTCAAGTTTTATTCGATACCGGAGCAACTCATTCATTCGTTTCCAAGAACTTTGCTGCTTCATTTTCTAAGAAACATGAACTGTTAGATTTGGTCATATCTACACCCCTTGGGAATGAGTCTGATATCACTTACCACTATCCAAATTGTGAAGTGATGATTAAGGGAAGCAATTTACCTGCTGACCTGATATGCCTAGATATGAAGGGTTATGATGTCATACTAGGTGCCGACTGGCTATCCACATACCAAGCAACTGTAGATTGCCGGCATGGCAAGGTAACTTTCGTAGATTTCCCAGAGCTAGTTTACAATAGCCCTCGGAGTAAATCACTTCTTATATCAGCACTCCGAGCTAGTAAACTTATGAATAAGGGATGCATGGCTTTCATAGCATTCGTGACTGCCACGGAAGTCGAGAAGGTTAAACTTGAAGACATCCGTGTAATTCGGGATTTTCCCGATGTTTTTCCAGAAGATTTAACCGGCTTACCCCCGGAGAGGGAAGTGTCATTCACCATCGACCTTATCCCTGGTGCTGGTCCTATTTCCAGGGCACCATACAGAATGTCCCCTGCTGAGCTGAAGGAACTAAAAGAGCAGCTAATGGAATTATTGAAAAAGGGTTTCATCAGGCCGAGTACTTCCCCATGGGGAGCACCCGTGCTATTCGTCAAAAAGAAGGACGGATCGATGAGATTATGCATAGATTATCGGCAGCTAAATCACCTTACAATCAAGAACAAGTATCCACTACCAAGGATTGATGAGCTGTTCGATCAACTATCTGAAGCTTTATATTTCTCCAAGATTGATCTTCGTTCTGGTTACCACCAATTGAAGATCAAAGAAGAAGACATTCATAAAACTGCATTCTGAAGCAGGTATGGGCATTACGAATTTACTGTTATGCCTTTCGGACTAACAAATGCCCCCGCAGCTTTTATGCAGTTAATGAACAGCATATTCAGGCCCTATTTAGACCAATTTATTGTGGTCTTTATTGATGATATTCTGATCTATTCAAAGACCGAAGAGGATCATAAAGAACACCTCAAGAAGGCATTACAGATATTAAGAGAAAACAAGCTATATGCCAAATTCAGCAAATGCGAGTTCTGGCTCGAGGAAGTATCCTTCTTAGGCCATATCATTTCAAAGAATGGAATTGCTGTTGACCCATCAAAGGTCGAAGCTGTGAAGAACTGGGGACGACCCACAAATGCAACTGAGATTCGGAGCTTCTTGGGTCTAGCTGGTTACTACCGGCGTTTTATCAAGGACTTCTCCAAAATTGCTGTTCCCCTGACAAGGTTAACCCGCAAGGAAGTGCTTTATGAGTGGAAGGAAGACTGTGAAAAGAGTTTCCAAACTTTGAAGGATCTCTTGACCACTGCTCCAGTCTTATCATTACCTATTGAAGGAGAAAAATATGAAGTATATACCGATGCTTCGGGTATTGGCCTCGGATGTGTATTGATGCAGAATGGAAGGGTCATTGCATATTCTTCCCGACAATTGAAGAAACATGAAGAGAACTACCCAGTTCATGACTTAGAACTGGCCGCAGTAGTATTCGCTTTAAAGATCTGGAAGCACTATCTCTACGGAGAACAATTCACCGTGTACTCCGATCATAAAAGCCTCAAGTACTTATTCTCCCAAAAGGAGCTGAACATGCGGCAAAGGCGTTGGCTCGAGTATCTCAAGGATTTCGACTTTACTATACAGTACCATCCTGGTAAGGGTAATTCCGTAGCTGATACCCTTAGTCGAAAGCCGAGAACAATATTGGCCAACTGCATGATACAAGAATGGAAACTGCTGGAGAAATTCTCTGAGCTTGATATCAGCACAGATGAGAAGAACATGTGTATTACTCTATCTCATATGAGCATACATCCAGATTTGCTACCTGAAATCAAGAAGTTACAAGAAGAGGATCCCTCGCTAGTGGAGATAAAGAGCAAGCTAGACGAGAGATTGGATTTCAAGCTGGCACCTGATGGTAGATTACTATTTCATGAACGGACATGTGTGCCCGTCTGTCCCGAATTGAAGAAGAAGATTCTTGAAGAAGCTCATAGATCGAGGTACACAATCCACCCTGGAGCCACTAAGATGTACCAAGACTTGAAAAGAACTTTCTGGTGGCCTAACATGAAAAGGGAGGTAGCAGACTTTGTGTCTCGTTGCCTCACATGCCAACAAGTGAAGGCGGAACATCAAAAACCCGCCGGAAAGCTACATCCGCTGGATATTCCCAAGTGGAAGTGGGAGGACATTGGCATGGACTTTATCATGGGTTTGCCCAAGACTAGGGGCGGATATGATGGAATTTGGGTAATTATCGACCGATTAACTAAATCGGCCCATTTCTTACCCATCAAAAGTCGATGGTCAGTCGACGTACTTGCTGCCCTGTATATTAAGGAGATGGTTAGATTGCATGGAGTTCCCGTCTCGATCGTATCTGACCGAGACCCACGCTTCACCTCTCATTTTTGGAAGGGTCTACAACACTCTCTGGGGACGAAACTTAATTTCAGCACTGCTTTCCATCCCCAGACAGATGGTCAGACTGAAAGGACAAATCAAGTTGTTGAAGATATGTTAAGGGCATGTATTATAGATTTCGGCGGAAGCTGGCATGACCACTTACCACTAGCCGAATTTGCATATAATAACAGCTATCAAGCTAGTATTCAAATGGCTCCTTTCGAGGCGCTTTATGGCAGGAGTTGTCGTTCTCCAATATGCTGGGAAGAAGTCGGTGAAAGACAAATTCTAGGCCCAGATATGGTTAGAGATTCGACTGAGAAGATACACCTTATCAGAGAGAGACTCAAGGTAGCTCAGTGCAGGCAAAAATCTTATGCTGATAATAGAAGGAGAGATTTGGAATTTCAAGTGGGTGACCATGTATTTCTCAAGGTATCTCCCGGCCGAGGTATTAGAAGATTCGGTGTTAAGGGCAAGCTTACACCAAGGTTTATCGGTCCATTTGAAGTATTGGAAAGAGTAGGCGAGGTGGCTTACCGCATTGCCTTACCTCCTCAACTCTCGGAAGTGCACAATGTATTTCATATATCTATGCTGAAGAAATATGTGCATGATCCTTCTCACATCATCAATCATGCTGAATTGGTGATTCAAAGGGATCTTACTTATGAGCAAAGGCCGATGCAGATCCTCGACCGCGAAGTTCGAGTTCTAAGGAGCAAGACGATCCCTATGGTAAAAATTCAATGGAATCGATGCTCGGAGCAAGAAGCAACTTGGGAGACCGAGGAATCTATGAAGAGAAGATACCCAGAACTATTTTAGTCGACAAGTATCTTATACTTTCTACAGTATCCTTATGTAGTTGAATTTACCCTTATACCATTGAATTTGGGGACCAAATTCTTTTAAGTAGGGGAGGGTGTAGCACCCTTTAAAAAAAATGAAAAAAAAATTATTATTATTAATATTTGCCACAAAAAAAAAATTTAAATAAACTCTTTAGGAAGTTTATGTAAGAAGTGGAAACGAAGTTATCATATGTAAAGATTAATACCTTAAACCATTTTGAGCAGATTTGAACTGCAGAGTCGACCCTGCCAGTTCACCGCGTTGACGCAGTACTGTTCATCGCGAACGCGATGAACTGATGAGTCAACCCTGTGAACTGGAAATGAACTGATGAGTCGACCCTGCCAGTTCACTGCGTTGACGCAGTACTGTTCATCGCGTTGATGCAGTACTGTTCACATGAACTGATGAGTCGACCCTGCCAGTTGGAAGGGTTGACGCAGTACTGTTCACATGAACTGATGAGTCGACCCTGTTATGTTATGTAAAGGTTATTCACTTAACAAGTGGCTTCCTAGTGTAGTTGGTTAAGTGACTTGCATTCCAACCCAATGACCAGGGTTCAAATCATAGCATCCACCATGTATCTACCCTTTTTGCCAAATAATTATATGTTATAAGCTAATCTTGCACTTACGAATTGGGCCATGGGTTATATGTCCAAACAATTGTCTCTTATCTCTCCAGCCTATCTCTTATCTCTCCAGCCTGTGCAAGCTGTAAAGACTCATTATTTCAGATCTTGTCCCCTATCCGTTCATACTAGACCCTATAACATCCCCTTTTGCTACCCCATTCCCATTCTAGCTTAGCTAAAGGTTGGGGCAAAGCTCTGCTAGAAGGGGTCTGCTGCTACGAACTTCACAGAGGTAGGTGTTCTCAACTTTTAACTAAATTAGTAGCTAATCTAGGATGATTAGTCTAGGCCTTTAGTATTAGGCTCATTTCCATGCGATGTTTAGTGTTTATAAAGCATGTGTTGGCTTAAATCTAGGATGATTAGCATATATTAACTTCATACCTAAGATAATTAGCATGTATTAACTTTATATCCAGAATAATTAGCAAGTATTAGCAAGTATTAGTGTCATATCTAGGATGATTAACATGTGTTGGCTTAAATCTGAAATGATTAGCATGTATTAGCCTTATACCGAAAATAATTAGCAAGTATTAGCAAGCATTAGTCTCATATCTAGAATGATTAACATGTATTGGCTTAAATCTAGGATGATTAGCATATATTAACTTCATACCTAAGATAATTAGCATGTATTAACTTTATACCCAGAAGAATTAGCAAGTATTAGTATCATATCTAGAATGATTAACATATGTTGGCTTAAATCTGAGATGATTAGCATGTAGTAGCTAGTATCTATATTTGATATAGTTCATGCTTTAGTAAAGGGCCTGTCATTATGTCAATTTCTGTGAAACTAAAACCTGAAATAGTGAAAGAAGAAATTGTAGTCAAGAGGATGAAAAATGTGGAAAAGAGACCAAGTTGAAAGAGGCCAAGTTGAAAAGAGACCAAGTTGAAAAAGACCAAGAAATTATATTGAAAATAGGGGGGTTCTAAGAAGGAGAATAACGAAGAATCTAGAGAGAATGAGAGTACATGATAGAAGAGAAAATCGTAGATTGGAAGGTTAGAAAGAAGTTTTATGAAGAGTGCAGAGAGAGAAAATGAGAGGAAGAAGGTGAAAAATGTGAAAAACCGAGATCTATAGGCATATGTGAACAGTTACTGAGTAAAAAAAAAATAGAACCTTAGAAAATTAATTATAACTTAAAAACTAAGAAGAATTGGAGGTCATGGTAGAAGAATAAAATCTACATCTATAAGAGAAGAAGAACTTTTGTGAAGAACTCAGAGTGAAAAGAGGATTGAAAGGGCATGAAAATTGGGAAACAAAAGAAAGTATCGACCCTGCCAGTTCATCGCGTTGACGCGATGAACTGATGAGTCGACCCTGCCTGTTGACAGGGTAGACGCAGCCTGTTGACAGGGTCGACGCAGCCTGTTGACAGGGTCGACGCAGTGACCCTGCCTGTTGACAGGGTTGACGCTGCCTGTCCACTGCGTCGACGCAGTGAATGGCAGAGTCGACCCTGCCTGTTGACAAGGTCGACCCTGTCTATTCACTGCGTTGACACTGTGAACTGATGGGTTGACGCTGTGAACTGATGGGTTGACGCAGCACTGTTCACATGAACTGATGGGTTGACACAGCACTGTTCACATGAACTGATGGGTTGACGCAGCACTATTCACATGAACTGATGAGTCGACCCTGTGAACTGGTAAACTGATGAGTCGACCCTGCCAGTTCATCACGTTGACGCGATGAACTGATGAGTCGACCCTACCTGTGAAAATGAACTCATGAGTCGACCCTGCCAGTTCATCGCGTTGACGCGATGAACTGATGAGTTGATGCGATGGACTATTGAGTCGACCCAGCTAGCTCATTACGTTAACGTGATCATTAGGCTTTCACTTTTGCCATCTCCACTGACAGATGGTAGCCGGAGAGGTGATTTTAACTCCTGACAGGGTCCTCTGAACCCTATATAATTCCCAGGAAGGGCATCCCACAGTGAGGGTGTCATTTCCAAAATTGTCAGGTGGCCTATAAGGCACCTCTCTTATCTAGTTTTTCCGTGTATCAAACGTTACTGGTTTCCACTCCTAGTTCATCCCTACACATCAATGCGCCCTTGGATTCCATTCCATAATTCCACCTTATATATCATACTGGTCAAACCTTGAAATTCCATATTGGCTATAAATGAGAGTGGATGTCAACATACATGATGAATGCTGTGCATATAGGGCCCGGTCTGGTCCTGGGGGGAGCACCCGAAGGTACTTGTGCCCATGGGAGTTTATTGACCACGGTGTTTGGCATTGCACCGAAGTACTTGCTTGCTAGACTTTAGACATTCCACTCATGAGACTCATGATATTACTTGATTGATTGACTTGAGACCCGCAAAAGGGTAAAAGTGCTTACTTGAATGCATTATAAATAGCCAATTCCAGTTATACATACTTGAAACTACTTTGCTTACTATTGCTAGCTTGAATAACATGTTGCTATTCAGTTATCACTGACTTGACATCATTTACTATCACTTGCCACTGCTGCTTGAAATTGTGAAATCTATATACTCTCACTTTCTACTTCCGTCGATTTTACAATTCTTTGATATCTATCTGTCTGCATGCATAGGTTACGTACATTAAATGAATGTGTAATTCACTTAAAGTATGTTAAAATTTGAGATGTAAATCCTACTGAGCGATTCGCTCATCTAGTTGTTTTCTAACCTTTCCAGGAAATTTAGATATCAGCCAGAACTCGGAAGGGAATGAGTCGGAGTGATGAGTGTAAAAATAGAGTTATCTTGTTATCTTGTAAATTGTACTTGTGTAAATGGTGTTATTGTAATTTCATTTATGTCAGTCATATCAAGTTATGTCAGACGTCAGCTGTGTTAGTCCAATAATTGTAATAAGGGCTTGAAGCCTAGTAGTTGGACTTGGATATGTATGTAATTGTCATTGGGTTAGTTGTATCAATTGTCAGCTCATCCTAATTGTATTAACTTCGAGTTAAATCTTAGTTATTTGCGCACTCTGATATTTACAAGATTGACATGATCTATATAGACGCGTCACGCCTCCGGGTAATCTTCCGCGCTCGGGGCGTGACAGACACGAGGCTCACCCGTGCTTTTTAGGTGGGGTGATGTGTTCGTTCTGCTTCCGCGGGTCCTGGAGTTCGAGTCGTAGCTGCCAGCTGGTACCTCCGTCGGGCTTCCCCCGACTTCTCGGTACGTCTTTTCTTTCTGTCGACTGTACTGCTAGACTGCTGTCTTTTCTTTGGCCTTGACTCTGGGTATATAATTGTGTAAAATCTGTTAATAATAAAAAGTAATTTTATTTCTGCTACTTTAGCAAACCGATCTAATGAAATTTAATTACTTGCTGTTATATCTATCAGTTCAATGTACTACACGATAATCATTTTTCCTTTCACAGCTTTACTGCTCTTGGGAGGCCTCACGGGTTCCAAGTGGTATCAGGCGTATTCGGTAGTCCTACCAGGTATATCTGGTATCCGGAATCCGGATCGTCACACTTTATCACCTAAGAAAACTCTGATCCACACCAAATCACGTTGAATCTCCAATCAACGCATGAACTGCAACCCCACTTCATGCGAACCACTTCTTCCAGCTCTCATGAACCACTTTCTGCCGCCACCTGGCCAAGCCTCCTCGCGTCCACTATTTGTAGCCGGGGGAGGAAAGGAGCGGAATGGGGGGAGAAGGGGAGAGGAAGAGGAGGAAACGAGAGACAAGAGAAGAGGGGTGCGGGGGTTTAAAAATTGAGGTTGGGGGTTTTTCAAAAACCCTAGAAAAAGCAAGAATGCCTAAAACCCCTTTCTCTAGATTAATTCGGGTCAAATGACAATGAAAATTCTGAAATAACTCGGCAACCCTATACAGAATCCAAAATTCATAATTTAGATATTTTAAATGTCTACAAAAATTGATCCGACATCCGCTAAACCACGATCCAAAAACTCAGGTCGTGACACATTCCTAATTCCTTACAAAAATTTGTCCTTGAAATTTGCACTAGAGTATAACCAACATGGGAGGAAGGACTTACTCAAATAGGTAAGGGATCTACCGTCGTGTCTCATCTTCACGCTCCCAGGTTGCCTCACCTCCAAAGTGATGTTGCCAGACCACCTTTACCAAAGGAATAATCTTGTTTCTCAACTTCTGCTCTCGTTGATCCTCAATGCGGATAGGATACTTCGAGACGGACAAGTCTAGCAGGACCTCGGTCCATAACAAATCTTCAAGGATATGAGAATCATCTGGCATATACTTCTGTAACATCGAAACATGGAACACTTCACGTACTACCACCGTCTCCAGTGGTAACTGCAACCGATAAGCCAAATGGCCAATGCGCTCTACAATGGGAAAAGGGCCAACATAACAGGGACTCAGCTTCCCACGCCTGCCAAACCACATTACTCCCTTCATAGGGGAGACCCTCATGAACACTTGATCACCTAGCTCAAATTTGAGAGGTCATCTCTACTGATATGCAAAACTCTTATGCCGACTTTGTGCTACTCACAATCTCTGCTTAACAACCCGAACCACCTCTACACACTGCTACACAAGGTCTGGGCCCATCATAATCCACTCACCAACCTAGAACCAATCCAATGGAGTCCAACACGGTTGCCCATATAGAGCCTCGTATGGAGCCATGCCGATACTAGAATGGTAACTGTTATTGTAGGCGAACTCTACCAAAGGCAAGTGATGAATCCATAAACCCTGCCACTCTAGACAACAAGCTCTCAACATATCTTCTAGAGTTTGGAGAGTCCTCTAAGATTGTTGTTTTCCGACGCGTGGACATCGGGAAAGTCGGTGACCGCGGTGAGAAGGGGGAATAAAGCAACAAAGGAGAATGAGGGAGTTTATGTTATATCGGGGGTATTTTCCTTTGCAACTGTCACGCCCTGAGATATACAGCAGAATTAAGTCGGGAGTGTGGACAGTCGGTAATACGCCTCAAGCTAGCAATATAATCAGAGCGCTAAACATTCACACATAAAAGAGGAATGCACAAAGTCATTGTTGTACCCAGACAATTTCCCTAGCAAAATATCGAGAAATAAGGGTTCAGAAATTTTCCCGAACACCTTTAAAGTGTGGGTTACCCAACCCTCCTATGGCTCCCCGAGCCCAGCCAAGGGTCCCAACCGGCTAGCCGTGACGTATGGCAACATCAACAATTGATCGGGGCTACCCCCGATCACTCAGTTTGTGGGTTCTCCGGCGTTCTACATAGCCACTCGGGCCAACCAGGGGGCGCCCTGACGACAGGCCATGACACGTGGCACTCAGCAATGAGGCTGAGATCTACCCCCAAGATGCCTCCATCCAGCCTTCTGAAGTGAAAGAAAGACCTATCTTGGTCAACCACAGGCTTTAGAATCCCATAGCACCCGTTTGCGGCCCATACATGCGTGTCAAGAATTTTCCCCCAACACCTTGCAGGCGTGCATATCCCAGCCATTCTACAACAAGCCGAGGGCCAACCCGCGGCTCCAGCACTCTAGCCAGTTCCTATGATAGCCTTCCTGATGCAGGACGGACACGGGGACCGACTCTACGTGGTATGAAACTCGGACTCTAGATGCGGACACGACCAGCAACACATGATGGGAGAGACACTAGGCCCGACACGGAGAGCTCCTATAGGCTATACGTCGCTAACAGAAACGCAAGCTCACTCGTCGTCCCAAGCGAGGGAAACGCGGATCGTGCGCGGTTGAAGAACCGGCAGAGTTCACGGGTAGTCGACTCACTTCCGGACTCGGATCGAGTCACGGGACGGGTCACTCTCACGCTCACAGCGGTGACATGAACTCACGGGCTAGTACCTATCACTCTCAGCAGCGGCAAAAGACCATATACTAAACTAGCAATTGAACGTCGAGAAGTTTAGACCATTACCTCCACGCACCCGGCGTGGCGAAGACAACCCCGACCGAATTACGGACTCCCTGTTAAACAATGTTACAGCAATACAATAATTTGACCCACTCCACGCAGGGAGGTAAAAGGTCACATGTGGGGCCCCGGAATCACGCAAAGCGGGTTGACGGGCAGCATCTTGATGTCGCCCGACGGTGCCGAACTCCGCGTTTTCGTGCTTTCCGAACTGCGGGTTCTGCGGGCCCGTGGGGCCCACGGACGGCGCTGTCCTCCGGATCTGTGGGGGTGGGACCTGCTGTGATGGGGACCCATGGTGGCGCGCCTCCACGGACGGCGGTCGGCCGGAAACACCGATCGGGGGTCGATCGGCCCCGATTCCCAATTCGTGGACTAGCTGCCCACGGATTTCTGGTTCTGTCCTCCGGCGCGCGCTCCGGCGAGAATGGCCGCTGCGATCAATGCCGACGTCAGATCGGCGCGCATGAGCTATCGTTGGAAAGATCTCTTGAAATCCTTCGATCTAGGCTCAGATAGATCTGCTGTATCTGGTCAGATCTGGACTTTACTGAATTTACAAGCTCCTGTTGTACAGTACCCGAAATCTCAGATCTGTAGGGAACTTGTCTAAGAACTACCGTTGACCGCCTAGTAGACCTCCGATTCAGCTCCTTAGATCTTCATGAAAGTTATATAATTTTGCACAAGAAAGATGGAAATATTTTTTTTGGACTGATTGGAGGTGTCTACGAATTGATATGATTTTTATACTGGACAGAGGTCGGATCTGGAAACAGGTGGTTAGCACTGTAGCTAGCTCTGAGAATGAATTTTGAAAAATAGGTGGAGGGTTGATCAAAAATCAGGAAAATTCTTGGAAGGAGGGGTGGGTGGAAAGAACACCCAGTAAAATTGGGAGCTCAGAAAAAAATCAAAAGATGGGTCGGAGATGAGAAACTCAGGAGAAGTGGAAAATCAGATCTGAAGCTGGCAGATTGGAACTTGGAACTTGAACGAAAATGGGAAATTGTCAAATCAAAGATTCATGACCCACCAATTTTTTTAGGATGTGGGAAACACCTCTGGAACATCCCCTAAAAATCTCAAGTCGATCTGAGCTCGTGGTTGATTGCAGAATTTCATGGAAGTGGCAGTGGTTGGCTGAAAATAGAACTCAGACGAACTTGATGGCGGTGCGATGGCGGCTCGTGGCGGCGGCGATGATGACCAGAACCGATAGGGAGGAGTCACACCTCCAGAATGCAGCCTTCCCAGCTGCAAGGAGGAGAGAGGGGCGGCCTAGGCCTTGCTCAAGGGTATTTTCTTCCAATTCAAATGCATTAATTCTATAAAAATGGAAATTACAAGCATATATAGGTCACCAATCTAATCAATCCTCCACCGTTGGATCTAGGGGTGGGAGATGGAGGGCTGGGATTGCATGTGACCATCCACATAAATTACAATTAAAAAAATAAAAGGGGGGGGGGGGCTATTGACTAGAATGGCAAGGGGGGAACAAGCTTGACATGGTAGGTGGGGTGGGTGGCCAAATGTGGACTTTCCAAGTCACTTGTCCCCCACTTGGCCCACCCTTCTAGAAGCCTCCATGTGGAAGGTTGACTGACCCCACATGGGACCCTAGGCTGAGGTGGATCAATGGGAAGGGGCCTGGGGGGCCCATGGGGCCCAGGGGTCCCATTTTACAAATATGCCCCTCTTACAATCAAAATTACATACCGAATAAAATGAAGTAAACACACATTAAACATAAATAAAGTCTAACTAAATATGATAAATGCCGGGACTCATGGGGGAGTCTCCAGGCTGTCTCCGAGCCAGATGGATGCTGAGGTAGCTCGAGTCGTCCTCCGTGTGCGGTACCGGTGGCTCGGCGTGTCGCACCGCTCAACTACTCGGGTGTCCGCACCAATTCTCCCCGGGTGGGAGAAACTCGACCCTATCGAGTAAGGGTCTGCATCGCTCCTGTATCGCTCCAGAAGGTCCGGATCAATCCGCTGCAACTCTCCATGTGTGATCCACGCGTCCTCGGTAGCGGGCCGTCCTCTCCATCGCACTAGGTAGCGCGGGTAGGATCCACTCCTGGTAACTGTCACCTGCTCATCCAGTATATGATCTATATGCTCACGCTGCCGTAACAAGGGGGCTGGAGGTGGACACTCAGGTGTGGGATCGCTCTCAAGGAGAGGAGATGGCTCGAAAGGCTCACTAGGGATCACCACTGGGTCCCTGTATGCAACTAGATCCGATTCATTAAAAGTAGAGCTTATACCGTATTCCTCAGGCAAGTCCACAACGTACGCATTGGATCCAACGCGTTTCAACACTTTGAATGGACCGGCTCCGCAAGCTTGCAACTTCTTAACGGTTCCGGAGGGAAACCGCTCAGGTCTTACCCTGATCATGAGATATTCGCCCTCTTGGAACTCTCGGTGGTGTCGGTGGGCATCGGCTAACTCTTTGTACCGTGCATTGTTGGCCTCAATGTGACGACAGATGTCGTCATGCAAACTCCTAACATGCCTAGCAAACGACTCGGTCGACTGCATTGTTGGCCTCAATGTGACGACGGATGTCGTCATGCAAACTCCTAACATGCCTAGCAAACGACTCGGCCGACTCCGACACTCTAGCATGGAAAGGCATGGGGACAAGGTCAACTGGTTTCCTAGGCCTATGACCTGTGACAATCTCAAATGGACTCATACCGGTAGACCTATTCACCGAATCATTGTATGCAAACTCAGCCATGGGTAGAATGAGATCCCAATCCCCAATGCGGTCCCTAACTAGACACCTCAAAAGATCACCCAGACTCCTATTGACTATCTCGGTCTGACCATATGTCTGGGGATGATATATAGTGGAAAATTTGCGGTGAATACCCATCATATGCTATAGTGTCTTCCAAAAATAGGAGGTGAATCTAACATCACGGTCAGACACTATAGTGCGAGACAACCCGAACTTGCACACCACATGAGTAAGGAATAGGCGGACTACCCTAGAAGCATCCGAAGTCTTCGAGCAAGGGATAAAGAGGGCCATCTTTGAGAAACGGTCAACCACCACATAGACCGAATCATGCTTCCTGGAGGTACGTGGCAATCCTAAAACAAAGTCCATGCTAACATCCTGCCACGGGGCATCAGGCACGGGAAGTGGGGTATAAAGGCCCGAGCTTTGCTTCTTCATCTTGGCCGTAGCACATGTACGGCACTGAGCCACGATGTTAGCGACATCGCGCTTCAAGCTCGGAAAATAAAATCTATGCTCAACCGCCTCGATAGTCTTGTTCCGACCAAAGTGGCCGGCTAGACCTCCCGCATGTAGCTCCCACACTAAAAAATCTCGAACCGAAGTTCGGGGAACACATAGCCTGCTACCTCGAAAGAGGTAACCCTCCTGAAGCACATAATCATCAACGTCTCTCGAGGGTCCGGCCTGGAGAGTGGTAAAAATCTGACCGAAGTCAGGACAATCAACATAGGCCTCCTTCATCTTCTCTAACCCTATGACCTCGGCACTCATGGTGGTAAGCAAACATGCTCGCCGACTCAAGGCATCAACCACCTTGTTCTCCACTCCAGCCTTATGTTTAAGCACAAAGGTGAACTGCTGGAGATACTCGACCCAACGACTGTGACGTGAGTTAAGCTTCTTTTGGGAATGGAGGTACCTCAATGCCTCGTGATCGGAGTATAGGACAAACTCCTGATGTAATAGGTAATGCCTCCAATGCCTAAGAGACTGAACAACTGCGTAAAATTTTTTATCATATGTGGAGTATCGCAGTTTCTCGTCATTCAGCTTCTCGCTGAAATATGCAACCGGGTGGGCCTCCTGACTCAACACACCTCCTATCCCAACACCCGATGCATCACAAGAGACCTCAAACACCTTCGAGAAATCAGGCAGTCGAAGGATAGGTGTCTGGGTCATGCGTTCCTTGATGTCCTTGAAGGCGGTAGGTGCGGCCTTCGTCCATACAAATGTGCCCTTTTGGATACAATCCGTGATCGGGGCGGTGACGGAGCTAAATCCGCGGATGAAGCGACGATAGAACGTCGCAAGGCCATGAAAGCTGCGGACATCATGAATCGTACGGGATTCTGGCCACTCAACAATGGCCCGGACCTTCTCCGGATAGACGGAGACCCCAGTACTAGACACAATGAAACCCAAGAAGGTAAGTGGTGCGGACACCCGAGCAGTTGAGCGGCGCGATACGCCGAGCCACCGGTACCGCACGAGGAGCACGACTCGAGCCACCTCAGCATCTATTTGGCTCGGAGACAGCCTGGAGACGCCCCCCTGAGTCCCGACATTTATCATATTTAATTAGACTTTATGTATGTGTAATTTGTGTTTATTTCATTGCATTCGGTTTGCCATTTTGATTGTAATAGGGGCTTATATGCAATTCGGACCCCGTGGGCCCCACGGGCCCCCCAGGCCCCATCCCATTGGGCCACCTCAGCCTAGGGTCCCACGTGGGGTCAGTCAACATGCCAAATGGAGGCATCTAGAAGTTTGAATGGCAAAAGGACACATGGGAGACAAGTGGCTTGAAAAGTCCAAGGAGGCTACCCACCCCCACCTACCAAGTCCACCTTCTACACCCTAGTCCAAGGGCCGCCCCCCCTTAAATTTTTTAATGTTTTTTGTGTGTGTGTGTGTGTCTCATGCCATCCCAGCCCTTCATCTCCCACTCCTAGATCCTACGGTAGTGGATGGATGTGAGATGTAACCTATTTAAGCTTGTATTTTCCATTTTAGTAGAATTAATGCCATTTGAATCAAAGTATTTCCAAGAGCAAGGGTTGGTGCGCCCCCCTCCTCTCTCCTCCCTCTCCCCCTTGAAGCTGTGAAGGCTTCCATTCTGAGGTGTGACGCCTCGTGTATCAGTTCCGACGATCGCCGCCGCCGCCACGAGTCGCCACCGCACCGCCTTCGCCATCAATGGAGTTCTGCCCGCGCAGTACCATAGGAGCTTCCACGAATTTCCTGTCTCAGCCCCGAGCTCAGATAGATCTGGGGATTTTATTGGGTGTTCCAGAGGTGTCAAGGACATCCCACAAATTTTGGTTTGCCATTCAGATCTCGTTTCATATTTTTTGATTTTCGTCCACTCTTCTATTTCGGTTCTGCCAGAGTTCTGTCCAGATTCATCCCCGCCCTGAGTTTCATGTCTTAGGTCCACTTTTTGATTTATTTTGGTTCACCCAATTTTACTGGAGGTTCCACCTATCCACCCCTTCATCCACAATTTTTGGTTCGTCCATCCCATATTTTCTAAAATTCGTTCTCAGACACATCTACAGTTCTATCCACCTGTTCCCAGATCCGACCACCAGTCACTGCAAAAATCATAGTAAATCACCACCACCTCCAAATCAAATTCCAAAAATAGTCCCAGTTCCGTGGTTGGATACCCTACAACTTTGAAGAAGAGCTCAAGAGCTGAATCGGAGGTTGACTAGGTAGTCAACGGTGGTTCTCAGACAAGTGCCCTGCAGATCTGAGATTTCGGTTACTGTACAACAGGGGCTTGTAAATTCAATAAAGTTCTAATCTGACCAGATCCAGCAGATCTCTCTGGTTCTAGATCGAAGAATTTGAAGAGAGATTTCCAACGATAGCTCATGCGTCCCGATCCGACGTCGGGATTGCTCGCAGCGGCCGTTTTCGCCGGAGCGCGCGCCGGAAGACAGCAACCAAAATCCGTGGACAGCTAGTTCATCAATTGGGAATCGGGGCCGATCGACCCCCGATCGGTGTTCCCGGCCGACCGCCGTCCGTGGAGGTGCGCCACCAGGGGTCCCCATCACAGTGGGTCCCACCCCCGCAGATCCGGAGGACAGCGCCATCCGTGGGCCCCGCGGGCCCGCAGAACCCGCCGTTCGGAAAGCACGAAAACGCGGAGTTCGGCACCGCCGGGCGACATCAAGATGCTACCCGTCAACCCAATTCGCGTGATTCCCGGGCCCCGCATGTGACCTTTTACCTCCCTGCGTGGAGTGGGTCAAATTATTGTACGGCTGTAAAATTGTGTTAACCGGGGGTCCGTGATTGGCCGGGGTTGTCTTCGCCACGTCGGGTGCGTGGAGGTAATGGTCCGAACCTCTTGGCGTTCATTTGCTTAGCTAGTATACGGTCTTTTACCGCTGCCGAGAGTGTAGGTACTAGCCCGTGTGTCCATGTCACCGCTGTGAGAGTGAGTGTGACCCGTCCCGTGACTCGATCCGAGTCCGGAAGTTGAGTCGGACTACCCTTGACCTCCGCCGGTTCCTTAACCGCGCACGGTCCGAGCTTTCCCTCGCTTGGGACGACGAGTGAGCTTCCACTTCTGTTAGCGACGTTTTGCCACTAGGAGCTCGTCGTGTCGGGCTTAGTGTCTCCCTGGTGTGTGCTGCTGGTCGCGTCTTCATCTAGAGTCCGAGGGTGGCACCTAATAGTGTCATCTCCCGTGTCCGTCCCGCATCAGTTTGATATCAGAGCGAGTCGAGTCTAGGGTAGTCGTTGCATAAGTCATGCATCATGGTCTAAGTCGAGTCTAGGATCATCATTATTTTCAAAACAAAAAAAGAGTGTTTTAAACTGCATTTCACCCAATAGCCCGGTATATTAAAAGGCGTTGCCCGAACGTTAGGTTATGCCTATCGGGAGGGTAGCGTACTTGCGCGAGTGATCTTCGGGTCGCTTATCTCCGCCACGTACCAGATATTGGTTTAGGTCTAGGTGCATTAGTCGGTGTTTGCATTAGTTAGTGCATTCCAACCTTGCATATCCGGTCTAGTGTAGTGTCCAAGTGTCGGCATGTCCAACATATAGTCCCCCCCCCCAATTTCCCATGGATTCCCAATCACCCGGGCATTATGGCCATTGGTCCACCTATGGGCTTGGCAACCACCCACTCCACTTCCGTAGGCCCGAAGCCTCGAATTTTTATGGCTCCAATGGCCCGGGCTCCAATGGCCCGAGCACTGTAGCTAGCTCTGAGAATGAATTTTGAAAAATAGGTGGAGGGTTGATCAAAAATCAGAAACATTCGTGGAAGGAGGGGTGGGTGGAAAGAACGCCCAGTAAAATTGGGAGCTCCATAAAAAATCAAAAGATGGGTCGGAGATGAGAAACTCCGGAGAAGTGGAAAATCAGATCTGAAGCTGGCAGAACTGAACTTGGAACTTGAACGAAAATGGGAAATTGTCAAATCGAAGATTCATGACGCACCAGTTTTTGTAGGATGTGGGGAACACCTCTGGAACATCCCCTCAAAATCCCAAGTCGATCTGAGCTCGTGGCTGATTGCAGAATTTTGTGGAAGTGGCAGTGGTCGGCTGAAAACAGAACTCCGACGAACTCGATGGCGGTGCGATGGCAGCTCGTGGCGGCGGCGATGATGACCGGAACCGATAGGGAGGAGTCACACCTCCAGAATGCAGCCTTCCCAGCTGCAAGGAGGAGAGAGGGGCGGCCTAGGCCTTGCTCAAGGGGATTTTCTTCCAATTCAAATGCATTAATTCTATAAAAATGGAAATTACAAGCATATATAGGTCACCAATCTAATCAATCCTCCACCGTTGGATCTAGGGGTGGGAGATGGAGGGCTGGGATTGCATGTGACCATCCACACAAATTACAATTAAAAAAATAAAAGGGGGGGGGGGCTATTGACTAGAATGGCAAGGGGGGAACAAGCTTGACATGGTAGGTGGGGTGGGTGGCCAAATGTGGACTTTCCAAGTCACTTGTCCCCCACTTGGCCCACCCTTCTAGAAGCCTCCATGTGGAAGGTGTTAGGGTGCTAGGCCTGGATACAGAGGGGGGGTGAATGTATCCCTCTAGAAAATATAGCCCTAATTAAAACTCTATAGCTCAGATATGCAGAATAAAATCTAATGAGCTTTCCAATATGAAATGATAAGGCAACAAATGAACAAACAGTTGGACTGCAACAATGCAGCCACCTGATCAACCAGAAACGAAGGCAGAGCTAAACAACCCAAACATACTTAGAAGAATATAATGCTCAAAAATAACTCTCTAGATAATGCAACTAGCCAATCATGCACAACCTGTGAATGGGAGGTAGAAGATATGGAGCTAACGCAAGGCAAACCACTGCACAAATAATTTTTAGGTGGTTCGGTCCTTCAGACCTACATCCACCCCTCACTCCCAACCGGAGTGAGGCTTCACTAGCCAACGCTAGAACCGAGCAGACTCAGTCTGCGAACAGTTGCTGCCACACAGCTTGACCAGGGGAACGGCCTCCCCTCTTCCTCCCAACCGGAGGGACACCTGGACTTGCTACCCACAAGCCCAGAACCGGAGACAAGTCTCCCTTCCTCCAAACCGGAGGGAACCCACAAGTAGCTCCCAGCTACTTGCAACCGGAGATCAGATCTCCCTTCTCCTGACCCACAGGAGGAACCCGATCCCCAACAGGGCAATCGGAAGAACAAGGCTAACCATAGAGACAAAAGGAAAAATAAAGGAACATAAAGAACACAGCAACAAAAGTTGAAATGAACCACAATAGTCGTTCTGGATTTGATCCACGAACAGACTGAACAAATCTTCAATAGACTCTCTCCTCTTCTTCTTTTCTTCCTCTTCTTTCTTCTTCTCAGCTCACGCAATCTTTCTCTTCTGCTCTCACTCTCTATTTTCTTCTCTTTCGCAGGCTCTCACTGTCTCTTCTCTTTCTTCTTCTTCTTCTGCTTCCTTCTTCTTCTGCTCACTGCTTCTCTTCTTTTTTTCGATCGAACTCTCGGCACTTCTGCACTTTTTTACTATTCCTCTCAAGACTTCGATCATCCTTCTTCAGACAACCGAGACTCCCATTTATAGCAGCTCAAGCAGAGGCAGCACTGGGCGCGTGTGTCCTCCACATTTCCCGCCCAGATATTTGGCCACGTGTCAGCATCCTGGTACCTCGTCATCCTGGGATCACGAACTCAAGTCTGCTGCGTTGACTCCATCAACCTGCTGCGTTGACGCATCGGTGATCCAGTGATCAAGTCTTCAACAGATAGACGTGCTGCGTCGACGCTCTCAGCATGCTACGTTGACGCATTGGTGTTCCAGCATCTGAACTTAGATGGCTTCAGCCCTCTCACGTTTCGTGTGGAGTGCGTTGACGCATTGTGCAACTGCGTCCACCCTCTGGTCACCTTGTCGATCCATCAACCTGCTGCGTCGATGCCACTTGATGAATGCGTTGACGCACCAGAGTAATCCAGTAAGCCATTGGCTCTCCCTTTGTAACTGCTGCGTCGACGCTGCTCTATTTTGGCGTTGACGCAGTGAAATAACTTGTGAAGGTCTCTGCTTCGTGGAGTTAACATTGTGGATATCAGTGAAGGATTGTGGATATCAGTGAAGGCTTCTTCAACTGATGCGTGGACGCTTTAAGCTCCCAGCGTCGACCCTGTTCCTTTCTAGCAACAAGTATGAAATCAAGTGAAAGTATTATTGAATGAAGATTTAATTCATCATTGAATTGAACACATCATTCATATCTCATGGTTGTCATCATCAAAACCAGGGGCATAACAATCTCCCCCTTTTTGATGATGGCAACTATGAGGTGAATGCCATTGATGCCATTGCATCTAAACAACCATGGTTATTCATATCAAGCATGGAGCTTTAGATTAACAGGAAATCTATTCATTGACTGAAATGAGCATTAATTTTGTCGTCCATTCAAGTTCAAGACTTTACATCATTGAACCAGACAAAAAGAAGAAAACACTTAGTTAGTCAGCAGGATTGATGCAGATGCAATGAACTCTAGATGCAATGAACTCTAGTTTAGATTCCAGCTTAACTTCATAATTCTCCTCCCCCTTTGACATCATCAGGAAGGGGAGTAGATGTGGGAGAGCTATGGAAAGTAACGATTGTATTTTCTGGCAGAAGAAGGTGTTTGTTGCTGACGAGAGGATTGCCCTTGAGGTGGCTGATGAGACTACTGTCCTGAGGCAGATTGATCTCTGGCTAGTATATTCCTGATATCCTAAGAGATTTTGCCCAGCTGGTGACTTAGAGTGGTGCGTACACTGTCAATGGCAGAGGAGAGATCAGCTGTGACAGATTCCTTATTGTGAAACTTGTCTCCAAGTGACTGAATTGCTGCAGTCACTTTGCCAATCTTTTCTAACACAACTTTGAGGCATTGGGGAAGTGCATTGACAAGACTCTTGATGGTTTCAACTGCTATCCTCACATCATAGCACAGATCAGTAATCTTGGCAAAGGATGAAAAAATTGTAGCTTGTTGGCTGTGCATCTCTTTCACCAAAGTGGCTAGTTTGTCAAGGAGAGATGATATGTGCTGAAGGACTGTCCTTGTAGCTTGGTCAGAAAGCATCTTGGAGAGTAAGAATTTTTGCCACTCAGATAAAATAGAAACTTCGAATTGTATAATCCTAGTAGTCAGTTTGTTGAGATGGTAATTTGTGAATTCCATTAATTTGTCCATCTTGGCATCCTGACGCTGCATCATCATAGTCATGTTCACTAACATCTCTTCAATAGTTGCTGGGGGTGGAGCTGCATCAGAAGTTGGAGAAGTTCTTCTATAAACTTTAATGGCTCCAGTCATAGGGGGTCCCATGGTAGGTGCAGACCCACTGGGTTCTACAGTTTCCAACCGAGGGCTTGATGATCTATCAAATGATACCTCAACCTCATGCTCTCCTCTTACTGAACTCCCCTCTGGTCTGTCTTCTCTCACAACAGGTGGAATTGGTAACTCTGTCCTGTTCACTTGACTATCACCCGCAGTGTCTGTTCTTGTTGCCTGACCTGTTTCTAATGGAGCTGTTTGCTGACTGGGAAGAATTTGAACTGGCTTACCATTAATGACTTTAAAACCCATAAACTTCTGAGTATAAGAAAGTGTGTAAACATTCCCTTGAGGGATGATTATTTTCTTCTCAGAGCCAAAGTCTACTCCAACTTTTCGAAAAACCAGCAGTTAATGGAGCAGCATAAGGAAGTGTTCTAGACTGTGTCAGGCATGACCCCATAGTTTGAATAACTACATCAGGCAGGGAGATATGTATTCTCTTCAGCATACAGTAAAGTAGAAATCTCTGCATCTCTGTCACCCTTTCCCTACCACTGCTCTGTGGTGTGATCATGGAAGTGCAAATGTGGTGGAGTAGTATATTCAAAGGAGAGAATTGATTTGCTTTGAGACTGGCTAGATAGGTTTCCCTGACATCGGAATGATCACTGGGTTTGTCAGTCAGGAGCGCATAAGCATCGTGTTCATCAAACTCAAAGCTGTGAAGCTGAACCCCATTCTTGGGGACTTTCTAGGCTCTGGCAAGCAGCTTATTTGTTAGTTCGAAGCTGACATTCCTTACAGAAGATGTAAGTTTTGGAACGTGTGGTTCATACTTCAAATTTTGGTAGAACTCTCTGACCAGGGTGGGGTAATATACCGTATGGGTTGTGACAAAAGACCACCAGCCCTGATAGTCCAATGTGGGAAATAGTTCCGGAAAAACGTCGAGCATCTCATGGTCGGTAGCATCAACATACCGGGAAATGAGAACTTTCAGAGGTTCTCTGACGGTGACTGTACGAGAGCTATCTGCACCTTTCTGTCCTGCTGCAGAAACTGAAGATGAACCTTTCTTTTCTTTCCTGACTTCAGATGCCTTTCACTTTTTGGTTGGCGGACTAGGGTTGAGTGGACGCGTCTCTTTCCTCTTGCCTTTATCGTGATCAGCTTCGGAGCGGGACTCCATTTCTCCTTCGGCCGATGCAGAGCTTCTTTGATGTTCCTCGGCCTTCTTCTTACCCTTTGTAGTGGATGTCGGAGGTGCCATCACAGTGAGGTGAATGGAACAGGAAAGTGCAGTGAGGGTTTTTTGGAGAAGACGGAAGGTAGAACGACCAAGGGTAGCGAAAGGAGTGAAGAAGAGCAGAGGTCACGCTACGCTTTTAAAGAAGCTCCGAAGACCTTTTTAGAGAACGGTTCAGCCGGTTCAAGTCGGTGAACCGGATTGTGAAGAAAGCTTTATTCGAAGCAATGCGTTGACGCCAAAGGATATTGCGTCTACGCAATGAGGCAGATATGAACAGAAAAAGTAAGACAAATAGCCAGCAAGACATCCGTTCAAGGAATTTCCTTAAGGTACTAAGATAATGAGTTGACATACTTATTCAAGGATTTTTAGGTGTTGCATATCGAGTACCCATTAAAGAGATGAATGTAAATAAGCTCCAATTCATTTAATGATAAGGAGAAGAAATAATCTTAAAACATTGAATTAAAAACCTTGAACCACTAAAGCCACCTGCCTGGGGGAACTCTTTTCACACTAGAACCATTTTCATATCTGTCCCTTATATCTGTCAATTTTAAGAAGCCTTTCAGAGAGAGAGAAATTTAACTGGCATTGACAATAGACTCAGTTGAATAAGGAGCTTCAGATCAATCAAACACACATGTTTTTTTTAATTATTTTCATATTTTCAGCCTTTTCAAGTTATTTTTTACGTTCATTTGCAGTCAAGTATAGCTAGCCTTTGACACGAGTACACATGTTTATCAGACACCTGAGTCCCCGGTTACTCAGCATAGCAAACTATTCTGCATAGATGGACCAGAGTTGGCAACTGACGTCATGACATGCCTATCAGCACTTCATAGGTGCATGAAGGTAGTTTCTCAGTTAATAGTTACCATTGCTCTGGAATGATTTATTTTCTCACTTGAAGACAGAGATAGTAGCCCACCTCATGACTTGCTCTTCAGCACTTCTTTGGTGCATAGGGCTAGTTTCTCAGTGAATAACTACCATTGCTCTGTATTTTATTACATGTGTAATAGGTTGCATCTTCAGCGTTTATAAACAATTTCTGAGTTTATTACCAATACAAATATTAAATTCCTCTACACCCAGTGGTTTCTTTACTTTTGAACAATAAGGAT
The DNA here is from genome assembly GCA_022559845.1 of Amorphophallus konjac. Lineage (NCBI taxonomy): Eukaryota > Viridiplantae > Streptophyta > Magnoliopsida > Alismatales > Araceae > Amorphophallus > Amorphophallus konjac. Next base: position 87,292,398 of record CM040122.1, on the reverse strand, counting down.
CGAGAGATGATAAGGTCCTGGTTTTATTAAATTGTTCAGCTTTTGTTCCATACATAGTGCATTATTGGGTTCAAAAGTTCTTGAATTCAACCATCATAAGAATTATAGATCTCCTATCATTAACATATCATAGAGCTATTCAGAACATATCTCATTCTTAACAGGAATTATCACTGTAACTCCCCCTGAATTTAAGACATCATCTACATATCTCAGTGCACTAGAGTTTTTCCCTCATACAGGATGTCAAGGAAGCTTTATTGTGGGATAAGAACGGAAGGGATGAGATAGACAAAGCAAGTTTATTTGAGAAAGGGAGGTTTCCAAGAAGAAAGATATACCAGAAGGATTTCACCATGGCACAACTGTTTTGACTTAGTGCTAGCTCACAACCCAAACCAGTTTCCAAGTTATACTGCTCAGTGCGTTAACTCAACCTCAATACAGCGTCAACTCATCCAACTAGACAGCACAAACATCTGTTCAATTTCAGAACCCAATTGCCCACATCGTTAACTCAGTTTCATCATAGCGTCAACTCACTCAACCAGCCAGAGACACTTCACATCGGGTTCTCAAAGAATAAGCTGTCTGGTGCATTAACTCTATTTCCACATTGCGTTAACTCACTTAACCAACCAGCAGTAACAACTCTGTACTCTATTCAGCATTTTGTCACCGAGAAATTTATCTTAAGCAAACTCCCCCTCAGAGCATGCATGAATGAAATTATAACAGCCAATAAAATGAGTATCAAGCTGAAACTATATTCATGTTGAGATGATAAAAAAAGACACAACAAGCAAGGACTTCTAAACTCCCCCTGAGAACATACAATGTTTGCCATGAAAACTGAACATATGAATTTATGATTCATGCACATTCAGACTGCCCTATTAAGCAAAATGACCCATGATACTAGGCGGAGCACTTGGTCTAACAGACCACCTCACACATAGTAAGAACCTCCAGACAGATCTCCCTGCCTTTTGGTAGCTTACCATTTATATACCATAGTGGTCAATCATGATAGTTCAACATGCAGTCCTATATGCAATTCAGATGTTCAGTGAGCTATGCATGCAAATCACATATATGCACTTCAGATGAGGAAAGTTCAGAGACATCAATTCAGACAATGCAGATGAAGAATGAATATGCAGAAACACATTTAACATGCTATGCAGTAACACTAAAATCAGGAAGTGCAAGAGATTTACCTGAAAGGTTCGAGAAGGGATTTTTCTTCTTGAGTGCCTTGGTTTATTATCCCTCTTTATTCTTCAGCTTCCAAGGCACACATGCAGGTTAGCAAACTATTTTGCACACATAGGCACCCAAGAAGTCTTGGGTCCTGACATGACAATATTACTCCTAGCAGGTTTTCTCAGCACATTTCTAGCAGCATGGTCATCAGATTTCATCAAGTAGTAATTATTCATTGAATGACCAATTTGCCCACAGTAATGGCATGAATTAGCAGATTTCAAATTCTTTTTATGCACATTACTGTTGTCATGAAATTTATTGGCAGAGAAAGAGTTCTGTTTACTAAAATGATAGCAAGATGCACCAGAATTCAGATTTGATTTATGCACATTCTTATTAGCATGAAATCCATGTGCATATGCATGAAACTTTTTGTTGTTGACATAATTAAAACTTTGTTTATTAAAACCGGCCAGCCAACATTCAGCTGCTCTATGACCTGGCTTCCCACAGTGATAGCATGCCAGAGACTTTCTGTTAATGGCAGGGAATTTAACAGTTTTAGAATTGAACTTTTTACCCTGAGCATGCCAACAGTCCTTGACTTTGTGGCCATGCTTTCCACAGTGAGAGCATTTGAGAGAATTTGTTTTAAAAGAACCTGACCAGCATTCAGAGGTCTTGTGACCAATTTTGTTGCAGTTAAAACAGATGATATGCTGGTTCATTGAAACAGATTTGTTTTTATTAGGAACATGTTGGTTTGCAGAGAATTTAGCATGATATGGATAAAAGGTTTTCTTACCACTTGCAAACCAGCAATGAGCAATTGAGTGTCCTAATTTCTCACAATTTGAACATGTGACACTCCTTTTCTGAGGGACAGGGAACTTGACCTGCGAATTCCTACCATCCATTTTTCTAGCTTTCAGATCATCTGATTTCATCAATCTACATTCATGCATCAAATGGCCAGGTTTATGACAGTAATGACATATCATTTTCTTTTTGGATGCATGTGAATGTGTGTGAGTACTGTGATCAATATGCATTGATGAACCCTTTTCATTTATTTTCTGATTCACAGTCCTTTTCTGATTTTTATCCTGTTTTCCTGTTTTCTTAGCCTTGTACTGAGGTGGGGATGAGGTAGAAGGCTTTTCCTGTTCAGAAGTTTTAATGAAAACAGTTTTCAGATTGGATCCATCGACCTTCCTCATGACTGGACTGTAGCCCAGTCCCTCTTTCTTAAAATTATCCTTTGCTCCCAACATTTTCTGAGCAATGGGCTGTTTGTCTTTAGAGGTGGTGGCTACATCTGAACCACTTACAAAAGATGTCATAACTTTGTTCTGAAGTTCCTTCTTGTTTATCTTATTGTAGCCCAGCCCTTCCTTCCTAGGGTTGATTTTTATACCTAGTAGCTTGTTTAGGTTTTTCTGCCCATCAACAAATTTAGACAAGGAAACTTTCAAATCCTGAATTTCATTTTCTAAAGAGGAAATATGTAGCTCATAACTGGCAATCTCTTGCTCACAGCAATTCATAGCTTCATTCAAAACTTTGTTAGCAGTTTTATATTTTTTAACTTCCTGTTCCAGATTGCTCAGTTTATCAGAATCTTCAACACACACAGTTTTTCCTCTTTCTAAGGCTAGCAGTCTCTCAGACATAGTGGAATTCAGCATTTTTAACTTCTCATTTTCTTCCTTAAGCTTGTCATTCTGAATTAACTCATTTATCAAAGTTTGATCTTCTGAGTTAGTTTCAAGTTTTCTTCCAGCCTTGAATTCCTTCAAATCTTTTTCCTTCTTTTCAATGTTTTTTTTGTAATTCCACATTCACAGATTTGATGGCTTAAGTTTTTCAGCAAACAGGTTCTTCTCCTGCTCAAGTTTCTCAGATTTTTTATCATTTTCATTAACAGATTTTCTTAGAGAATCATTTTCAGATTTTAGTTTGTTTAAATCTGAGTTCACACTTTCAAAGTTTTTCAACAATTTTTCATGTTGGTCATGATAGTTAACAAGAGTCTGATTATCATTATCTGACTTGAATTTTTCTTTGAGTTCAAATATCACATTTATATGATCTTGGTTCTCTGTTTTCAATACTAAAATTTGTTTCTTCAACATTTGAAAATCAGACATACAGGCATCATGAATATTTTTCAATTCAACACAATTTCTACAAGGAGAACTTGAACTATCTAGCCCATTACCCTTCTTCAATTTTTTATACTGTTTTCTTAACAGTTCATGAGATTCAAATAATTCAGCATATGCATTCTCCTAATCTTCTAGAGAAAAATTCTCGAAGAGATTTACCTCATCATCATCATCCTCTTCAGTTTGATTGCTGCCTTGATCGCTGCCACTTTGATTTCTTCTGTTGGCCATCATGCAGCTATCCACATCTATCTCCTGAGTTCGCTTCAGTGTATCCAAAATATCTTTAGCAGAACTACAATCAACGAAACATGAGTGAAAGGCTCTATCAGTAGCTGCCTTCATTAGATTTATAGCTATCTGATTTTCTTCATGCATAGACTTATGGCTGTCAGTCCATTTGGACTTTTTCTTTGGTAGTTCATGAGGACCGTGTGAAATTACTTTCCACAGGTCTGGATTCACAGATTTAACATAATTCTTCAGACTAGCGAACCATGCATTAAAATGCGTACCACTGAAAATCGGTGGATGAGCCATGAGAACACAACAGATCAATGCAACAAGAGTATTGATGCACTAAAAACAAATTAGCACCTAAGATTGTAAGATCGAATCTGCAGGTCGCTGGACCTTGTATGCAGACACCGGCTCTGATACCAACTGTTAGGGTGCTAGGCCCGGATACAGAGGGGGGGTGAATGTATCCCTCTAGAAAATATAGCCCAAATTAAAACTCTATAGCTCAGATATGCAGAATAAAATCTAATGAGCTTTCCAATATGAAATGATAAGGCAACAAATGAACAAACAGTTGGACTGCAACAATGCAGCCACCTGATCAACCAGAAACGAAGGCAGAGCTAAACAACCCAAACATACTTAGAAGAATATAATGCTCAAAAATAACTCTCTAGATAATGCAACTAGCCAATCATGCACAACCTGTGAATGGGAGGTAGAAGATATGGAGCTAACGCAAGGCAAATCACTGCACAAATAATTTTTAGGTGGTTCGGTCCTTCAGACCTACATCCACCCCTCACTCCCAACCGGAGTGAGGCTTCACTAGCCAACGCTAGAACCGAGCAGACTCAGTCTGCGAACAGTTGCTGCCACACAGCTTGACCAGGGGAACAGCCTCCCCTCTTCCTCCCAACCGGAGGGACACCTGGACTTGCTACCCACAAGCCCAGAACCGGAGACAAGTCTCCCTTCCTCCAAACCGGAGGGAACCCACAAGTAGCTCCCAGCTACTTGCAACCGGAGATCAGATCTCCCTTCTCCTGACCCACAGGAGGAACCCGATCCCCAACAGGGCAATCGGAAGAACAAGGCTAACCATAGAGACAAAAGGAAAAATAAAGGAACATAAAGAACACAGCAACAAAAGCTGGAAATGAACCACAATAGTCGTTCTGGATTTGATCCACGAACAGACTGAACAGATCTTCAATAGACTCTCTCCTCTTCTTCTTTTCTTCCTCTTCTTTCTTCTTCTCAGCTCACGCAATCTTTCTCTTCTGCTCTCACTCTCTATTTTCTTCTCTTTCGCAGGCTCTCACTGTCTCTTCTCTTTCTTCTTCTTCTTCTGCTTCCTTCTTCTTCTGCTCACTGCTTCTCTTCTTTTTTTCGATCGAACTCTCAGCACTTCTGCACTTTTTTACTATTCCTCTCAAGACTTCGATCATCCTTCTTCAGACAACCGAGACTCCCCTTTATAGCAGCTCGAGCAGAGGCAGCACTGGGCGCGTGTGTCCTCCACATTTCCCGCCCAGATATTTGGCCACGTGTCAGCATCCTGGTACCTCGTCATCCTGGGATCACGAACTCAAGTCTGCTGCGTTGACTCCATCAACCTGCTGCATTGACGCATCGGTGATCCAGTGATCAAGTCTTCAACAGATAGACGTGCTGCGTCGACGCTCTCAGCATGCTGCGTTGACGCATTGGTGTTCCAGCATCTGAACTTAGATGGCTTCAGCCCTCTCACGTTTCGTGTGGAGTGCGTTGACGCATTGTGCAACTGCGTACACCCTCTGGTCACCTTGTCGATCCATCAACCTGCTGCGTCGACGCCACTTGATGAATACGTTGACACACCAGAGTAATCCAGTAAGCCATTAGCTCTCCCTTTGTAACTGCTGCGTCGACGCTGCTCTATTTTGGCGTTGACGCAGTGAAATAACTTGTGAAGGTCTCTGCTTCGTGGAGTTAATATTGTGGATATCAGTGAAGGATTGTGGATATCAGTGAAGGCTTCTTCAACTGATGCGTGGATGCTTTAAGCTCCTAGCGTCGACCCTGTTCCTTTCTAGCAACAAGTATGAAATCAAGTGAAAGTATTATTGAATGAAGATTTAATTCATCATTGAATTGAACACATCATTCATATCTCATGGTTGTCATCATCAAAACCAGGGGCACAACAGAAGGTTGACTGACCCCACATGGGACCCTAGGCTGAGGTGGATCAATGGGAAGGGGCCTGGGGGGCCCGTGGGGCCCAGGGGTCCCATTTTACAAATATGCCCCTCTTACAATCAAAATTACATACCGAATAAAATGAAGTAAACACACATTAAACACAAATAAAGTCTAACTAAATATGATAAATATCGGGACTCATGGGGGAGTCTCCAGGTTGTCTCCGAGCTAGATGGATGCTGAGGTGGCTCGAGTCGTGCTCCGTATGCGGTACCGGTGGCTCGGCGTGTCACGTCGCTCAACTGCTCGGGTGTCCGCACCACTTCCAGTAAGTTGGGGCCACCCTCGACCCTCTGCCATGCGACGACAAGCCATTTATTTTCAGCTCCCAGTCCGACCCGGGGATGCCCGCCAACCCGACGTACTGCGCATGCCGCCAACCCGCCGTACTACGTGGCATACGCCATGAAAACTAGGCCCACATGCCCGAAAGGCTCTCTCTCGGCTCTTGTGAGCCCCTGCCCTCAGCCTAAGGCCAAATCCAAGGCCCGCTAATCACTCAGCCAAGCCAATCGACAACTCGGGGTGTGTCGGGAATTTCCCCAAACACCTTGCGAGCGACATCGACAACACTACGATGACAAGCCCTCATGGGCCAATCCCAGCATGCCGGATCACTCCATCCTTCAAAAGACAGCCCCAAACGACAAAAGAAGACCCCTGAGGCCACGACTCACCTGGGGGGGGGGGGGAGCTCGCGCCGGGCGCGGCCGTGCCCCAGGGAGGGTGAACCACCTTGGGGGACGTGCCCTCCTCCTAGACCAATGGCCCCACGGCCATTCTCCAGTCCCAGTATCTACCAGTTTCGTACAAGATCGACCGGTGTACCCCTGCGTGGAAGGATTTGACGACGGAGCCTCGGCATCGCACAAAGTCCCACGTCAACGTTCTTGTTCCACACATGCAGGCAACCGGTCAACCAGTCCAACACCCATATCCTTTGGTATTCTTACGACCACACTGAGTCAAAGTGGGGTCAAAATAAGCAAACAAAGACATTTTATAGGGTGGGGACCGCCCCCCCTCTCTCCCCTGGCTTTGCTCCGCGTAAACCCCCCATAGGGGGGGTTTAGGCGGACCAAACTGGGCCTCCAGTTTGGTCCGCCTAAACCCCTGGGGAGGGGGGTTTACGCGGACCAAACCTGACCCTCAGGTTGGTCCGCCTAAACCACTGCTGTAAAAAAATGAGTTTTTCTTTAACATAAAAACCTAGCCCCCAGAGCCCGGTCGCGCTAACCCCTAGGGGTTTAGGCGGACCAAACCTGCCCCTAGGTTTGGTCTGCCTAAACCCCATCCAGAACCAAAAAAAAGATTTTTCAAAAATAAAAAACCTAGCCTTTGCTCCGCATAAACCCCCCCTTGGGAGGGCTTTAGGCAGACCAAACCTAGCCTCTGGGTTGGTCCGCCTAAACCCTCCCTTCCCCAGTCTTCAAAAAAAAATGTTGTTTGCAAGGGTTTACGCGGACCAAGTTCGACCCTCAACTTGGTCCGCGTAAACCCCCCCTGAACGTTCGTATTCTTCTATAAAAGCCCCTTGGGAGCTCATAGATGCGATAGATGCAACAACATATGATCTAACTGCTGCACCCTCGGACTTCCGTAGGCATCCATCAAGGATCGAGGACGCAAGGAGCTAAGTGTGCGCGCGTGGTTCGCTTGTTGATCGGCTCACACACGCCGAGGGTAAGTCGCTCGCACTTCCCTCATATGGTGTTTAGCCCTCGCACAAAAGCCTATCTCTGTCGCACATAAGGCGTTATGATTACGGTAAACACACCCGCATTCTGGGTCTGCCCGCGTATGACAACCTACGACGGCCACACATACGCCATGAGGCCGCACCTACCTCTGTCACGGAACTGCGTGCCCATCGCTCGCCTCGAGATGGCCACCGATCGCTTTGACCAATGACTCTAGTTAGTCAGACCTTGGCTCGGAAGTAACATTCCTGGGACCGGCCCAGACTCCCCAGCATGAAGATACTCTCCTCTCAGGACCCGTACCCAACTGCTCGTCTGAGCCACGTCCGGCCCTCCTCCAGGCGTCAGCCAGTATCTTCCCCCAGCCATCCAGTCTAGCCCTCCCTCAGCGAATCAGGCATGTCCCTCACCTTGTGAAGAGTCTCTGTAAAAACACGCGGATGCCTGCCTTATTATGCACTGACCCGAGGATCGACCCACATGTCAGAATTGTCCCGCGGCTTGCACCAATTGTATCTTAGCCTCTTCGGTCCATTTTTAAAGCCTACGTGGCTCTCATACAACATGAAACCAGTTGAATACATGTACCCGTACCCAGGTCTCAGCTTCTTCTCGCACCACCCAGTGTGGGTCCAGCGTCTCTCACTCTAATAATCCAAACATCCCAGTCAAATGCACCCTTATAGCTGCAGGATAACCCCGACCCCCTATCCACAGCTTCAGACATATACAGACTTCTCTTCAGCACGGAACAAAAGGTGTTCGGATTCAATCTGATGTAAATAAACACCAACTACTTGCGATCGGTGGGGAAAGACATCTAGTACACGATTCCCCACAATCGTCTGTGCACTCGCACCCATGGAACCTTCTCTCTCCACGTGTCACCCAACTTCCCGAGCCCACGTGCCGCGTCTTGGTGACGCTTCCCCAGTCAACCTTCGATTCCACAGGTGATTGTCGAGAAATGGACTTGCACGCCCGCATCCCGGTCTAGTTACTTTAACCCCAGAGACCTCTCGTGCCATTCGACCCCCTCTCGACCTTCCGTAAAAGGCGAGTGCCCGGTACCATCGTGAGAGGCATACGGCTATGAAGGAGGATACCCGAGATACATCAAACTCCCGTATTTTTCTTTCATGCTTTATTCTTCCCTCATCCCGGTCACCGATCCCCGACGCACGCACAACAAGGATGGCACACCCGGAGGGATGACTCCTGCCTTTCTTCTTTCTGCTGAGGAGAAGCCTGTGCCAGCCCTGAAGCCGTGGTGCTCTTTCTCCTATCCTTGCAGGAGAGGTAGAGGGGGGACACACGCACGCATTTTTCGGCAGCTCCCGGTTCATGTTCCGACAGCCAGACCGCGCCCGGCGATCGTCTTCGACCGTCGCCCCAACCCAGCAGCCAGCATTCCAACAACTATGGCAGGCCGTGACCTATGGCCCCATTGTCATCTCCACCCATGCAAGGGTGGGCTACTTGGCGGCGCCGATTGCTTTCGGTGACTTCGCCCCCGTCATCGGATCGCCCTACGTACTGGGCGTGATCTCTGTGGCTGCTCCACAGCCGATCCCTATTCCTTTGCCTGTTCGTGCGATCAACGCACCATGCTCTGCTCCAGCTTTGGTGGCCCGCCCGATAATCAGACTCGGGACCGACACCACCGACCCCCGCAGGGGTCCCAGATCATCTCATGCCTGGGCAAGCATCAGCCCCTGGGTCAAGCACCGGCTGACCTTTAACGCGGGCCTTGCGCCCCGGGTCTTGGCCACCACTGCAGCATTTTGTTCGGTCTCCAACCCCGAGTTCCAGTAAAGTCGGCACCCGATGTCGGCTCCTTGCCCCGGGTCCCCGGCTTTCCAGTATCTCACTCAGGTTCTCAGCCCCGAGTCCCGTTCGAGCCAGCCCTCCACATGGGTCTTCTACCATGGCTTCTCTGCTTTTCACTCGGGTCCCCAGTCTCGAGTCTCGGCCAAGCCGACACCCGATACGAGCTTTTAGCCCCAGGTTCGCAGCTCCTCAGCATCTCACTCGGGCTCTCAGCTCCGAGTCCCAGCCGAGCCTGCTCCTAGCGCGGGTTCCACACTCGGGGGGTGAGGCTCCCCAGCACTCTGCTCGGGTCTTCCGACCCGAACCCCAAAAGAGCCACCATTCAGTATGGGTTCCCAACTCGGAGTATCGAGGCTCCCTAGCATCCATCCCAGGTACACAGCCCCGGGTCTTACTAAGGTCGGTTCCTGGTGTGAATTCTCTACATCGGGCAACTGGCCTCCCAGCTCTACCACTAGGTTTTCCCCCTACCATCCACCAACACCAACTCCTAGCACAGGTCTCCCTCTTTGGGATGCGGTAGTCTCAATGCTCGCCATGGGCCCTCTATCTCACCCTCCTGCTACGTCAGCACTCGACGTAGGTTTACAACCTCAGGTTGCTGGCACTCTAGTATCTACTGCAACATTGGTTCTCGATGTAAGAGCGCCATTTCGAGCATCGATGACACTTTTGTCGGCTCGGGCAAGAGCTTACACCCGAGTCACTCAGCCATTGTCTCCCAATATGGGCCTTGTGCCCCGGAGGTCGATCCCAGCAGTTTTGGCTGACGGCCTCGCGCTACCAGCAACGATAGATTGGGCCTTCTCGGTCTATCACCTCAGAGTAGGATCTTCCTCCACTCCCTAGAAGAAACATCGCCATGGCCGTAAAGGTAGGCGACTCACCGCTGTAACTAGTAATTCTGACAAGACCATCCTTGTTGGTGACCTCCAGATTCATCTCAATGGAGGCAAACCAATCATACCTCAGGAGCAAATCGTCCCTACGGTCCCCACCACCAACCGCTTTAGCCTCCTGTGGCAGACGCGAGAAGATAAAGCGGAGCTCAGAGAAGCAGGCACCTCGACAATAGTTCAGGGGCACCCGCACTAGCCCGATACCCAGGCTCCCAAGTCTCGTCGAAGGAACAACGACAAGGGAGATCAACAACTTAGCTTAAGAAGAATATGGGTTACCCCGGAAGAGGCTCAAGCTGTTCGGAGGGCACATACCAAGAACCCCTTCCGAGCGCTCAGGCATGCCGTTGGGCAAGACGCAGCCGCATCTACATTGGCACCGTCCGAAGACACCCAGCCACTCAACATCCCCCGCTTAAATAAGTAGAAACAAAGAAGGGCTCGTTCCGGGCCCCGCCAGCACTCAGTCCTGAGATCTCCTCGGGTCGACACCATGGTGAAGGCTCCACCATGACGAACCTTGATCTTTGACAGGTTGGGGACACCAGTTCGCTCTGAGAAGCATTCCCAGAAAAAGTGGACAGTTTGACTCATCAATGACGCGGTTTGGGTGTTCACGTGTTATACCACTGGACACCAGCCCGATACTCAATCCGATGACCTGAACCAGCCTCTTATCTAGCTCAGGAGGCCTCGCCATCAAACTCAACCTCCGAAACCGTCAGGCCACATCGGCACTTCTGCTAGAGCTCAGGCATCAGAATGTGCAGAAGAAGTTCCAACCGAGGACCATGGTGCGCCTATCAATGCAGACCCAGCCAACAATGATCATCCGGCAAACAAAGTTCAAGAGGTGACCCTTGAGACTCTCATAAAGGAGAACCAACATTTGAAGGCCTTCCTACAAGACCTCCTTCAAGAACGGGACCTTCACCCTCAGCAACCTGCTAGGCCTTCGGCTGAAGCACCGGCATTGCCAGTGGGGCACAATGGTGCCAACACTTCAGCAGTAGCTACCCGAACCCCGATAGTAGCTGGGTTCGGCACGCCCCCAGTCGAAGCTCATTCGCGAGCATCCAATACGCCAGTACCTGAAAATATCATGGTGCAACGCCAGATGATCGAGCGGATTGTCGAGACAAAGCTCGCCCAGTATGGGGAAGGGGTCGCCACTATAGACCTCTATAGTGTACCCTACTCGCTCCATCACTAGTTGAAAAAGCTCCCTCCGGAGTACGCCAAGCCCCCGAAGCTACAGAAGTTCGACGGGCAATGGTCTCTACATGAGCACTTGGCCTACTATATTAAGGCCATGGGCGAGCTAGCGTTAGACGAGTGATATCTCCTCTGCTACTTCGCCACCTCACTTATAGGAACAGCCTTTCAGTGGTATTCCCACCTGAAACCCAAGTCATTGATTGACTGGGCAGATCTCCAGAAGAAATTCCTCGACCATTTCGAGACGACCGAGCGCAAGGTCTCCCTGACCGAGCTCTGTTTCCTCTGGCAGAAGAAGGGCGAGAGGGCCCTCAACTTTATCAAGAAATGGTGAGACCTCCGCATGAGGTGTATTAACTCGCCCGTCCAAGAGGACGCCATCACCATATGCCACAGGGGATTGGCAGCCGAGGCCAGTGAAAAACTCCTCGGCACCAATATCAAAGGCTTTGACCTGCTCAACTCGACCGTCGCCGAAATAGAGATGTTCTTCGCCGATAACCCAAGCTACACTTCAGCTAAGGGTAAGCAGACGCGAGAACGATAGCTCGGTAAGGAGGTGAACATCATTGAATTCAGCCCCGCCGCCAAACCCAGTAAGGAGGCCGAGTCAAGCGATTTTGACAAAAAGCCAGCGGACAACCCGGCTGCTCCTTCCTTTTCAGAGCGTATGAAGACACCCTTCTCCTTTAAAAAGGAACAAACAAAGATGCTCTTCGACCTCTACATGGCCCAGAAGATTATTGAGCTGCCAGAAGCTCGGAAGCCAGATGAGGCCCAAAAAATTGATGACCCTAGCTATTGCCCATATCATCGCATGCTAGGCCATCCGCATGAAGATTGCTACGTCTTCAAGACTCAGGCACAGAAGCTTGTTATGTTATATGGAAGCACTCTATTACCACGGAGTGTGGATCTAGAGGGGGGTGAATAGATCGATGGCCTAATTTAAAACCAATATAAGGCTCTAATGCGAAATTTAGATAGATCTATTAAATCACTAACTAGAGCATTTAACAGAGCAGAAATGAAGCGATATGTGCCGAGAATCAAGTGAAGCAACCACACACCATATCATAGGCAATCACACAAGCACATAACACACCGGATTTTTAGGTGGTTCGGTCAGTAGACCTACGTCCATCCCACACTCAAACTCGAGTGTGGCTTACTGCTGTGCAACACAGCTTGCGTCCGCTGGGCAATACAGCTTAGCCTACAACCGCTGAGCAACACAGCTTGCTGTCCGAGACCAAGTCTCGCCCGCTGAGGAGTTACAGCTTAACCTGTCCAGAGACTACACCTCTGCAAACCCACTGGGGATTACAGCTTACCCATCCAGAGGCAGCACCTCTGCAAACGCTGACCCACAGCTTGAAAACAAGAGTTCAAAAAACAAAAACAGAAACATACGAAAATAAGAAAGCCAAGAAGGGAATATAGCTCTCAATGAGCAAAACTCATCTCTGGTATCTGAACCAAGAGTGTGAGGAACAACTTCTCAAATAAACTCTCTCAACTCATCTCTCTCAATCTTCTCTTCTTTCTCTTTTTCTTCTCTCTAGATCGTGGGTTTTCTTCTCTGCTCTCAGTGGCTCTCTGCTGCTTCAAGCTTCTCTGCTTCTCGAGCTTCACCCCATCGATCAGCCTTCTTCTGAGGAAGAAGACTTCCTTTTATAGCAGCAGCAAGCAAGAGGGCGTGTGGCTTCCACTTTTCCCGCCCAGAGCACCTTGATCACGTGGCAGCATCCTGGCTCGCTACTGTACACGTGTCACAATCTGGGCGCCTTATCCATTCTTGGATCACGAGCCAATCATTAATCTTTGCAAAGAGTCCCTGTCAGTTAGTCGAAGAGAATTATCAGTTTAAGGTTGAATGTACAAACTTTATAGTATGTAATGTGCAGACATTGTATAGACTTGCTGAAGTGTAATGCAGTGTGCAGACTTTGTAATGTATAGACTTTGCATTGTGTAATGCAGAATGCATCAAGCAAACTATGTACATTAGAAATGGATGCATGGACGTGCCGTCAACAGATGTGTGGACTTGGTGTACATGCGACAGTAGTGTATAGACATTGCAAACTTGTGCAGACTAGCCAGTGTATGGACTTGGTGAGCATGCAGCACACAATGTGCAGACTTCATGCAATGCATGAAGAAGTAATGTATAGACTTGGCATTCAAGACACTGTATATGCATGAACGATGTACAGACTTTGTGTTGCGAACACAGGCTGTACAGACTTGTGCTAATGCTGCAAGTGGACAATGTACAGACTTCAAGTGCGTGTAACAAGACAATGTGTAGACTTTGAATGCCAACATGCGGCCTCAATGTACAGACTTGCTGGATGCAATGTAGTATGCATATAGTGCAATGTATAGACTTATAAGTGTGTGTGACCAGATAGTGTGCAGACTTCAGCTCTAAGTCTATACAACCAATGCAGTGTACAGACTTTACATGAGATGCTAGACGCTGTACAGACTTGGAGACAATGCATGCTGCAATGTATAGACTTAGCATATGCATGAGACGCTAGACGCTGTACAGACTTGGAGACAATGCATGCTGTAATGTATAGACTTAGCATATGCATGAGACGCTAAGTGAGACGGACGATGTATAGACTTAGCCGGTGCAGACTTAGTCTGATGTACAGACTTTGCATTTGATGTACAGACTTGCTGGTCAAATAGAAAAAAACTCTGTACATACTTTAGCGTGCAGACAGACCATTTGAATGTATAGACTTGTGTTCTAAACGATGCACAAACACAACACAAAGTAATGTATAGACTCTACGTGCATGCTTCAATGCAATGTATAGACTTTGAGTGTGTTGACTTGTGTGTGTGTGCAATGTGTAGACCTGTGTGTGTGTGCATGACGATATATAGAGTCTGACTGCATGGAACACACAGACAATCTGATAAAGACAGTTTCATCAAAATATAAACAGTTACCAATCAATCAAAACAAGCTGTTGCCAATGAAGTAAAGCTTATTGTCAACATCATCAACACAGAGAAGTCACAATAATCTCCCCCTTTTTGATGATGGCAACATCCTATCATATAGAATAGCAACATCCTGTCATACAGATGTATTTTTAATGAAAGACATGATTTGTTAGTCAGATTTATCATGCAGATGCTATGAATGCATGCTGAGAAATGAAAATAAACTCCTTGCTAACAAGATCTCCCCCTTTGCCATAACATGATGCATACACTCCCCCTGGAATTCACCAAACAGATAATATATTCTCCCCCTTTGCCATCAACAAAGAGGAGGGATAGAAAGTGTAAGGGAAGAAAGATATCTGACTGGCATTCTGAGCAAGTAGTTCAGGAATTAAGCATTCTAAAGCACAGAGTCTTCAGTCATATGAATTTAGAAACTGCTTAGAGGTTGAGTTCTGGTTTGAAGGTTATAAAAAATAGAGTTCATGCACTACAATCATTGAATGAGTTTGCTGTGCATGATAATAGCAATAAACCAGAATCACATTTGAGCATGAGAGATTCGTTTCAAAGTATCTTACTGTCTTAGACTCAGTAAAATTTGTTAAGAGATACCAGGTCATGTATTGAAATTAAACAATGTGACATACCTGAAATTTCTTTTTGAAGGCACAACATTTTCAATTTTAATTCGTTAAGGGCATTCAGGTACCATTTGTCTTTTTGCGTAAGGGCACATGTTTATCAGACGCCAGTACCCCTAGATACTCAACATGATGGACCATTCTGCCTATGATCAAATTCAACAGGACTGATTTGCACCTTTTTGTGTGAAGATACACGTTTATGAGACGCAGGTATCCCCAGGTACTCAGTGAAACCACCCTACTGTTTTGACCATTTATACAGAGATAACTGATACACCTTATGACTTAAGTATTGTCATTTCTTTGATGGATCACTCAGTTTCTCAGTGCTTTACCAGTCATTGCTCTGCCAACATTATTTTTCAAATATTTTTTAAGAATTTCAACATTTTCTTAGCTGCCCTTTATTTGTTTCAGAATGACTTGTTTAAGGACAATACACATACTTAGCCTTCTCTAACATGATTTCAGGTGAGTTTTCAGATTTTAGATACAGTTATCTTTGTCTAACATGTAATGAAATAATGGTTGAGAGCTATTATCAATTATCAACATTCTTATTTACTGATTGCAATCTTTAAACTCTAAAGATTATAAAATTTAAACCATTAAGTCAGTCTTTGAGCAATTAAAATTCTTATAAAGGAAGAAGTCTATTTTCTATTGCTTAGGACTTAGAACTGACTAACAGATTGCCATATTGTCAGACTCAACTCATTCAGGGTCAAAGAATGAATGAATTCAAGAGAGAAAAGGATTTGAGTTTCAATGAAGTTGATGACCTCTCGGAATTACTTACAACACTCCCCCTGTCTATATGCATGTAGTTTTGCAAATGAATGGCAAGAATTAGATGAGAGAGAGCTTAGACATAGGTCATGGATGAATGATATGCAATGAAAAATATGTCATGAAAAATATGAATGTTATGCATGCATGGTCTAGTCCAACATTCAACAACTACAGAATTTTATTCAAACCACTTGAAATTTTATTCATCATGCTGAAATTTACACAAGCCAAGTTCTCTTCTAAGAAATTTGAACCTATCATTCTCTAGTGGCTTAGTAAAGATATCAGTAATTTATTTTTCTGTTTCAATAAAATTCAATTCAATTTCCTTTTTATTGACAGCATCTCTAAGAAAGTGGTGTTTGATCTCAATATGCTTAGTCCTTGAATGATGAACATGATTTTTAGCTAAACATATAGCACTAGTATTATCACATAAAATTGGAATACATTCCAGTTTTATTTGATAATCAGCCAGTTGGTGCTTGATCCAAAGTACTTGGGCTGCACAGTTGCCAGCTGCGACATATTCAGCCTCAGCTGTGGACAAAGCTACTGTGTGTTACTTCTTAGATGCCCAAGTTACTAGACAGCCACCAAGGAATTGACAGTAGCCACTAGTACTTTTTCTCTCTACTCGACACCCAGCATAGTCTGCATCAGTGTAGGCTAGAAGTTCTAACTCACACTTGGCAGGATACCAAAGACCAAGCTCTTGGGTGCCTAGTAGATACCTAAAAATCCTTTTCACAGATTTAAGATGTGACTCTTTAGGACTAGCATGAAATCTAGAGCATAAACACACTGCAAACTGAATATCAGGCCTAGATGCTGTAAGATATAAAAGGGATCCGATCATACCTCTATATAGCTTTTGGTCCACTGGTTTACCTTGAGGATCTTCATCTAAGCTGGTCGAGGTACCCATTGGAGCAGCTATTTCTTTGAGGTTGTCCATCTTGTATTTCTTCAGTAAATCCCTTATGTACTTGGACTGAGAGATGAATGTTCCATCTTTTGACTGTGTCACCTGCAGTCCAAGAAATAATTTGAGCTCACCCATTGAGCTCATTTCAAACTCATTAGTCATAATCTGAGAAAACTCCTCACACAGTTTGGGGTTAGTTGACCCAAAAATAATGTCATCCACATAAATTTGAATAATAAGAATATCTGAATGACTTACCTTAGTAAACAAGGTTTGATCCACTACACCTCTTGTGAAGTTCTTATCTGTGAGGAATTTGCTCAACCTGTCATACCAAGCTCTAGGAGCTTGCTTAAGACCATAGAGAGCTTTACGAAGTTTATAAACATGATTGGGGAAGTCTAAACATTCAAAGCCAGGAGGCTGCCTCACATAGACATCCTCACTGATTTCCCCATTCAGAAAAGTAGATTTATATCCATCTGCTGAAGATTTATTCTTAGGGAACATGCATAAGCGAATAAAATTTTGATTGCTTCTAACCTGGCTACAGGGGCAAAAGATTCTTCAAAGTCTATTCCAAATTTCTGGTTATACCCCTGAGCTACAAGTCTGGCCTTATTCTTAACCACATCCCCTAATTCATCAGTTTTATTTCTGAAGACCCATTTAGTCCCTATGACTGTCTCATGATCAGGAGGTGGGACCAAGTGCCACACCTTATTCCTGTCAAATTGATTGAGCTACTCATGCATGGCATTAATCCAATGCACATCCTTGAGAGCACAGTCAATGGACTTGGGTTCTACATGTGATACAAAAGCATATGCATTCAGTTCATTTTGAATTCTTAAGTGGCCTCTGGTCCTAGGAGGGTCATGTAAACTGCCAATTACATTATCTACAGGATGATCTTTCAGATATCTAATGTTGACAATTTCATCATCATGATTTTCATTTACCTCCCCCTGAACTGTAGGCTCTTCTCCAATAAGCTCTTCATTTTCTTCCTCATCTTCGGATTTGTCTGCAGGATTCCCTTCTGTCAGAATATCACCATTGTCTTCATTCCTGCATTGACCAATATTAGTCTTTACCAAAGATTCATCAAAAATAATATGTGGAGATTATTCAACAGATTTGGAATTCAGATTATACACTATATATGCCCGGGTGTTTTCAGAATAACCAAGAAAAATTTCTGGTTCACCTTTAGGTTCAAATTTATCAAGGTCTCTTTTATCATTTATGTGAATAAAGCATTCGCAACCAAAAACCTTGAAATGAGCAATTGAAGGTTTCTTACCCTTTATGATTTCATAGGGTGTTTTCTGTATAGAAGGTCTTACCATAGCTCTGTTAATTACATAACAGGCAGTATTTACTGCTTCAGCCCAGAACTTCCTTGGCAGACCACCTTCAACCAAGAGTGTACGACCCATCTCCACCAAGGTTCTATTTCTCCTCTCCACAACTCCATTCTGCTCGGGTGTTCTTGGTGAGGAGAACTTGTGATGAATTCCATTTGTCCTGCAGAAATCATCAAACTGTGAGTTTTCAAACTCACCTCCATGATCAGTTAAAATATTTTCAATTTTTTGGTTTATTTTAAGACAGAACTCCTGAAATTCTGTGAATGCATCACTTTTATGTGATAAGAAATATACCCAAGTGTACCTAGAGAAGTCATCTATCATGACAAATCCATACTTCCTCCCTAATAAGCTGACAAACCTGGTTGGTCCAAAGAAGTCCATGTGTATCAGCTCATAGGGTTTAGAAGATAGAGTTTCTGTTCTAGATTTGAATGACTTTCTAGTTAACTTTGATTGAGTACATGCATCACAGAGTTTATTTTCTTTCTTAAAAGAAACTTCAGGAAGTCCTCTAACCATGCTATGCTTATTCAGTTTATGCAATACTGTGTAACTAGCATGGCCTAACCTGTGATGCCATAAGAATGCTAAGTCCTCTCTACTGGCAGTAAGGCATAGGTTAGAATGTTGTATATCATCTAAGTCTATCATGTAAGTATTATTTATTCTTTTACCAGAAAATTTAACAATTTTGGAATCAGGTTCAAAAACTTTACAGCATTGAGAGTCAAAAAGAACTTTATATCATCTATCACATAGCTGGCTGATACTAAGTAAATTATATGCTAAACCTTCAACCAGCATGACATCTTCAATGCAACAGGTAGTACACTTACCTACCTTACCTGTCCCGACAATCTTACCCTTTGTGTTGCTACCAAAGGTGACAAGGCCTCCATGTTTCTCTGTCAGCATGCAAAACTTGGCCTTATCTCCTGTCATATGCCTGGAGCAGTCACTATCCAAGTACCACAGATTGTTCTTGGCTGCCAGGCATACCTGCACACACAATCAGGTAGAGAAGTTTGGAACCCAAGTCTGATTGGGCTCCAGAGTAGATGAAATACTAGTAAAACCTGAAAGCAAACTTTTAGGAATCCACATTTGTTTAAAAGAATTCTGTTCATTGGATTCCACAGATTTCTTTCTTTTATTATTCCTCTTCTTTTTGTTGTTTTTCTTCTTGTTGGCACTAGCATAATTATTGACAGATTTGTTGCTTCTGTGCCAGTGCCTTGGCCAGGGTGCATTCATGAAATTCTGGCCATAGTAGTTTCTGGGCTGGCTGAAAAAATGCAGGTTCCTAGGTGTCCAATTGCCATACCTACCAACCCAATTTCTAGTGTAAGGTTTATAAGACTGTGAAACCAGATGTCCATAACCTGTAAACCTTCCCTGAGTCCGAGTCCACCCTAACCTATTTGGATAGGTTGACTGTGCAGTGTAGTAGGACTGGGCTCTGGATTGATAGAAATGTATGGGTTCAGCTCTAAATGCATTCTGTCTCCCCTGCACCTTGGACCCTGCTGACCTATTCATAGGTGTATATTGGGTCTTCTTCTGAGATGGTGATGGTGGTGGAGACTTGGTGACCTTAACATAGGGTTTATATGCATGTATAGGCTGACCCCTAACCTGAGACTGAGCTTTAGGATTTGTCTTGGATGTACCAGCTCTACTAGGCTCACTAATCTTTTGTTTGCCCTTCTCCTCTGCACTGGGCTTCTTTAGATTTCCAGTTTTGTTCACAGAAATTTTTGAATTCATGTTAATCAGAGGTCCTTTCTCTTTTTGTGCTACAAATGAAATGGTCTTCATTCCAAAACTTTTTGTTGCACTAGAATTAAATCCAAGGCCCTCTCTCCTGAAATTTACTTTTGACCCTAACAAAGCATTTAGGTTCTCTAAACCTTGGGTCATTTTCTCAATAGTTTTCAGCTTGTCCTCATTATCTTTCTGAATATCTTCAATAGATTTCTTCAGTTCGGTGTTCACACTTAGGACAACTTCATATTTTTCACTCACAATTTTCATCTCACTCTCATATTTATGAATTTTCAATTTCCATTCATCAGTTTCTTTTTCTAACCTCTCATTATCTTCTTTAGAGGCTCTTAACTCATGCTTGATTTCTTCTATTTCAGAGCATGTGAGTTTCAGTTTATTTTTCTCTGATTCAAGGCATGCAATTTTATCAGTTAGAGTTGTGTCATTTTGCATGGAATTTATCTTTCTTCTTAGATGCCTATTTTCCTTTCTGATATCATCTGCTTTATCAGCTATGTCATGATAGGCATCTACCCAATCAGCAATAGTGAAATTATCGAATCGAGAGGATACCTCATCTGAGACTTCCTCTCTGTCTTCAGAGCTTGTTGCCGTAAGGCAAATGGGCTTTTCAGCTTCTCCCTCACTGTCTGAGCTACTGCTGAAGGAGCCTTCGTCCCCATCACTCCAGGTACTCACCATGGCTTTCCCTTTAGTGTTCTTTCTCTTGGACTTGTCCTTATACTTCTGGTTCTCTGGACAATCAGCTTTCAGATGGCCGGTCTTCCTGCATTGGTAACATGTATTAGTTTCAGTTTTCTTTGCAGGATTAGATTTATACCTTGTATCCTGTCGGCCACCACTATAGTTCCTTCGGCTGAATCGCCTTCCTTCTTTCCTGAGGAACCGCCTGAATTCCCTGGTGATCATTGCCATCTCATTACGTTCTATATCTTCTCCAGTCAGGCTCTCCTCGGATGATGATCCACTAGAGCTGGATTGGCTGGATTTGCTGGCACCAGCTTTCAGAGCAATTGGTTTCTTCTTCTTCTCAGCTTCCTATATCTTTGGCAGATTTATTTCATACGCCATCAACGAACCAATTAACTCATCTGCCCTGGTGTTGCGCAGATCCCTTGACTCTTCCATCACAGTAGCTTTGGTGTGCCAAACATGAGTCAGGGAACGCACAATCTTCCTTACTATATCATATTCTATCTGTGTCTTCCCAAGACCTTTGAGACCGTTAGTAATGATTGTCAATTGAGCGTACATCTTCTTGATGGTATCGTTGGGCTTCATCTTGAAGACTTCAGACTCTGACACTAGGAAATTCGCCTTCGTCTCTCTAACCTGAGAAGTCCCTTCATGGATAACTTCCAGTGCATCCCACATCTCCTTAGTTGAACTGCAAGCTGATACACGAGAAAATTCCATAGGGTGCAGAGAGCACTGGATAGCATTTATGGCGCTCCAGTTCAGAGTGGACCTTCTGATCTCTTCCTTGGTCCAGACATCCTCGTTAGGGGACAGCTCATAAGGTCCCTTACTGACTACCTTCCAAATATCGTAGTCTTTCGCCCTCAAGAAGACTTGCATACGGTTCTTCCAATATGCATAATTCGATCCATCAAAGAAAGGGGGCTTGGTGGTTGAGTGTCTTTCAGCGATCATTCCTCTAGCATCCATCTGTGCCTTTCCTCTTCGGGCGGTAAGTCCCTGTCGAAGAGTTAGGCTCTGATACCAATTGTTATGTTAGATGGAAGCACTCTATTACCACGGAGTGTGGATCTAGAGGGGGTTGAATAGATCGATGGCCTAATTTAAAACCAATATAAGGCTCTAATGTGAAATTTAGGCAGATCTATTAAATCACTAACTAGAGCGTTTGAACAGAGCAGAAATGAAGCGATCTGTGCCGAGAATCAAGAGAAGCAACCACACACCATATCATAGGCAATCACACAAGCACATAACACACCAGATTTTTAGGTGGTTTGGTCAGGAGACCTACGTCCACCCCACACTCAAACCCAAGTGTGGCTTACTGCTGCGCAACACAGCTTGCGTCCGCTGGACAATACAGCTTAGCCTACAACCGCTGAGCAACACAGCTTGCTGTCCGAGACCAAGTCTCGCCCGCTGAGGAGTTACAGCTTAACCTGTCCAGAGGCTACACCTCTGCAAACCCGCTGGGGATTACAGCTTACCCGTCCAGAGGCAGCACCTCTGCAAACGCTGACTCACAGCTTGAAAACAAGAGTTCGAAAAATAAAAACAGAAACATACGAAAACAAGAAAGCCCAGAAGGGAATATAACTCTCAATGAGCAAAACTCAGCTCTGGTATCTGAACCAAGAGTCTGAGGAACAACTTCTCAAATAAACTCTCTCAACTCATCTCTCTCAATCTTCTCTTCTTTATCTTTTTCTTCTCTCTGGATCGTGGGTTTTCTTCTCTGCTCTCAGTGGCTCTCTGCTGCTTCAAGCTTCTCTGCTTCTCGAGCTTCACCCCATCGATCAGCCTTCTTCTGAGGAAGAAGACTTCCTTTTATAGCAGCATCAAGCAGGAGGGCGTGTGGCTTCCACTTTTCCCGCCCATAGCACCTTGATCACGTGGCAGCATCCTGGCTAGCTACTGTACACGTGTCACAATCTGGGCGCCTTATCTATTCTTGGATCACGATCCAATCATTAATCTTTGCAAAGAGTCCCTGTCAGTCAGTCGAAGAGAATTATCAGTTTAAGGTTGAATGTACAGACTTTATAGTATGTGATGGAATCGTCGATTCAAGATTCAAAGTTCGAGGTTGAATTTGAAGGGATTGACAAGCGGCTTCAACAAAATGATCAAATAGATGTTTTTTTTAATTGGGCCACATGTATGGGCTTAATGGGTCATGTTTTATGTTTGTAGTAATTATGTCCACAAAAAATTATGTAAGAGTCTTTTTTTTATTTTGTGTCTTTTAGTCTTCCCAAGAGAGTGTCTTCCCAAGAAAGTTATGAGTGGTAGGAAGTAGGTGTTAGGTGAGTTATCTTTTGGTCTTCTTTGTGGAGTCTATAAAAGGTCATGTAATCTTTGTTTAAGGCAATAAAAGTGATTAGAATTTTTGGAAACCATCGTGAGGTGTGAAGCCTTGTATCTTGCGTGCTCTTCTCCGAGAAGGAGATGCGGTGAGAAGCCCCCCCGGGTGAGATGCCCGGCCATCCACTGCCCACCTCCTTTCCACCATCTTCCCTCTCACCACTCTCCCCTTCCCCACCATTGCCCGTCCCTTCCTCTTTCTCTTTCCCACAGCCACCCCCACAATGGTCTCAGGTGAGAAGCGTGGTTGCATTGTCTCCGCGACAGAGACGGGTGAGAAGCCCCACCCACATCCTCCCACCCCGGTACTATCGTCGCCCTCTCTCCAGCCACCGCCAGCCCTGTAGCCATCTCCCACCCTCCTTCCCTATAACCCTGCCGTGGCACAAATGCCAACCAGACACAACACCGCCCTACCCAGCTCCCACACCCCCCACCTACGCCCATCCACGCTGGTGAACCCCCCCTTTCTCCACCAACTCCTCTCTCTGCTCCCACCTTTGGCCGCACCCTTCCTCCCTCTCCCCTCCATTGGCCAGACCAAATCCCACGCCCCCCCACTCCCCGCCTCTACCGTGCTGCTGTTACCTCCCCTCCGCCTTCCTAGCATCGCCGAACCTCATGCCACAACCAGCACCCCGCCATCGTCCCGAGCAGCCCTGCATCTCTGATCCTCGACAGCAGTGTCCGCCCCCCTTCCTCGGCAGCACCATCGTGATGCTCATCCACCGGTCACCACCTGCAAGCATGAGCAGGGCCTCCGGCCCCCGCGATACTGGCTGCTCACCCACAACCTGACCATGCAGGTGAATGGCCTCCCTCCCTCCCCTCTCTCTCTCCTCTGAGAACCATATGTCCTCCTCCCTGCTCTCCTTTCCCCTGCCTGCCACCGCTCTTCCCTATCCCCAGCTCACGCACCCTTCCCCGTCGTTGAACCCAGCACCCCATTACCATGAAGCCTCACCAACATTGCCGTTGCAACCGTCTCTGCGTTCCCATGCCACGAGCACACCACCCAGCACCACCGACAGGCCCATGCGGACTCGATCCTCCCCTCCGGCAGCGGCTGCACCACTTGTGAAGAGCACATCAGCTGCCGTCGTCGACGGGGAAACCATCAACCACAGTCACTCGTTGCTATCGCGCCTCCCCACCACGGAGCCTGCGGGTGATCCGAACCAACTCCACCTCCCCACCCCCACGCTCTCTCTTTCTCTCTCTATAGTTCCCCTCTCTCTCTCCATAAAAAATTGATGATGAAAAGAAAAGAAAATCTGGGGCTTTGGAGTTCCGTTTCACATCAAGTGGTATCAGAGCTTAGGGAATCGGGATGTTTCATCAGACTGAGATCCTGAGCTACGAGGTTCGAGGTCGAACCTCTTCCAAGCGGAGGAGTTTGATGGAATCGTCGATTCAAGATTCAAAGTTCGAGGTTGAATTTGAAGGGATTGACAAGCGGCTTCAACAAAATGATCAAATAGATGTTTTTTTTAATTGGGCCACATGTATGGGCTTAATGGGTCATGTTTTATGTTTGTAGTAATTATGTCCACAAAAAATTATGTAAGAGTCTTTTTTTTATTTTGTGTCTTTTAGTCTTCCCAAGAGAGTGTCTTCCCAAGAAAGTTATGAGTGGTAGGAAGTAGGTGTTAGGTGAGTTATCTTTTGGTCTTCTTTGTGGAGTCTATAAAAGGTCATGTAATCTTTGTTTAAGGCAATAAAAGTGATTAGAATTTTTGGAAACCATCGTGAGGTGTGAAGCCTTGTATCTTGCGTGCTCTTCTCCGAGAAGGAGATGCGGTGAGAAGCCCCCCCGGGTGAGATGCCCGGCCATCCACTGCCCACCTCCTTTCCACCATCTTCCCTCTCACCACTCTCCCCTTCCCCACCATTGCCCGTCCCTTCCCCTTTCTCTTTCCCACAGCCACCCCCACAATGGTCTCGGGTGAGAAGCGGGGTTGCATTGTCTCCGCGACAGAGACGGGTGAGAAGCCCCACCCATGTCCTCCCACCCCGGTACTATCGTCGCCCTCTCTCAAGCCACCGCCAGCCCTATAGCCATCTCCCACCCTCCTTCCCTATAACCCTGCCACGGCACAAATGCCAACCAGAGACAACACCGCCCTGCCCAGCTCCCACACCCCCCACCTACGCCCATCCACGCTGGTGAACCCCCTCTTTCTCCACCAACTCCTCTCTCTGCTCCCACCTTTGGCCGCACCCTTCCTCCCTCTCCCCTCCATTGGCCAGACCAAATCCCACGCCCCCCCACTCCCCGCCTCTACCGTGCTGCCGTTACCTCCCCTCCGCCTTCCTAGCATCACCGAACCTCATGCCACAACCAGAACGCCGCCATCGTCCCGAGCAGCCCTGCATCTCTGATCCTCGCCAGTAGTGTCCGCTCCCCTTCCTCGGTAGCACCATCGCGATGCTCATCCGCCGGTCACCACCTGTAAGCACGAGCAGGGCCTCCGGCCCCCGTGATACTGGCTGCTCACCCACAACCTGACCATGCAGGTGAATGGCCTCCCTCCCTCCCCTCTCTCTCTCCTCTGAGAACCATCCGTCCTCCTCCCTGCTCTCCTTTCCCCTGCCTGCCACCGCTCTTCCCCATCCCCAGCTCACGCACCCTTCCCCGTCGTTGAACCCAGCACCCCATTACCATGAAGCCTCACCAACATTGCCGTTGCAACCGTCTCTGCGTTCCCATGCCACGAGCACACCACCCAGCACCACCGACAGGCCCATGCGGACTCAATCCTCCCCTCCGGCAGTAGCTGCACCACTTGTGAAGAGCACATCGGCTGCCGTCGTCGACGGGGAAACCATCAACCATAGTCACTCGCCGTTGTCGCGCCTCCCCACCACGGATCCAGCGAGTGATCCGAACCAGCTCCACCTCCCTACCCCCCCACGCTCTCTCTTTCTCTCTCTATAGTTCCCCTCTCTCTCTCCATAAAAAAATTGATGATGAAAAGAAAAGATAATCTGGGGCTTTGGAGTTCCGTTTCACATCAGTATGTAATGTGCAGACATTGTATAGACTTGCTGAAGTGTAATGCAGTGTGCAAACTTTGCAATGTATGGACTTTGCATTGTGTAATGCAGAATGCATCAAGCAAACTATGTACATTAGAAACGGATGCATGGACGTGCCGTCAATAGATGTGTGGACTTGGTGTACATGCGACAGCAGTGTATAGACATTGCAAACTTGTACAGACTAGCCAGTGTATGGACTTGGTGAGCATGCAGCACACAATGTGCAGACTTCGTGCAATGCATGAAGAAGCAATGTATAGACTTGGCGTTTAAGACACTGTATATGCATGAACGATGTACAGACTTTGTGTTGCGAACACAGGCTGTACAAACTTGTGCTAATACTGCAAGTGGACAATGTACAGACTTCAAGTGGGTGTAACAAGACAATGTGTAGACTTTGAATGCCAACATGCGGCCTCAATGTACAGACTTGCTGGATGCAATGTAGTATGCATATAGTGCAATGTATAGACTTATAAGTGTGTGCGACCAGACAGTGTGCAGACTTCAGCTCTAAGTCTATACAACCAATGCAGTGTACAGACTTTGCATGAGACGCTAGACGCTGTACAGACTTGGAGACAATGCATGCTGTAATGTATAGACTTAGCATATGCATGAGACGCTAGACGCTGTACAGACTTGGAGACAATGCATGCTGCAATGTATAGACTTAGCATATGCATGAGACGCTAAGTGAGACAGACGATGTATACACTTAGCCGATGCAGACTTAGTCCGATGTACAGACTTTGCATTTGATGTATAGACTTGCTGGTCAAATAGACAAAAACTCTGTACAGACTTTAGCATGCAGACAGGCCATTTGAATGTATAGACTTGTGTTCTAAACGGTGCACAAACACAACACAAAGTAATGTATAGACTCTACGTGCATGCTTCAATGCAATGTATAGACTTTGAGTGTGTTGACTTGTGTGTGTGTGCAATGTGTAGACCTGTGTGTGTGTGCATGACGATATATAGACTCTGACTACATGGAACACACAGACAATCTGATATAGAGAGTTTCATCAAAACATAAACAGTTGCCAATCAATCAAAACAAGCTGTTGCCAATGAAGTAAAGCTTATTGTCAACATCATCAACACAGAAGAGTCACAACAATCTCCCCCTTTTTAATGATGGCAACATCCTATCATATAGAATAGCAACATCCTGTCATACAGATGTATTTTTGATGAAAGACATGATTTGTTAGTCAGATTTATCATGCAGATGCTATGAATGCATGCTGAGAAATGAAAATAAACTCCCTGCTAACAAGATCTCCCCCTTTGCCATAACATGATGCATACACTCCCCCTGGAATTCACCAAACAGACAATATATTCTCCCCCTTTGCCATCAACAAAGAGGAGGGATAGAAAGTGTAAGGGAAGAAAGATATCTGACTGCCATTCTGAGCAAGTAGTTCAGGAATTAAGCATTCTAAAGCACATAGTCTTCAGTCATATGAATTTAGACATAACCTAAATGTTCGGGCAACGCCTTTTAATATACCGGGCTATTGGGTGAAATGCAATTTTAAAACACCCATTTTTTTTTGTTTTGAAAAAAATGATGATCTGGACTCGACTTATACTATGCAAGACATATGCAACGACTACCCTAGACTCGACTCGCTCTGATACCAAACTGATGCGGGATGAACACGGGGACCGACTCTACGTGGTATGAACCTCGGACTCTAGATGCGGACACGACCAGCAACACATGATGGAGAGACACTAGGCCCGACACGGAGAGCTCCTATGGGCTATACGTCTCTAACAGAAACGTAAGCTCACTCGTCGTCCCAAGCGAGGGAAACGCAGATCGTGTGCGGTTGAAGAACCGGCAGAGTTCACGGGTAGTCGACTCACTTCCGGACTCGGATCGAGTCACGGGACGGGTCACTCTCACGCTCACAGCTGTGACATGAACTCACAGGCTATTACCTATCACTCTTAGCAGCGGCAAAAGACCATATACTAAACTAGCAAATGAACGCCGAGAAGTTTAGACCATTACCTCCACGCACCCGGCGTGGCGAAGACAACCCCGACCGAATTACGGACTCCCGGTTAAACAATGTTACAACAATACAATAATTTGACCCACTCCATGCAGGGAGGTAAAAGGTCACATGTGGGGCCCGGGAATCACGCAAAGCGGTTGACGGGTAGCATCTTGATGTCGCCCGGCGGTGCCGAACTCCACTTTTTCGTGCTTTCCGAACGGCGGGTTCTGCGGGCCCTGTGGGGCCCACGGAAGGCGTTGTCCTCCGGATCTGTGGGGGTGGGGCCCGCTGTGATGGGGACCCCTGGTGGCGCACCTCCACGGACGGCTGTCGACCGGAAACACCGATCGGGGGTCGATCGGCCCCGATTCCAAATTCGTGGACTTGCTGCCCACGGATTTCTGGTTCTATCCTCCGACGCGCGCTCCGGCGAGAATGGCCGCTGCGATCAATTCCGACGTCGGATCGGGGCGCATGAGCTATCGTTTGAAATCTGTCTTGAAATCCTTAGATCTAGGCTCAGATATATCTGCTATATCTGGTCGGATCTAGACTTTACTGAATTTACAAGCTCCTGTTGTATAGTACCCGAAATCTCAGATCTGCAGGGAACTTGTCTGAGAACTGCCGTTGACCGCCTAGTAGACCTCCGATTCAGCTCCTGAGCTCTTCACGAAAGTTATAGGATTTTTCAAAAGGAATATGGAAATAGTTTTGTTGGACTGATTGGAGGTGTCTACGAATTGATATGATTTTTACACTGGACAGAGGTCGGATCTGGAAACAGGTGGATAGCACTGTAGCTAGCTCTGAGAACGAATTTTGAAAAATAGGTGGAGGGTTGATCACAAATCAGGAAAATTCATGGAAGGAGGGGTGGGTAGAAAGAACGCCCAGTAAAATTGGGAGCTCCAGAAAAAATCAAAAGATGGGTCGGAGATGAGAAACTCAGGAGAAGTGGAAAATCAGATCTGAAGCTGGTAGAACTGAACTTGGAGCTTGAACGAAAATGGGAAATTGTCAAATCGAAGATTCATAACCCATCAATTTTCATAGGACGTGGGGAACACCTCTGAACATCCCCTCAAAATCCCAAGTCGATCTGAGCTCGTGGCGGATTGCAGAATTTCGTGGAAGTGGCAGTGGTCTGCTGAAAATAGAACTCCGATGAACTCGATGGCGGTGCGTTGGCGGCTCGTGGCGGCGGCGATGATGACCGGAACCGATAGGGAGGAGTCACACCTCCAGAATGCAGCCTTCCCAGATGCAAGGAGGAGAGAGGGGCGGCCTAGGCCTTGCTAAAGGGGATTTTCTTCCAATTCAAATGCATTAATTCTATAAAAATAGAAATTACAAGCATATATAGGTCACCAATCTAATCAATCCTCCACCGTTGGATCTAGGGGTGGGAGATGGAGGGCTGGGATTGCATGTGACCATTAACACAAATTACAATTAAAAAAATAAAAGGGGGGGGGGCTATTGACTAGAATGGCAAGGGGGGAACAAGCTTGACATGATAGGTGGGGTGGGTGGCCAAATGTGGACTTTCCAAGTCACTTGTCCCCCACTTGGCCCACCCTTCTAGAAGCCTCCATGTGGAAGGTTGACTGACCCCACATGGGACCCTAGGCTGAGGTGGATCAATGGGAAGGGGCCTGGGGGGCCCGTGGGGCCCAGGGGTCCCATTTTACAAATACGCCCCTCTTACAATCAAAATTACATACCGAATAAAATGAAGTAAACACACATTAAACACAAATAAAGTCTAACTAAATATGATAAATGCCGGGACTCATGGGGGAGTCTCCAGGCTGTCTCCGAGCCAGATAAATGCTGAGGTGGCTCGAGTCGTGCTCCGTGTGCGGTACCGGTGGCTCGGCGTGTCGCCCCGCTCAACTGCTCGGGTGTCCGCACCACTTTCAGCAAGTCGGAGCCACCCTCGACCCTCAGCCACGCGGCGACAAGCCATTTATTTTCAGCTCCCAGGCCGACCCGGGGATGCCCGCCAACCCGACGTACTGCGCATGCCGCCAACCCGCCGTACTACGTGGCATACGCCACGAAAACTAGGCCCACATGCCCGAAAGGCTCTCTCTTGGCTCTTGTGAGCCCCTACCCTCAGCCTAAGGCGAAATCCAAGGCCCGCCAATCACTCACCCAAGCCAATCGACAACTCGGGGTGTGTCGGGAATTTCCCCGAACACCTTGCGAGCGACAGCGACAACACTACGATGACAAGCCCTCATGGGCCAATCCCAGCATGCCGGATCACTCCATCCTTCAAAAGACAGCCCCAAACGACAAAAGAAGACCCCTGAGGCCACGACTCGCCTGGGGGGGGGGGAGTTCGCGCCGGGTGCGGCCGTGCCCCAGGGAGGGCGAACCACCTTGGGGGACGTGCCCTCCTCCCAGACCAATGACCCCACGGCCATTGTCCAGTCCCAGTATCTACCTGTTTCGTACAAGATCGACTGGCATACCCCTGCGTGGAAGGATTTGACGACGGAGCCTCGGCATCGCACAAAGTCCCACGTCAACGTTCTTGTTCTACACATGCAGGCAACCGGTCAACCAGTCCAACACCCATATCCTTTGGTCTTCTTACGACCACACTGAGTCAAAGTGGGGTCAAAATAAGCAAACAAAGACATTTTATAGGGTGGGGACCGCCCCCCCTCTCTCCCCTGGCTTTGCTCCGCGTAAACCCCCATAGGGGGGGTTTAAGCGGACCAAACTGGGCCTCCAGTTTGGTCCGCCTAAACCCCTGGGGAGGGGGGTTTACGCGGACCAAACCTGACCCTCAGGTTGGTCCGCCTAAACCACTACTGTAAAAAAAGAGTTTTTTTTAACATAAAAACCTAGCCCCCAGAGCCCGGTCGCGCTAACCCCTAGGGGTTTAGGCGGACCAAACCTGCCCCCAGGTTTGGTCCGCCTAAACCCCATCCAGAACCAAAAAAAAGATTTTTCAAAAATCAAAAACCTAGACTTTACTCCGCATAAACCCCCCCTTGGGAGGGGTTTAGGCGGACCAAACCTAGCCCCTGGGTTGGTCCACCTAAACCCTCCCTTCCCCAGTCTTCAAACAAAAAAAAATGTTGTTTGCAAGGGTTTACGCGGACCAAGTTCGACCCTTAACTTGGTCCGCGTAAACCCCCCCTGAACGTTCGTATTCTTCTATAAAAGCCCCCTTTGAAGCTCATAGATGCGATAGATGCAACAACATATGATCTAACTGCTGCACCCTTGGACTTCCGTAGGCATCCATCAAGGATCGAGGACGCAAGGAGCTAAGTGTGCGCGCGTGGTTCGCTTGTTGATCGGCTCACACATGCCGAGGGTATGTCGGTCGCACTTCCCTCATATGGTGTTTAGCCCTCGCACAAAAGCCTATCTCCGTCGCACATAAGGCGTTATGATAACGGCAAACACACCCACATTCTGGGTCTGCCCACGTATGACAACCTACGACGGCCACACATACGCCATGAGGCCGCACCTACCTCTATCACAGAACTACGTGCCCATCACTCGCCTCGAGCTGGCCGCCGATCGCTTTGATCGATGACTCTAGTTAGTCAGACCTTGGCCCGGAAGTAACATTCCTGGGACCGGCCCAGACTCCCCAGCATGAAGATACTCTCCTCTCAGGACCCGTACCCAACTGCTCGTCCTGAGCCACGTCCGGCCCTCCTCCAGGCGTCAGCCAGTATCTTCCCCAGCCATCCAGTCTAGCCCTCCCTCAGCGAATCAGGCATGTCCCTCGCCTTGTGAAGAGTCTTTGTAAAAACACGCGGATGCCTGCCTTATTATGCACTGACCCGGGGATCGACCCACATGTCAGAATTGTCCCGCGGCTTGCACCAATTGTATCTTAGCCTCTTCGGTCCATTTTTAAAGCCTACGTGGCTCTCATACAACATGAAACCAGTTGAATACATGTACCTATACCCAGGTCTCAGCTTCTTATCGCACCACCCAGTGTGGGTCCAGCGTCTCTCACTCCAATAATCCAAACCTCCCAGTCAAATGCACCCTTATAGCTGCAGGATAACCCCGACCCCCTATCCACAGCTTCAGATATATACAGACTTCTCTTCAGCACGGAACAAAAGATGTTCGGATTCAATCTGATGTAAATAAACACCAACTACTTACGATCGGTGGGGAAAGACATCTAGTACACGATTCCCCACAATCGTCTGCGCACTCGCACCCATGGAACCTTCTCTCTCCACGTGTCACCCAACTTCCCGAGCCCACGTGCCGCGTCTTGGTGACGCTTCCCCAGTCAACCTTCGATTCCACGGGTGATTGTCGAGAAATTAACTTGCACGCCCGCATCCCGGTCTAGTTACTTTAACCCCAGAGACCTCTCGTGCCATTCGACCCCCTCTCGACCTTCCGTAAAAGGCGAGTGCCCGGTACCATCGTGAGAGGTATACGGCTATGAAGGAGGATACCCGAGATACATCAAACTCCCGTATTTTTCTTTCATGCTTTATTCCTTCCCTCATCCCGGTCACCGATCCCTGACGCACGCACAACAAGGATGGCACGCCCGGAGGGATGACTCCTGCCTTTCTTCTTTCTGCTGAAGAGAAGCCTGTGCCAGCCCTGAAGCCGTGGTGCTCTTTTTCCTATCCTTACAGGAGAGGTAGAGGGGGGACACACGCGCGCATTTTTCGGCATCTCCCAGTTCATGTTCCGACAGCCAGACCGCGCCCGGCGATCGTCTTCGACCGTCGCCCCAACCCAGCAGCCAGCATTCCAGCAACTATGGCGGCCGTGACCTATGGCCCCATTATCATCTCCACCCATGCAAGGGTGGGCTACTTGGCGGCGCTGATTGCTTTCGGTGACTTCGCCCCCGTCATCGGATCGCCCTACGTACTGGGCGTGATCCCTGTGGCTGCTCCACAGCCGATCCCTATTCCTTTGCCTATTCGTGCGATCAACGCACCACGCTCTGCTCCAGCTTTGGTGGCCCGCCCGATAATCAGACTCGGGACCGCCACCACCGGCCCCCACAGGGGTCCCAGATCATCTCCTACCTGGGCAAGCATCAGCCCCTGGGTCCAGCACCGGCTGACCTTTAATGCGGGCCTTGCGCCCCGGGTCTTGGCCACCACTGCAGCATTTTGTTCGGGTCTCAAACCCCGAGTTCCAGTAAAGTCGGCACCTGATGTAGGCTCCTTGCCCCGGGTCCCCGGCTTTCCAGTATCTCACTCAGGTTCTCAGCCCCGAGTCCCGTTCGAGCCAGCCCTCCACATGGGTCTTCTACCATGGCTTCTCTGCTTTTCACTCAGGTCCCAAGTCCCGAGTCTCAGCC
Source organism: Amorphophallus konjac (assembly GCA_022559845.1). Taxonomy (NCBI): domain Eukaryota; kingdom Viridiplantae; phylum Streptophyta; class Magnoliopsida; order Alismatales; family Araceae; genus Amorphophallus; species Amorphophallus konjac. The sequence continues at coordinate 87,258,916 of CM040122.1, read as the reverse complement.
AAGCCGACACCCGATACGAGCTTTTAGCCGCAGGTTTGCGGCTCCTCAGCATCTCACTCGGGCTCTCAGCTCCGAGTCCCAACTGAGCCTGCTCCTAGCACGGGTTCCACACTCGGGGGGTGAGGCTCCCCAACACTCTGCCCGGGTCTTCTGACCCGAACCCCAAAAGAGCCACCATTCAGTATGGGTTCCCAACTCAGAGTTCGAGGCTCCCCAGCATCCATCCCAGGTACACAGCCCCGGGTCTTACTAAGGTCAGTTCCTGGTGTGAATTCTCTGCATCGGGCAACTGGCCTCCCAGCTCTACCACTAGGTTTTCCCCGTACCATCCACCAACACCAACTCCTAGCACAGGTCTCCCTCTTTGGGATGCGGTAGTCTCAATGCCCGCCATGGGCCCTCTATCTCACCCTCCAGCTACGTCAGCACTCGACGTAGGTTTACAACCTCGGGTTGCTGGCACTCCAGTATCTACTGCAACATTGGTTCTCGATGCAAGAGCGCCATTTCGTGCATCGATGACACTTTTGTCGGCTCGGGCAAGAGCTTACACCCGAGTCACTCAGCCATTGTCTCCCAATATGGGCCTTGTGCCCCGGAGGCCGATCCCAGCGATTTTGGCTGACGGCCTCGCGCTACCAGCAACGACAGATTGGGTCTTCTCGGTCTATCACCTCGGAGTAGGATCTTCCTCCACTCCCTAGAAGAAACATCGCCATGGCTGTAAAGGTAGGCGACTCATCGCTGTAACTAGTAATTCCGACAAGACCATCCTTGTTGGTGACCTCCAGATTCATCTCAATGGAGGCGAACCAATCATACCTCAGGAGCAAATCGTCCCTACGGTCCCCACCACCAACCGTTTTAGCCTCCTTTGGCAGACGCGAGAAGATAAAGTGGAGCTCTGAGAAGCAAGCACCTCGACAATAGTTCAGGGGCACCCGCACTAGCCCGATACCCAGGCTCCCAAGTCTCGTCGAAGGAACAACGACAAGGGAGATCAACAACTTAGCTTAAGAAGAATATGGGTTACCCCGGAAGAAGCTCAAGCTGTTCGGAGGGCACATACCAAGAACCCCTTCCGAGCGCTCAGGCATGCCGTTGGGCGAGACGTAGCCGCATCTACATTGGCACAGTCCGAAGACACCCAGCCACTCAACATCCCCCTCTTAAATAAGTAGAAACAAAGAAGGGCTCATTCCGGGCCCCGCCAGCACTCAGTCCTGAGATCTCCTTGGGTCGATACCATGGTGAAGGCTCCACCATGACGAACCTTGATCTTTGATAGGCTGGGGACACCAGTCCGCTCTGAGAAGCATTCCCAGAAAAAGTGGACGGTTCGAATCATCAATGACGCGATTTGGGTGTTCGCGTGTTATACCACTGGACACCAGCCCGATACTCAATCCGATGACCTGAACCAGCCTCTTATCTAGCTCAGGAGGCCTCGCCATCAAACTCAACCTCCGGAACCGTCAGGCCATATCAGCACTTCTGCTAGAGCTCAGGCATCAGAATGTGCAGAAGAAGTTCCAACCGAGGACCATGGTGCACCTATCAACGCAGACCCAGCCAACAATGATCATCCGGCAAACGAAGTTCTAGAGGTGACCCTCGAGACTCTCATGAAGGAGAACCAACATTTGAAGGCCTTCCTACAAGACCTCCTTCAGGAACGGGACCTTCACCCTCAGCAACCTGCTAGGCCTTCGGCTGAAGCACCGGCATTGCCAGTGGGGCACAATGGTGCCAACACTTCAGCAGTAGCTGCCCGAACCCCGATAGTAGCTGGGTTCGGCACGACCCCAATCGAAGCTCATTCGCGAGCATCCAATACGCCAGTACCCGAAAATCTCATGGCGCAACGCCAGATGATCGAGCGGATTGTCGAGACAAAGCTCGCCCAGTATGGGGAAGGGGTCGCCACTATAGACCTCTATAGTGTACCCTACTTGCTCCATCACTAGTTGAAAAAGCTCCCTCCGCAGTACGTCAAGCCCCCGAAGCTACAGAAGTTCGACGGGCAAGGGTCTCCACATGAGCACTTGGCATACTATATTAAGGCCATGGGCGAGCTAGCGTTAGACGAGTGATATCTCTTCTGCTACTTCACCACCTCACTTATAGGAACAGCCTTTTAGTGGTATTCCGACCTGAAACCCAACTCATTGATTGACTGGGCAGATCTCCAGAAGAAATTCCTCGACCAATTCAAGACGACCGAGCGCAAGGTCTCCCTGACCGAGCTCTGTTTCCTTTGGCAGAAGAGGGGCGAGAGCGCCCTCAACTTTATCAAGAAATGGTGAGACCTCCGCATGAGGTGTATTAACTCGCCAGTCCAAGAGGATGCCATCACCATATACCACAGGGGATTGGCAGCCGAGGCCAGCGAAAAACTCCTCGGCACCAATATCAAAGGCTTTGACCAGCTCAACTCGACCGTCGCCAAAATAGAGATGTTCTTCGCCGATAACCCAAGCTACACTTCAGCTAAGGGTAAGCAGACGCGAGAACAATAGCTCGGTAAGGAGGTGAACATCATTGAATTCAGCCCTGCCGCCAAACCCAGTAAGGAGGCCGAGTCAAGCGATTTTGACAAAAAGCCAGCGGACAAGCCGGCTGCTCCTTCCTTTTCAGAGCGTATGAAGACACCCTTCTCCTTTAAAAAGGAACAAACAAAGATGCTCTTCGACCTCTGCATGGCCCAGAAGATTATTGAGCTGCCAGAAGCTCGCAAGCCAGATGAGGCCCAGAAAATTGATGACCCTAGCTATTGCCCATATCATCGCATGCTAGGCCATCCGCATGAAGATTGCTACGTCTTCAAGACTCAGGCACAAAAGCTTGTTATGTTAGATGGAAGCACTCTATTACCACAGAGTGTGGATCTAGAGGGGGGTGAATAGATCGATGGCCTAATTTAAAACCAATATAAGGCTCTAATGCGGAATTTAGGCAGATCTATTAAATCACTAACTAGAGCGTTTGAACAGAGCAGAAATGAAGCGATATGTGCCGAGAATCAAGTGAAGCAACCACACACCATATCATAGGCAATCACACAAGCACATAACACACCAGATTTTTAGGTGGTTTGGTCAGGAGACCTACGTTCATCCCACACTCAAACTCGAGTGTGGCTTACTGCTGCGCAACACAGCTTGCGTCCGCTGGGCAATATAGCTTAGCCTACAACCGCTGAGCAACACAGCTTGCTGTCCGAGATCAAGTCTCGCCCGCTGAGGAGTTACAGCTTAACCTGTCCAGAGGCTACACCTCTGCAAACCCGCTGGGGATTACAGCTTACCCGTCCAGAGGCAGCACCTCTGCAAACGCTGACTCACAGCTTGAAAACAAGAGTTCGAAAAACAAAAACAGAAACATACGAAAACAAGAAAGCCCAGAAGGGAATATAGCTCTCAATGAGCAAAACTCATCTCTGGTATCTGAACCAAGAGTCTGAGGAACAACTTCTCAAATAAACTCTCTCAACTCATCTCTCTCAATCTTCTCTTCTTTCTCTTTTTCTTCTCTCTAGATCGTGGGTTTTCTTCTCTGCTCTCAGTGGCTCTCTGCTGCTTCAAGCTTCTCTGCTTCTCGAGCTTCACCCCATCGATCAGCCTTCTTCTGAGAAAGAAGACTTCCTTTTATAGCAACAGCAAGCAAGAGGGCGTGTGGCTTCCACTTTTCCCGCCCAGAGCACCTTGATCACGTGGCAGCATCCTGGCTCGCTACTGTACACGTGTCACAATCTGGGCGCCTTATCCATTCTTGGATCACAAGCCAATCATTAATCTTTGCAAAGAGTCCCTGTCAGTCAGTCGAAGAGAATTATCAGTTTAAGGTTGAATGTACAGACTTTATAGTATGTAATGTGCAGACATTGTATAGACTTGCTGAAGTGTAATGCAGTGTGCAGACTTTGCAATGTATAGACTTTGCATTGTGTAATGTAGAATGCATCAAGCAAACTATGTACATTAGAAATGGATGCATGGACGTGCCGTCAACAGATGTGTGGACTTGGTGTACATGCGACAGCAGTGTATAGACATTGCAAACTTGTGCAGACTAGCCAGTGTATGGACTTGGTGAGCATGCAGCACACAATGTGCAGACTTCATGCAATGCATGAAGAAGCAATGTATAGACTTGGCGTTCAAGACACTGTATATGCATGAACGATGTACAGACTTTGTGTTGCGAACATAGGCTATACAGACTTGTGCTAATGCTGCAAGTGGACAATGTACAGACTTCAAGTGCGTGTAATAAGACAATGTGTAGACTTTGAATGCCAACATGCGGCCTCAATGTACAGACTTGCTGGATGCAATGTAGTATGCATATAGTGCAATGTATAGACTTATAAGTGTGTGCGACCAGACAGTGTGCAGACTTCAGCTCTAAGTCTATACAACCAATGCAGTGTACATACTTTGCATGAGACGCTAGACGCTGTATAGACTTGGAGACAATGCATGCTGCAATGTATAGACTTAGCATATGCATGAGACGCTAGACGCTGTACAGACTTGGAGACAATGCATGCTGCAATGTATAGACTTAGCATATGCATGAGACGCTAAGTGAGACGGACAATGTATAGACTTAGCCGATGCAGACTTAGTCCGATGTATAGACTTTGCATTTGATGTACAGACTTGCTGGTCAAATAGACAAAAACTCTGTACAGACTTTAGCATACAGACAGGCCATTTGAATGTATAGACTTGTGTTCTAAACGATGCACAAACACAACACAAAGTAATGTATAGACTCTACGTGCATGCTTCAATGCAATGTATAGACTTTGAGTGTGTTGACTTGTGTGTGTGTGCAATGTGTAGACCTATGTGTGTGTGCATGACGATGTATAGACTCTGACTGCATGGAACACACAGACAATCTGATAAAGAGAGTTTCATCAAAACATAAACAGTTGCCAATCAATCAAAACAAGCTGTTGCCAATGAAGTAAAGCTTATTGTTAACATCATCAACACAGATGAGTCACAACAAAGCTGATCTGAGACGGCCTCATTAAAATGAAGAGTGGTCTTGTCGATCCCTCGCAGCCACACGCCTGGTCCAGGCCAGCCAAGGCATCGCGTGTGATTCACTACACAACTAACATGATTCGCATGATGGCGGCATTCTCTCTCTCTGACAAGAAAATAGAGGAGCCTAATACCAGCCAAGGCAAGCGCTCACTGTGGTATCCAGGGTAGAGACCCTGACATGACTGCATACCCCTCTCCTTCCCAAGAGAAAAAACTCGACGACTCTTCGATGTCCTCATCGAGCGGGGGCAAACCATGCCCCGCGATCCACTGGCAGACTACACCCAATGGGACTTCAGCCATCCCCAGTACTGCCCTTTTCACTCTAGAAAATGCCACACGATCGAATCCTACGAGGAAGTTCAACACCTAATCCAGGAGCAGATCTAGTGGGAGCAAATCGATGCTAAGGGAAACTCTATGGCGATTCTGAGACTTCGAGAAGCTGTTGAAGAGACCATGAGCATCGCCAGAAATGCACCCGGGCAACCAGAACCTCCTGATGCAAATAGGCATGGGCTGCCTTATCAACACACCCTAGAATGGCTCGAGTTTTGAACAGATAATCGAGATGCTCTCGAACGCCTGCGAAGGCGCAGAGAGCCGGATGCCATCTAGGAGGCGGGGCCGAGTGATTTCTCGGTCAATGTCATCTATCCTTCCGCCACCCCAGCTCCTCCAAACGCCTAGACATCGACAACCTGCCGACCAGCCCCTGCCACTCCGGCCGTACAATGGCGACCTTGGCAAGCGCTGGAGTCTCTCCCATTCTCCAGGGCCGACACTGCCAGGCTCCTCTGGGTCCTTCTCGGCCGAGAAGATGTCCTGGTGAGTGAGACTATGATGGGCACCCTAAGTTCCTCTCGCTCCCCTCATACCCTACCTCCATCTCCGGTGTCAGGAGATGGGAAGGGGAAGCAAAAGTAGGGTGAGGTCCCAGCGTGATCGCATCACGTCCCTTTGGCCAGCATGCCATCGGGTCCTCTCTACATTCCTTGCAACCCAGTCTAGAACACAAAGAAGACATCTTCGAAGCCTTCAGCGACTTCGACTCGTAAGTCAGGCCCTCCACCACGAGGCTCGATCGACGTGCGAAGTCAGGGTAACTACCCAGAGCGGCCATACCCTACTGCATCTTTGGCTGTCACCAGACCCTACTCCAGGCCAGATCGCAAAGGCAAGGCTAAGGAGCAAGACTCCAAGCACGCCTCCCAGTCTACGTCTCAACAAAAGACCTTGCCACCGCGGGTAAGGCATCCAACTACGCATACGTCTTCGGATGCTAGTCCCAATACACCAGCCTATCAAAGGCTACCTTCTTTACCACCGTGGATATGGCATCAAACCGCACATACGTCTTTGGATGCCGGCCGCAGTATATCAGCTTATCTAAAGCTACTTCCCTCGCCACCGCAGGTAAGGCATCAAACCGCGCATACGTCTTCAGACACCAGCACCAGTATGCCGGCCTACCACAGGCCTTCTTCGCCACCACGAGTAAGGCATCGAACCGTGTATACGTCTTCGGACACCAGCACCAGTATGCTAGCCTACCATAGGCCTTCTTCGTCACCGCAGGTAAGGTATTAAACCACGCACATGTCTTTGGACGCTAGTCCCAGTATCCCAGCATACCCGGAGCTACCACCTGAGGTAATCGAGCAGGTGATCAACGCCACCTTCTGAATACAACAAACGGAAGGTGCCTGGATTGAAATCCGGGTGAAGAAAAGTGGTCGAACTCACTCTTCCAAGACCACAGCTTAGAGATATTCTCACAAAGATTCCTCCACTCCGGTCCTAGTACGTCTCCCTCCTACTCCCCTGGAGGCGGCCATCGCCAAGAAACATGCGAAAAATAAGAGGAAGAACCTCAAAATGCAGCTCAAGAAACAAGCTGAGCAAGTAGCCGCCTTACAGGCTTCAACCGAGCCAATGCCTATCCAAAGGCTATAGCGGCTCATTGAGGACCTGAAGGAATACATCCCTCCTCGTCCTACCGGAGCTCTCTCGCTCGATAGCTACATCCAGTGGGAAGAAATGCAGAAGCGAGCCCGCCTCAGAAGCTAGGTCCAAGAGATGATCCAGAAAATCAAGAACGACGAAAGGCTCCTGATCCCAGAAGAACTCTCCTTGTTCTACAAAGACAAAGAGATCACAACAGAGCAACTGGAAGAAATGCTTCGAGGCTGCACCTGCAACATGGTGGCCATTCCACCCCCTGATAACATCAACGCCTCCTGGTGAGGTGAGCCAGTGGCTTCCCAAACCAGACAAAGAAATATCGGCCCACTCGGGCTACAGCCAACTCCAGAACACACCGACCGCGGACGAGGTCATGGCGGAGGACGTGGTAGAGGCTGTGGGAGATTCCTGAGCTACCTCTTCACCCGTCCACCTTCGACCCGGAGCGGATTATCCTCTTTCGAGGGGAGGAACTTGCCCCCATTCCAGAGGTAGAAATCCAGAAAGGGGCCGACATCTTCGACCCCTCCAGCACGGAGGGGATAGTTGCCAGCATTCCAGTCCCTGCACCAGTTCCGTTCTCTTCCGCAGAACAAGCAGGACCGTCCGGTAAGGACGATCCAGCTCGCCAGCCACTCTCAGAAGAGCCATCACTGGCACCCCTGTTCCAGGAGTCCATAGATGATCAGTGTCAGTCCGATCCCAACGGCAAAGGCAAGGCAGTGCAACTCCCTGATGAGGAGTAGCGCGGCAGCCCACGAAAGGCCTAATCCAACATACTACCATCATTGGAGGATGCTCGAGCTCGAGCCGACCGGAAGGTCCTCCACCAGATGAAGCGATTTCCCGCCAACATTAAAATCTAGTAAGCCATTGCTTGGAGTAAGGAGCTAAGAGAAACTCTTATCAAAATACTCCAAGAGCCAGAAGTCTATGAAGCACATGCCGCAGAGATGAAGGTGCCAGCATATGAAGCCTTCACAACCACCGTATCCTTCACGGAGAAGGACATGCTGCTCTCCCCTCCGTGCCACAACCATCCTCTCTACATGAAGGGGAAGGTCAATGGGCATGAGGTAAACCGGATCCTGGTGGACGCGGGTGCTGCTATCAACATCATGCCACTCAAAACATTCAAGACTTTATATGTGACCCCATACCTCCAAAAGGTTCAAGCGGTCAAGATATCCGACTTTAACCAAGACACCGAGGATGTCATCGGCCAGGTGGATGTCGATCTGGTGCTCGATGATTTCACCTCCAAGGTGACATTCTACATCATTGATGCCAACACATCCTACAGAGGGCTACTGGGTAGACCCTGGCTGCATGAAAATTTCGTCGTCCCATCAACTCTCCACCAATGCATCAAGTGATGCGGGACGGACATCGAACCTGGGACTCTAGCTCGCAACTCGTCCCTAGCGAGGGAAACGTGGGATCTGCGCGGTTGAGGAACCGGTAATGAGTCAAGGGTACTCGGCTCTTCCGCGTGCTCGGATCGGATCACGGGACGGGTTTCGATCTCTCTCTCGCAGCGATGATTAAATTGAATCAAGATAGTAACCTATCACTCGCAGCGGCATATACAAATAATATGAAATAAGCAAATGCGATAGAGAGGGTGGCGAGTTTACCTCCACGCTCCGGGCGTGGGGAAGACGATCCCGGCAAAGACCGTAGCTCCCGATACAAATAATTATAATAATTATAGAAGTGAATTCTACTGCCCACTCCACGCAGGGAGGTAAAGGGCTACAAGTGGGGCCCGGGAGGACTGATCTTGGGTTGACGGGCAGCGTGTTAGACAGCTCCGTCGGTTCCGTCCGGTGGCCGGGTTGTTTGCTGTCCCGAGCTGGTTCTGCTGTTTCAGCGCTGCGCGACTTGGCGAGAAAAATTCTTGCGATCAGTACGGGCGTCAGATTGACGCGATGCCAGCGCCATTGCGAAGCTGACTCAGAGATCTCCAACCACCTGGTGTTACAGTAATTTTTCTATTGCTGGAATTTCCGTGATTGAATTTATAACAGGCTGGCTCACAGACTCAAAACTGATTGGGCAGAGAAGGATCTGCCTGAGAACATGGGTTGACCGAATATCAAACGGTGGAGTTTGGATCTGAAATTTTTATGAAAGGTAGATGGGGATGTAAGGAACACGGGGATAATTTTTTTGTAATGTTTGGAGATGGTTTGAATGAGGAAAGGGATTTCATGGTGGAAGTGGTCGGATCTGGACTGCACATGACAGAACAGATTTTGGAAAAATGCAGTGATTTTTTGGATGGGAAAGAAAATTTCTAAAATCACAAAAAATTGGAGACGATGGCTTTGGTGGACAAAACTCCCAGTTCAAATTTCAGCTCATTTTGAAATCGGAAAGTGGGTGAAAAGGGCGAAGAGGTGACTTACTGGCTGGTGGATCTGCACAGGAGGCAGATTACTAGGGGTGGGAAGAACAGATTAGAAAAAATGGTAAACGAGGGGGAAATAACTTGAATTTTTTTGTGGAGGCTGGGGTGGACGTGGGGAACTCACCCTCCAAATTTCATGATGATCTGAGCTCTTTATTGAGAGCTAAAAATCGTGCACTAGGCTTCTATCCAGAGTGGACAAAACTTTCGATGAAGTGGCGGCGGCGGCGCGGTGGCGGCTCGATGGCGGCGGCGGTGGTGAAGATGAGTTTCTTACTCAAAGGGGGACTGATAGAGAGGAATCACACCTCAGGAATTGGAGCTCTCACAGCTGCAAGGGGAGAAAGGAGAGAGGAAGGGGGCACACTTTGATTCCGTTGGGAATTTCTCAACTTGTTCATTCATTAATTCTATCAAAAATAGAAAATACATGGCTTTTATATGAAATAGACACCCTAGGCAAATGACCACCCTTACCCTCAGATCTAGGGTGGGGGAGGGGTACCTTGGGAATGCAAAAACCCATTTTTCCCCATGTGGTCAAAGATTAATAAACAACTTAGCCTAATAAGGCCAAAGGAAGGGGCGCCCCCCTCATGGGTCAAGAATGGCAACTTTGGGTCAAAACCAACCAATTGGCCCATGAACCCATGACTAGCCTATGGGGCCTTCCAAGCTAGGAAGCCCATGAGAGAGGGAAAAGCCCAATTGGGCTTTAAGTGGCCGTAAGGTCCAATATGAAGGCCTTAAGGTCCAATATGAACTTACCCCTTAATGGACTCTACATGAATGTGACCCAATGGCTTATTAAAAGCCTTACAAAGGAGCCCAAATAAAGAACTTGACCCAAACAAACACACATTACAATCCATATTACACAAATACATTCTACACATATAATGAAATAGCCCTGATGCCCCATCAATTCTCCCCGGGTGGGAGGAACTCGACCCCGTCGAGTAAGGGGTGCGACTACGCGTGTGGCTCCTGCGGATCCGTCATCGACCAGGTAGCGTGGAGTACACTCCACTCCAGGTAACCGTCACCTGCTCATCCCATATATATTCGATATGCTCACGCTGCTGTGGGAATGAGGCTAGAGGTGGACACTCCGGGGTGGGGTCACTCTCAAAGGAAGGAGAGGGCTCAATGACTCATTAGGAATCACCGTTGAATCCCTATTTGTGACTAGATCCGACACATAGATAGAGCTGAACCCAAATTCTGGCAAGTCTACAACGTACGCATTGGATCCGACTTGCCTCGCACTCGAAGGGACTGACATCGCGAGCTGACATAGACCGACGCGACTCGACGTATGCAGACTCACTATGCACTCGACAAATGTACGTATAGACTCAAACACTCATGCATGCATGGGAGATGGGATTAGAGCTAATGACTTCCTAGACCTACGACTAGGGACTTACTTTGAATAAAAATCAAAAGTCCAAACATCACCCATGAACATCATGAATAGAAGCAACTTGACCCAAAATCCAATGTTTTGGGTCTCGGCCCACGCCAATCTCCACTGGTTTACAAAGATACGTCCTCGGGTTTTGAAGTGTTTGAGGACGAGAAGGTGAAAGACGGGGGAGTCATGCTGGGCATGGATCACGAGGAAGGTGAAATCAGGATGCCATCTCTCATGGAAGTGGCAAAAGTCAAGCCATACTACGTCAACATAGGGTGTTGATGGTGGTAAGATAGGAATGAGCGATAGCTCAACAGATGGCTCGGGAGAGACCGGCAAACTAGGGACAGCTGACTGCTTAGTGGCCGGTTGGGTAGGGGTTGACTACTTATGGGTAACGGAGGTTGTTGGCTCCAAATGGGAATCTATGGATGATGGTGACACCTGATTGGCAAGCAAAGTGGGGTCGACTGACTGAACATGGGTGATAGGTGACACTGGGGCAACTGACTGAGTGTCATCTATTGGTGCGACTGCCAAAACATGATGAAATGTGAACTCGCTGGGCAACTGTGGAGGATGTAAAGTGCAGGTCCTCCGCTCCGGGTCAAAGGTCGCACTCCTCTCTTCAAGCCAAGGTCGCCCTAATATAATGCATGGTCATGCTAGCGTACTGGTTTTGCACCATGCACCATCGAAGTAAAGATCGGAGTCAATCTTATTTTGGAACTTGACAAAGGCTAAATCACCCTTGCGGACAATCTCGCCAGTCCGGGAGAGGGACTCAACGATATCCAGGGAAACCCAATTATCCGACTCCATATAAATGAAATCGAGTTCCGATGTGGACCCATTGAGTAGAGTGGCAGTAGAAATGATAGGGTGCTGGAACAACTCAGTCATCGGCCTAGGGATCGGGGCAATCGGTGGTTGAATGGTAGGGGCAAGACCCAGGGGTCGGGCCACGAAGGCATTGAATTCGGCCACCAGGGATGACCAATCCGACGCATGGTCTCAGGGGACGGCCATGGGGGTGGCGGGTAGTGGACATGCAAACACACGGTGACAAGACCGGACTCTCTTGGACTAGACATGACCCTAAAACAACAATGCAAAGTTGGAGTACCGACTTGACTACAAACCTAGACTCAACCCATATCCGGTACTAGGCGGAGGTTTGATTCGAAGATCGCGCTCACGCAAGTGTGCTACTTTCCTGATAAGCGTAACCTAACGTTCAGGCAACACCTTTTGATATACCGAATAAAGGTATGTAAATGCAACCTCGGACCGACTTAAATGACTCTTTTTTTATTTTTAAACAAATACTACCCTAGACTCAACCTTCGGCTCTGATACCAATTTGATGCGGGATGGACAGCGAACCTGGGACTCTAGCTCGCAACTCGTCCCTAGCGAGGGAAACGTGGGATCTGTGCGGTTGAGGAACCGGCAATGAGTCAAGGTACTCGGCTCTTCCGCGTGCTCGGATCGGATCACGAGATGAGTTTCGATCTCTCTCTCTCGCAGCGGTGATTAAATTGAATCGAGCTAGTAACCTATCACTCGTAGCGCATATACAAATAAATACGAAATAATCAAATGCGATAGAGAGGGTGGCGAGTTTACCTCCACGCTCCGGGCGTGGGGAAGACAATCCCGGTCAAGATCGTAACTCCCGGTACAAACAATTACAATAATTACAGAAGTGAATTCTACTGCCTACTCCACGCAGGGAGGTAAAGGGCTACAAGTGGGGCCTGGGAGGACCGATCTTGGGTTGACGGGCAGCGTATTGGACAACTCCGTCGATTCCGTCCGGTGGCTGGGTTGTTTGCTGGCCCGAGCTGGTTCTGCTGTTTCAGCGCTACGCGACTCGGCGAGAAAAATTCCTGCAATCAGCACGGGCATCGGATCGACACGATACTATCGCCGTTACGAAGCTAACTCAGAGATCTCCAACCACCTCGTGTTACAGTAATTTTTCTGTCGCTGGAATTTCCGTGATTGAATTTATAACAGGTTGGCTCACAGACTCAAAACTGATTGGGCAGAGAGGGATCTGCCTGAGAACATGGGTTGACCGAATATCAAACGGTGGAGTTTGGATCTGAAATTTTTATGAAAAGTAGATGGGAATGTAAGGAACACGGGGATAATTTTTGTGTAATTTTTGGAGATGGTTTGAATGGGGAAAGGGATTTTATGGTGGAAGTGGTCGGATCTGGACTGCATAGGATAGAACAGATTTTGGGAAAATGCAGTGATTTTTTGGATGGGAAATAAAATTCTTAAAATCACAAAAAAATTGGAGACGATGGCTTTGGTGGACAGAACTCCCAGTTCAAATTTCAGCTCATTTTGAAATCAGAAAGTGGGTGAAAAGGGCGAAGAGGTGACTTGCTGGCTGGTGGATCTGCACGGGAGGTAGATTACTAGGGGTGGGAAGAATAGATTGGGAAAAATGGTAAAGAGGGGGAAATAACTTGAAATGTTTTGTGGAGGCTGGGGTGGACGCGGGGAACTCACCCTCCAAATTTCATCATGATCTGAGCTCTTGATTGAGAGCTAAAAATCGCGAACTAGGCTTCTGTCCAGAGTGGACAGAACTTCCGACGAAGTGGCTACGGTGGCGCGGTGGCTGCTCGATGGCGACGGCGGCGGTGGAGATGAGTTTCTCACTCAAAGGGAGACTGATAGAGAGGAATCACACCTCAGGAATTGGATCTCTCACAACTGTAAGGGGAGAAAGGAGAGAGGAAGGGGGCGCACTTTGATTCCCTTGGGAATTTTCCAACTTTTTCATTCATTAATTCTATCAAAAATAGAAAATACATGGCTTTTATATGAAATAGACACCCTAGGCAAATGACCACCCTTACCCTCAGATCTAGGGTGGGGGAGGGCTACCTTGGGAATGCAAAAACCCATTTTTCCCCATGTAGTCAAAGATTAAAAAATAACTTAGCCTAATAAGGCCAAAGGAAGGGGCGCCCCCCTCATGGGTCAAGAATGGCAACTTTGGGCCAAGACCAACCAGTTGGCCCATGAACCCATGACTAGCCTATGGGGACTTCCAAATTAGGAAGCCCATGAGAGAGGGAAAAGCCCAATTGGGCTTTAAGTGGCCTTAAGATCTAATATGAAGGCCTTAAGGTCCAATATGAACTTACCCCTTAATGGACTCTACATGAATGTGACCCAATGACTTATTAAAAGCCTTACAAAGGAGCCCAAATAAAGAACTTGGCCCAAACAAACACACATTACAATTCATATTACACAAATACATTCCACACATACAATGAAATAGCCCTGATGCCCCATCATCAAGTATGCCAAGGATGGGGAACATCACACAGTCTTTGCAGACCTGTCACCATTCACTCCAGCAGAATGTAATCTCACCGATGCTGCACTCTACTTCAGGGGAATTAGTCCTTACCCTGTAGTCAAGAGCAAAAGTAATGGCTGGCTCTCGGAGGAAGATGAGGAGGATCTCTTCTCCGTTGACGAGGAGAAGGCCAAGCTTCATCGGCTACGCCTCAGCTCCAAGTTAACCCCAGACCGCCCCGAGGGGTGCAAAATTAACTTTGAGGTTAACCTTATTAGCCGAGCCATCGACAAAAGCATATGCCTGCCACCAGACTGCATCCAACTCCCATGTGCATCAGAAGAGCACAGGGTTGAGTCGCTTACATATTTGTCGTTACCTTCAAGCGGCAACGCAGAAACAAGAAAAAGGCTAACAGGACAAGCCCATTGTCTTCTATAAGGGAGACATGGTCCCTCAAGCCCCACCAGACGATGACTTCGGTTGGTCCAAATGAGCCGATGATACCCTTGAAGCAGTCCAAGTACTGGACAACCTGTCGCCGCACATTCGGGAGAAGTGCATGAAGCAACACATCCCTCAATGGCAAGCATCCACACAGTGGTGATATTTTCGCCCGCTGTGGACCCATTCCCAGGTCCGGTGGAAACCCCCATCCTTTCATAAGGATACCAGGGGACTTGGCTATGACCAAGACCCATACTTCCGCATCTACTATGTAGTCAACGTCGTAGGCTTGACACCGCCAGTGGACGACCAGAAAAATGTTGATAGAAAATTTGACAGTTCTGATGATGAGGAAGAGGAGATCCTGATCTCGATCTCCGTCAAAGCCAGCACTCCAGTCCAAGCAGTCGAGGAATCCTCCTCGCCTCCCTGCAAAAATATCAGGGCTGAAGAAGCTCCTCTTGCCACCCAGCTTGTCGAAGGACTCAGTTCAACAAACTCTCCTGATGAGGGAGGGGTCTAGGATACTAGCCGTGAAGGGTTGTTAGTTCTAGCAGGCAACTCCAGGGAAACCTCGGCAGCGCCAGTTGACAACTACTGGCAAGAAGCTAGCGGTCCAGACCAACCCTCGATGGAGTCCAGCAACAACAATTTGCTAGTCCCATCGGCGTCGACCAATGGCTTTGGAAGTCAAGAAATACACGAAGCCGACACCGATGATGAGGATTTCATCGACTTCCAACCCGCTCCTCTTGAGCTGGAGGACGGTGGCCAGGCGACCGTTGATGAACTCATCAAAATCAACTTGGGTGGAGATGAATCTCACCAGCCAACATTCGTCAGCGCCCTCCTCACCGAAGCAGAAAAGTAGCATTACAAGTAACTCCTACTCGAATACAAAGACTACTTTGCCTGGACATACAAGGAGATGCCAGGGCTAGATCCCGCTGTAGCAGAGCAAGAGCTAGATATTTCTCTCTCAGCCACTCCAGTCAAACAGCCACAACAGCGCATGCGCCATGAGCTGGAACTCCAAGTTTCGGCCGAAGTCAACAAAATGGCGGAGGTCGACTTCATCGAGTCGTGTATCTACCCGATCTGGCTTGCCAACATAGTCCCAGTGAAAAACAAAAGGTCAAGTATGTATTTACGTCAACTTCCGGGACTTCAACAAAGCCTGTCCGAAGGATGACTTCCCAGTCCCGATCACAGAAATAATGGTCGATATGACCACCGGTCATGAAACCTTATCTTTCACGGATGGGTCATCCGATTATAACCAGATCCGGATGTCCCTCAAAGACAAGAACCACACTGCCTTTAGATCCCCCAAAGGGATTTTTAACTACAAGCGCATGCCCTTTGGTTTGAAGAATTCCGATGCTACTTACCAAAGAGCCAAGACCAAAATATTCGACGAGATGCTGCACAACATCGTCAAGTGTTATGTCGATGACCTCGTCGTCAAAACAAAAAGGCCCGAAGACTGCCTACATGATTTGTGCCAAGTCTTCGATCAACTCCGGCAATACGAGCTCAAGATGAATCCCATGAAATACGCCTTTGGCGTATCTTGCAGCAAGTTTCTCAATTTTGTCGTCAGATATCGAGGAATCGAGGTGGACCCCAGCAAGATCAAAGTGATCCGAGAGTTTCCACCGCCCACGAACCTCACCGAGCTTAGGTCCTTCCAAGAAAGACTGACCTACATTAGAAGGTTCATCTCCAATCTCTTCGGTTGATGTGCGCCTTTCAACGAATTAATGAAGAAAGATGCCCAATTCATATGGGACTCGAAATGCCACATGGCTTTTGAGCAAATCAAGGAGTACCTCCTTACTCCCCCGGTCCTGGGGGAACCAATCAAGAGCAAACCCCTTATACTCTACATTGCCACCATGGATGCTTCGTTGGGGGCTCTGTTGGGGCAAATCAATGAGGAAGGCAAAGAGTAGCCGCTCTACTACCTCAGTCGGAAACTAATTGGTGCTGAGTATCGCTGCTCCCCCATGGAGAAAGTGTTGTGTCCCTGTGATTTTGATGATAGCAAACACTATAAGTCATTTGAATGCATACAATTCTGTTTGACTATAAGTCATTTGAATGCATACAATTCTGTTTGTGGTGCAGCTGAATGTTTCATTGAAAATCTTATCTGAATTATTGCTGCATTTTAAATATGGCCGTGTGGTGTGTGCTTTGGTGCATTTCATAATTACATTTATCTGGATTGATTGATGTCATATGTGTTTACTTCATTCAGAACTGCTCATTCAGAACTTGGTACATTCCTTAACTGTGAGCATGGCATAGACTGTACACTCGTCTGTCTGCATGAGTCACCAAGTCCACACATTGCATCGTGTGCTTTTCATGAAGTCTATACAATGGCATGCAGCGTCTCATGAAGTATGTACAACGGACTGTACATGCATCAATCTTCAAAGTCCATACATTGGACTGTTACACGCATCATTGAAGTCTATACACTAGTCCGTCTCTCCAGTCTGCACAGCCTTCTGATTGGACTTAATGTCTATACAGCCTGCATCGTCTCATGCAGCATCTCAAGCCAAGTCCATACATAGTCCATCAGCATTTAGAAGTCTGTACATCGGTCCGTCTTGTTCAGCGTCTTAGTGCATTCAAAGTCTGTACAGCGTCCGTCTCAGCCAGCGTCTCATGCTGCGTCACAGGCAAAGTCCATACATTGGGCCCTTCATCAAAGTCCATACATTGCATAATGTTCGTCAAGCCAATGCACTCAAGTGAAGTCTATACATTGACTGTTCATTCATCTTTCGAAGTCTATACATCCACAGTGGATCTTCAAAATCTGAACATCCGTTCACTTCACTCAAGTCTATACATCCACAGTGGAACGCCAAGTCTGTACATTGGCCTCAAGCTTCACAAGTCTACACATTGTCTTAGGCTTCAAAGTCTGTACAGTGGGTCAACCTGCCAAGTCTATACATTGGACTCTGTTTCGCAAAGTCTATACATTGGACTGTGCTTCGCCAAGCCTATACATTGGGTTCGGCTCTGCAAGTCTGTACACTGGTCCTCAGATGTTCCAAGTCTATACATTGGCGTACTATTCATGCACTGTTCATGCACAGAGTCTGTGTCTCATGCATTGTCTCGCAGAGTCTACACACTGCACTGTTCATGCCTTAACACTCAAGTCCACACACTGGACTATAGCAGACCCGAAGCCAAGTCCATACATCGGACTGTTCATGATTTCATTGGTAGAGTCTGTACATCAGACGCGCATGCTCGCCTGTCCCCCCGGATGCTCTCCTGGGACCGAGTATGCCCTCCAGTGACTGCTAATGCTTCCCTAACTTTGAGGATGCTCCCCTGGAGCAGCGATTGCTCCCCAGAGACAGCATGTGCTCCACATGCTCCCCTGACGCTGGTGATGCTGTCCAGAGGCCATAGATGCTCCCCTGAGACTTCATATGCTCCCGTGCGAGAACACACTAGTCTCTGGGTATTTAAAAGAATTGTATTACATGCATTCCCTTTCACTAAGTCTGTACAATGCATGCGCTTTCACAAGTCTATACAATGCATTTCATTTTACAAAGTGTCGACACCAAGTTGATAATCCGATACTCTGTCTGTCAAGTGCTCTGCTCGTGAAGCTTAAGGAGGGCACGTGATCCGAGGCTGGAAGGCCTGACCAGATGATGACACATGGACTGACAGCCTGCTGGATGCTGCCACGTGGTCTGAATACTTAGGGCTGGAAATGTGGAGGTCACATGTCGGGGCTGCTGCTGCTGCTGCTGCTATATATATGAGCCTTCTTCCACAGAAGAAGACTGATCGAGTTGGCGAGTGGTGAAGTCCATACAGAGAGCCACGATCCAGACAGAGAAGAAGAAAAGGAAAAGAAGAAGAGAAAGAGAGTGAGAAAGAGAAAGAAAGGGAGATTGAGTGAGAGATCGAGATAGCAGAGTGTGAAGAGAAGAAGAGGAAGAAGAACAGAGAAGAAGAGAGAGCTAGAGTGATAGAAGCTTCAACTGAAGATCTGTTCTTGCTGGGCCGTGGATCAAATCCAGACCAGCCAGCTCCTGCGAGAGCCACAGTTTGAGTTTACTTTTTCCAGCTTTCTGTTGCTGCATTTTTGTTTTTCTTTTCAACTATTCACTAGTTGTTCTTCCGATTCTCTTGTGTGAGGTCGGGTTCCCTCCGGTGTGGAGGAAGAGAGACTTGCGTCTCTGGTTGCCTTTGACTGGGAGTCATCGGTTGTTTCCCTCTGGTTTGGAGGAAGGGAGGATGGGTCCTCCGGTTCTGGGCTTGTAGGTTTCGAGTCCAGGTGGTCCCTCCGGTTGGGAGGAAGAGAGGTCCGAGACCTCTAGTTTGCAGGTGACTTGGTGTCACTTGTGCTTCCCTCTGGATTTCAGAGGAAGAGAGACTTGGGTCTCTAGGTTCCCCTCCGGTTTGGAGGAAGGGAGGATTCGTCCTCCGGTTCTAGTCTTGTGGGTTGCAAGACTAGGTGTTCCCTCCAGTCTGGAGGAAGAGAGACTGTGCGTCTCTGGTTTCCAAGTGGCTGGGAGTCACTTGGGGTGTCCCTCCGGTTGGGAGGAAGAGGGGAGGTTGTTCCCCTGGTCAAGCTGTTTGGCAGCCTTTGTTGCAGACTGAGTTTGCTGTGCTAGTGTTACTAGTGGAAGCCTCACTCCGGTTTGGAGTGAGGGGTGGACGTAGGTCTTTGGACCGAACCACCTAAAAAGCCTAGTGTTATTTTGTGGTTTGTTTGCCTTATGTGCTCATTTCTCTGCTGCGCTCACTAGATGTCTATTTAGGATCGAGTGTGAGTTTATTCAATTGGACTGCTTTGTAATAGCTTCCTAAGTTTTCTCAGTTTATATCTGCATCCGCTTTTAATTCCGCACATCTAACCGGTAGAACTTAAATTGGGTAAAATTCTTTGAAAGATCCATTCACCCCCCCCCTCTGGATCTATGTTTATCTATCGCACCTAGCTAACAGAAAGTTTGCTTGGCATTGGTATTCGCCGTCAAGAAGTTGTGGCAGTAGCTCCTGGCCCATCGGGTTGAGCTTATATCTAAGCATGACCCACTCAAATATCCCCTCAGACAGTCCGTCCTCTAAGGCCGACTGGGAAAATGGGCTCTCCTGCTAATTGAGTATTATATTACCTATGTCCCCAGAAAAGCGATCAAGGGATAGGGCATGGCTGAATTCTTGGCAGCACATCTTGTACCAGACAACTCACCTCTTAACACGGAGCTCCCTAACGAGGAGTCCCTCGCTATCCAATCACAACAACTAGTTGAACAGAGCGGAGATGTCTTGAATTTCTGGCAGCGAGACGCCCTCACAGCCAATGTACCTTGCTGGGAGCTCTACTTCGATGGCGCTTCCCGAGGGATTACCCGGAGTAATCAAAATCCAGCAGTCATGGCGGGTGCTGGCATCGTCTTCCTGACTCCTCAGGGCGGAGTTTTGTACAACTCATGCGCCCTTATGAAATCCCTGACCAATAATGAAGCTGAGTATGAAGCTCTAATCATCGGGCTTCAGATGGCTCTCTACATGGGCATCAAGTGCCTCAAAGCCTACGGGGACTCCCAGTTGATAGTCCAGCAAGTCCTCGGCATTTACGACGTGCAGAAGTCAGAGTTGATTCTGTACCATGCCGCCGTCACCAGACTAATCCAGAAGTTCTATTTCTTCGAAATAGATCATGTTCCCAGGAGCAGCAATGCCCAGGCAGATGCCCTGGAAAATTGACTGCGGCCATTAAGCTCTCGCCCGAGGGTGGGGTCGACATCACTGTCAAGCACAGAAGACCGATGTCGAGTTCACTCGAAGGTAATGCCGATCCCACCGTCTATGAGGTCCATGACCTCGACCAGAACACTCTTCCAGAAGAAGGAGAATGGCGTGAGCCTATGGTCAAATTCAAGAAAGGGTGGCTCCCCTCTGACCGAGCTCAAAGGGTCCAGCTACTCTGTCGGCCAACATCATATGAGTTGATCGGCTACTCTTTATACCGACTTGTCCACGAGAAGGACAAGTCGATTCTCCTTAGATGTGTCTCTCCAGCCGAGGCTCGAGCTATTATGCGCGAAGTCCATTTAGGACTGTGCGGCGCTCACCAGGCCGGAGATAGAATGAAGCACAATATCAATCTCAAAGGCTTCTACTGGCCAACCATGTATGCGGACTGTGTCCAGTATGCCCGTACGTGTCATTAGTGCCAAGCCTTTGGCCTAGTACCCAGAAGACTTCCCAATCCGTTGCTTCCCACAGCCCCCACCTGGCCATTCACCGAGTGGGGTATGGACATCGTGGGGCCCTTCCCGCCATCTTCCAAGGGCCATAAGTACATCTTGGCCGCCACCGACTACTTCTCTCGATGGGTGGAGGCTCTTCCCCTACGTGAGGTCACCGACGAAGTAGTAGCTCAATTTGTTCGGCACTACATTATCTACCGATGTGGAACTCCCAGCCGCATAGTGTCATACAATGGCACACCATTCAAGAATTGGGCCATATATCAATTAGCAGTCAAGTTCCACATCGACTAGAGAGCCTCTTCAATCTGCAACCCTCAAGCTAATGGATTGGAAGAGGCCTTCAATAAAACCCTCTGCAAGCCGTTGGCTAAAGCGGTTAGCCACCAGAAGTGAGATTGGGGTGAAAGGGTGTTCGAGGCATTATGGGCCTACCAAACAATCTACAAGACCCCTACGGGATGCTCACCATTCTCTCTCATCTACGGAGCAGAAGCCATCATCCCCATCGAGATCCAGTTACCCTCTTACCGCGTAGCGGTTCTCACCGACTTTGCCGGCCTAGACGTAGATGAATACTAGAAGAGGCTAGAGGAGCTCTCCGGCCTAGAAGGCAAACGGATCGAAGCCTACAAACACCTGCAAGTATACCAGGCCCGCATGGCACGTGCCTATGACAAGCTCGTCAAACAGCGAGCCTTCAAGCAAGGCGACCTTGTCATGATCAAGGAAAAAGAAGTCATGGCAGGGCACCCTAGTGAAAAATTACAACCTAACTGGCGAGGTCCATACTGATGGGGTGCACTACTGGGATCTAGAGGGGCGGTGAATAGATCCCCGTTAAAAAATTTAGGCCCAAAATAAAACTCATCCTACACAAACTAGACTAACGAAGGTCAAATGAAAAAAATGGCTCACACTTAACAAACTTCAAACACTTAGCGTATAACAAAGGATACTGTAATGTCCCGGGTTTTTTGGATCTGGATCCGTGGGTTTCGGATCGCTTTTCCCAGGTTACGGATCCTGTCCGATTGAGCTCCGGACTATTTTTATACCGGATTGTCAGACCCATTGGTGGTGTGCCTGTGAGTTTCCTTGGGTCCGTGGTGTTGTGAAGAGCACGCCGGTGTTTTTCTAGAATTTTCGGAGCGCCTTTGTGGGTCCCGGGTTGCGTCTTGGGTTTTACGCGTGTTTTCCATCTGTCGTACCTTCGGAACCCCGTACAGGGTCAACCGTTGCGTTCTCCAACATTGAGACGTTACCACGGCGATCAGCGTGTTCTGTAGATTGCGGGGGTATATTTTTCTATTTTTTTGTATTTTCCAGAATTTCTGGATTTTCTATATAAACCCCTTTTCTTTTCTCTCTCTCCCCATCTCTCATTTTCTCTCTTCCCTCCCTCTCTCTTCTCTCACGTTCTCTCCTCTCCCCCTCACACTCCGGGCGGCCGACAGAGGCGAAGAGGGCGGGGCGGCATGGCTAGTGGGGCGTGGAGCGACGGGCACGGGACGAGGATCGCGATGGTTGAGGCGGTTCGTGGGATCGTGAGCCGGTGAGGGTTTAAGCGGCATTTCTTCGCGGATCGGCGAGCTCGGGGCGCGAAATCTTCGGTGGAGGTAGGGAGATGGACCCCCAGCTCATGCTCTTCCTTTCCCGTGAGTTTTGTAGGCCGTGGTGAGCCGAGTGAGCTAATTGGGGCTTTTTGGGAAAAACCCCATGTTTTAGGGTTGAGCATTGATCCGCCGTTTCATCGCGTTTCGGGCCGATTTGGGGCTCTAGATGCATGCTAGGAGGGTTGGAGGAGCTTCCCCCTTGTTTTACCCATCATCGGGCGATGATCGGGGCGTGGAACGGAATTTTTGGGTGCTTCCCGCCGTCCCATTCTCGGGACGATTTGGCGATCCTTCCAGAGACCGCCAGAGTCTCTGGCGGCCCAGGGTAAGTGCGCCAGACGCTGTGGCGGCCCAAGGTGGGTGCGCCACAAGTTACTTTTTTATCGACAGGTCCCGACGTCATCTGGCGACTGCACGATAAACCGCCAGACAGTGTGGCGGCCTAAGGTTAGACCGCTACCTTGTTTTTGACTGTCGCTTCTTGAGTCGCATGTTTTCTGACCGTCGAGAGTCACGTGCCTCTAGCGGCCGAAGGTACGGGAGCCAGAGGGCTTCTAGCGCGCCAAGGCTTGACCGCTAGAGTGCTGTGGCGGCCTGAGATGGGTGCGCCAGAGCCAATGTGACTCATTCTTCAGGCGCACCTGGGTTGGACCACCAGAGTCCCTGTGGCGGACCAGAGTTGGACCGCTAGAGACAGTAGCGGCCCAAGGTTGGACCGCCAGATGATCCCCGTGCCAGGGTTCGCGTTGTATTGGTCTCCGGTCGACCCGGTTGTGACCCAACGGTTGACCTTCGGCCTCGTGAGTGTTCCGGACACCCTGTTGGTTTCACATCCGTGTTTCTGCGGTGGCTGGAGGTGCCACGTTATCTCGATTAACGTACCCATAGGTGTGGTGGGTCCAGCCGACCCCATGTGTTCCGGGCTTTGTGTCACGCTTGATCGAGTCACCGTGTATCGTTGTGAGTGCGGTGGGGTTCCCCTGCATGTCATGAGTTTCCTGGAAGATGATTCCCATGTGGGCCTATGTGTTTGGCCTTGGACTGCGAGTCCAGTCATCCGGCCTGGGGCTGGAGGTTTCTCACTTTTCCCTAGGATGGGGAATCGGCGTGGCGACTTGTGCGCTGCCTTGGGAATCATGCTTCTGTGCTTTCCACGTGGGCCATGTGTGTGGCCTTGGACTGTGAGCCCTATCACCCAGTCTGGGGTTGGAGGTCCCTTGAGTTCCCTTCCCAAGGGAATGGTCTCGGCGGCTCGTGAGCTACCTCGGTACTCATGCTACCGTGGTTTTAGAACTAGGGATTATGCTTGATTGAAGGCCTTGTGTCGTGGCGTACGACGATCTTGACACCGAGTCTCATGACTCAAGGACCATTGGATTTAGTGAGTCTAGAGGACTGTCCAGAGTCCGGTGGCTCGATGCCACTTGGTCCTTCTCGACTTTCGCACAGGGTGGGTGCGTGGTTCTCAGAGTTTCTCCTTGGAGAGTGATCACATCAGTGACTCCCACTAGTTGTAGCCTTCCGACACCCGTGTGGTCCCAGCAGGGAGTGGTGGCGAGGCTTTACCCGAGAGACGGCTTTAGGCTGGTTGCTATGGGCCTCCTACTGTGGCGGCTCGAGTCCGGGCCGGGAGGAATACCAGCTAGAGGGCCTGACGTAACGCAGTTAGTCAGTGTGTGCACATGTGGTCGGAGACTTCAGACGCGAGCTGACGAGCACAACCCCGCCTAGACCCTTGTTCTATGTTCTATGGTTACTGTACGGTGTCCTTGTCTCCGCCTGGGGCATTGCAGCGAGACACTTTAGGCTGTGGACTAAGTCGTCAGTGGACGCATCTGGCCTTGCTTCTGGTGGGTAGGTACTCCTGTCACGTGAGACATGACTCTCCTATTTCCGGGTCCCATTTCCCTTCTGCGAGACGTGGTTTTCTAGATTGTCTGGTGTTTCCGAGATAGTGGCCAGGGTGCTAGTAGTTTTACCGAGGTTGTGTCTTGTTGTACGATCCCCGCGACCAGGTGGTCGGGGTTACACATTGGATGGCGTGTCCAGTTTGGCCTTGTTCTGGGAGACAGGCCTCAGCGGCGGAGTTGCCATGAGTTTTACTTCGGTAAGTGGTGCTAGTGTGGTCGGTTCCTGATGGTGAGATCGGGATTTTCTCTTTCTGCTTCACCGGTACAGTAGGAGTAGTTGTAGTGCCGAGTTTTGACCGGCCACTGTGTTTACTGTTCCGCTACTACTGTTGTTCTGGTAGTTACAGCTTTCCGTGCCGCCGTTGTTCTCAGTTGGGGTTCCGCGGGATCCCTACTGGGCCAGTGACAGGAGGCTCACCACTGCTTTTCAGGTGCGACGGTTCTTCTTCGTGGTTCGAGGATGCTGTTAAGAGGTTCTTAGTTGCCAGCTCGCCAGGCCGAGTGTTCAATTGGCATGTGGTACGTTTTACTACTTTAATCTGTACTTTGTATTGGACTGGACTCTGTTGTAGTAGTTGTTTTATTATTTCTATTAATTGTTGAATTATCCTACCTTATTTCCTATTTCTTTGTGCCTCTACACTCCTTTTAGTCCTTCCGAGCCCTCCCGGCTCGTGGGCGGCGGGCCAGGATTCGAATGGTATCGGGTTCCTCCCGATATCTGGATCTTGGGTCGTCATAGATACTCTCCGAACTAAAATGATTGAAGTGCACATAAGCATGCAAATGTAAAGGTAATCGCACAGACAAAACAATAGGCACTTGGTAGTGTACAAGAGCGTAACTGAAATATGTATAGCCTTGTAAGTGTAAAGTGTAGAACAAATGCAAGCACACCACAAGGCAATCACGCCAATAATGCAGATGGCGATCAACCAATCAATGGCTTGCAATCAATTCACACAGCACTAAACAGTTCACACAGAGTTACCATCATGAGATCTACACTTTGTCAGATTAACGTGATGAATCAAAAGATTACTGATAGATTACACGCAGATGAACTTCAATTATAAACCACACTAGCTACCTTCGAATGGGGATAGAGGATATGGAAATGTACGCAAGACAAACCACGGTGCACTAGAATTTTTAGATGGTTCGGTCTGCTACCCACAGACCTACGTCCATCCCCCACTCAAACTCAAGTGAGGCTTTTACTGACTTACAGCTTGAACTGCTGAGCATCACAGCTTGCTTACACTGCTGAGCAACACAACTTGCTATCCGTTGAGCCTCACAGCTTGCTAACAGAGAAACAAATCCTCACTGTTGAGCAACACAACTTGCTGTCCAGAGGAAACAATCCTCTGCAATGCTGAGCAACATAGCTTGCTGTAACAACAAAGAAAAAACAAGAAAACTCAAGGATAAAGATGAAAAATGCATATAGCTCTCACAGGAGTAAAACAGTTCTGGATCTGATCCAAGAACTGATGGACATTCAGATCTTCAATGAGACCGGCTATTTGAACTCGATTTCTCTCTTCTCCTTTCTTTTCTCTCGTTCTTCTTTCTCAACTCCTCTCTCCTTTTTCTCTTTTCTTTTCTCTGCTCACTCTCTCTTTCTTTTCTTTCCTTTTCTCTAGAGCTCGCGCTATTCAATTCTCATCACTCAGCTCTCCTCTGCTCACACAATGGCTCTCTTCTTTCTGATTTCTCTTTTCCTCTTTCTTAGTAGCAGCAGCTTCTCTCACTTAGCGGCTCCCCTTTTTGAAGGAGGAAGACCTCTATTTATAGAACAGGGTCGCCGAAACTCCTTCTTCTCAATGGCCGGATTAGTGTGGTCCCCACATCATTCTTCGAGGGCGTGTGGAGGGAACACTCCCGCCAAAGGAGTTCTAGAAGATGCTTTGATCTGAGACTCCACGTGTCAGGTAGAGGTGAGAGGCTTTCCACATGGCAGATCCTTTCTGTTAGACTATTTGCCTCAAATCACGTGCCCATCATATGCTACCTAGGATCACGTGCCACTAATTTACTCACTGTAGGTTCGAACTCCCTTATCAGATGTGGATTTAAGTTAGGGGATTCGGAGTTGGATGAGTTGGATTATCTGAAGCATCGACCTTACTTGGAAACTTTTAGTACAACAACGTCTACCTTGACTTAGTGTATCTAAGCAGTATTCTGATGCTCTGACATTTTATCTTAAGGTAGTGCTTCGGTATGCTCTTCTGTTGCTTCGACCTTCTTTTGTTGCTACTACTTTGTTGAAATGCTATTTAGTGTAGAGGACTTTAGCTGGCTTGAAATCTGTTGACTTGGAGAATTAGGCTGTCCTGCTGAACAACTGATGACTGGATGAGCCTGCAACTATTGCTGATCTGATCATAGGACTAGGCTACTGGAGCCCTTGAGCTTCTCTTAATAACAGCGTAAAGGACATGATCTTCTGATGTATTAAGGCTTTACTCTCAGAAGCATTTCATCAAACAATTCCTCTTCTTCATTGAATAGGACTCATCTGGACAAGGGCCACTGATCATAGCTATTCATATGCCTTCTCATGCTAATCCAGCTTGTAAGGTTGCATCTACTTTCAACTAGCTTGATTAGAGAGTTCTTGCGTGCAGCTGTAGACTGAATTTCACTGGGGTCAGTTAATTTCTTCTGTTGCATCAACCTTATGCATGTGCAGATGTAGTGTGCATCGATCTAACTTTAGAGTGCCTCGACCTTAGTTGTTCTGCAACATGCAGTTCCCAATTACTGCATCGACCTGTCTCTTTAGTCCTCAAACCTTGTTAGTTGGAGCTTAGTTCTTTTGCCTCGACCTACCTCTTAAGTGCATCGACCTCTTCACAGATGTATCACTTTAATGATTTGATGCTTCGACCTGTTGGCTTTGAAGTATTGATGTGCTTCGACTTGAGTGATATTTGTCAACACTACTGCATTGACCTGAGTGACATAAGTGGCTTTTATGCATCGACCTGATAAACATAAACACTTCAGTTGCATCGACCTTATAGGCATAACCACTTCAGCTGCATCGACCTTATAGGCATAACCATTTCAGTTGCATCGACCTAACCACTTCAGCTGCATCGACCTTCTCAAGGATATGACACTTAAATGTCTAGGTGCGTCGATGCATCAACCTTGATGCATTAACCTGTTTCCCAAGGCTTGTTCAGCTGCTTCGACCTGATAAGCACAATAGCTCCACTGCACCGACCTGAATACTTTAATCGTAGCTGTTGCATCGACCTGACTGGCATGAACCTCTTCAGCTGCATCGACCTGAGTAAGCTTAAACTATAATAAGCATCGACTTGCCTTTCTCTCCTTCCAGTGGGAGTCGACTTGTAGAGTCGACACCTTTTGAAACCAGTTCTGTCTACAGAACTAAATCCTGTTCTTTTACATATAAAAGAATCAAGGTGAGATCAATTTCATTAAGTTTCACAGCATCAAAAATAGTACAATCATCAACTTATGGATACAATCATCAAAACATGAATGACATCATCATCATCATCATTCCATTTTTAGAAGAATATTGTACATTCATACACAGACTGATTGACATCATCAACTCATGATGACTCATAGTAGTTGACATCATCAAAACCACAGAGACACAACAATCCCCCCCTTTTTGATGATGGCAATACTTATGAGTCATAGGAGTCACAAAACATTATGCAACCATCATGATACATACTCATAATCATAATGACATGACTCATAATCAAGCTATTCTCCCCCTTTGACATTATCAAAAAGAAAGAATCATTTGGAAAATTATTCTCCCCCTAGATATTGATTGATGCTAAAGAAACAATCTCCCCCTTTTAACAATTAAGCACAAAGATTCTCTTTCAAGTATTCTCACCCTGAATAAAAGAGGAAATCTCCCCCTTTGACAAATCCGAAGGAGTAGAATTGAATTAAGGATAGGAGTATGACACAGTAGAGGGATTGAAATGAATGTCAAATGAGCACATAGAGGTTATCATACATAATAGCAGGTAACATAGGGAGCAGAATCCGATATGGAGTTGAATATGCAATGAAGTTGAAAACAGGTGATATGAGTAATCCAGGTTCAAGAGTTCTAAATGTAGTGATTTCAGACTTAATGTCCAATAATTCAAGAAGGTTTTCAATGAGATACCAATTTCATAAATCTAAAATTAAATATTTTTCAGACTCTTCCATTATAAGGGCTTATGAAGTGACCTTTATTGGACAACATGGTTTAAATATGATGTATGCAAGGTTTGTCCACTACAATTTCTGTACTTATATTTGAAATCATAGTTTAATAAAACTGAACCAAGCTCTTATATTAACAGCTTGTTTAACCTTCCTTCGTCTTACTCACTTAATGACAATGACTTCTTTAGGAGTCACATTCAGTAGTATTGAGGTTAAACAACCATGAAAACATTTGATTTTATCCAGGGTTTCATTAAATTTTCTTGACAACCAATTTTCAGAATTTTCTTTTGTTCAGCAAGAAATTCACATCAATATCCAAGAGCAATCAAGTTCAGTACATACCTTATAACTAGAGGATACACGTTGTTTAGACGTAAGTATCCCTAAGCACTTAGTATGACTAACTGTCATGCCTCAAATTGAACAGAGATAACTAGAGCACTTCATGACATATGTTATCTTCATTTCTTTGATGAAGGTCCTAGTTTCTCGGTGGAACCTTGCCATTGCTCTGCCTTATATTTTCACAGATTCTTCAATGAATTTTTAGCAGAGATAACTATGGCACTTCATGACACAGTCCTTTGGACATAGTTTCTCAGTGACCAAAGTTATTGCTCTGACATAAATTTACCCTTAGACATTTACAGATTTTCAGATGTTTAAAAATAATACTTACTTAATGTATCTCAACCAAGGAAAGCCATGATTTCAAATTTTTAGATTTCAGAAGATTTTACATGACATAACAAGAGGCATCTGGTTAAGGTTTATTAAAAAGAATCATTCAAATATTTTCAAGATATTTATGTCCAAACACAATGAACACATTAAACTTAAACCAATTGAATGCTTTAGACATCCATAAAAATGTATAATATAAGATTCCTTATTAGAATAAATTTCAGATTTATGATCAAGGTATGCAAATTAAAATCTTCCTAAAATTCAAGACAAGGAATTTGAGACCATATTTAGGAGGATTCGTTTATAGTGCAGTAGGATGAATGTCAAGTTTGACAAAGATTTTCAAAGAGATGTGCCATAATGGATATACAACATGCATTAGAGCAACTTGAATGTAGTTAGCTGAAGTTATGACTATAGAGTTCAAGGTTCAGCAGAAGTGAGAAATTTTCAGAATGACTAGCTCAACAAAAATAGGAATGAAATCTCAACCACAAATATCAATGCATAAGAACAAGGAAATGCACAATGCTAAATAAAGAAATGCAGGAACTCCCCTTTTATGAATACACTTCAGATATCAAATATGACATGAAGACCTTGTAGGGAGTTGATTTATTTAATTATATATCCATATCATGAGACACAAAAATGCCTTGACGGACTCCCCCTGTCTATATGCAATGTATAGCCAGAATTAGAAAATAATGCAAGGGTTTTAAAAACTTATACTCATTAACATCTAGACTGCTCTATGACCAAAGATGACCTATGGTACCAGGTAGAGCACTTGGTCTAAGGACCACCTCATACATAGTAAGAACTTCCAGATAGATCGCATTTGCCTTTTAGTAACTCACCATTTGATATACCATAATAGTCATGCAAGACAATGCAGTGCAAATGTAGTTCTATGTGCATCTCAATTTTTATGACAGTCTATCAAGCACATATGTATGCAAGTGAAAAATATATGCAAGAGAATTTTAACTAATAGATCAAGCATGATATTCAGCTATCTGAAACAGATTATTGATAACTCACATGATCAAATCAGTAAAGTGCAGAAATGGGGTTTTACCATACTCTGGTGCCTTAGTTTATTGAACCCCTTTTTATACCTCAGTCCTCAAGGCACACCTGCAAAGACAACTTCTCATTTTGCAGTTTTAGGTACCCAAGTGTCCTTGGGTCCTGAAGTGTTAGTAACATTATTGAAGGATCCTTTCCATAACCTTTGAGCCTTCAAATCATCAGATTTCATAACAGAACAATTATGCATAGAATGCTTATATCATCCACAATAATGACATGAAACAACAAGTTTTGTGTTTTTCTTCTGCATATCAATATGAGCATGAAATCTATGAGCATGAACATGCATTTTTCTATTTTTAACATGAGCACTTTGGATTCTGCTACCAGTCAACCAGCAGTTTGATGCACAGTGACCTGGTTTACCACAATTGAAGCATGCAGAATATTTTCTATTAACAACAGATTTATTCTTGTCAAACGCATTTTGATTTGTAGGGAGATTGACAGGTGCAGACTGGGTGAAACCAGAACCAGCACAGAACAGTCCTGTTCCAGACCCTGCCCCAGCCACCGACGACATCAAGAAATTCTCCAATAATTCTGACGTCATCCTGGGCCAACCCAGGTGGTTTTGGTGCTGGATTTGTCAACAATGGAGTTCCAGAGAGCCCGTAGCGAAGTCGATAACGACTGCCTATCTCTCTGTCCAGAGAGCTGGCAGAACCGACGATCATCTTCCACTCGGCTTTTGCTTAATTCCCCATCCCTGCCTGGCCGGCTTACAGCCCCTCCTTGCGCGGAGGTAGTGTTTGCTTGTAATCTGAAATTAACACCCACCCCAAGATCCCCCTCCTGCGAGAGGCGTAGTGGTGTATCATTCTGAAATTTCAAGTTCAAGCTACACCAGCGCAGCGTGCGGGTTCTACCCATGCTTCCTCGCTCGCCTCGTCTTTGGTCAGGATCGACATTTTCACACCGATCAAGTGAGAAACTGAACACCCCTCTCTACTGGATTCACATTTTCTTGCTTAGTGTCGCATCTTAGTGCCGTCGGTGGTAAGAGAGTGCCCGATCCCGAATTTGCTTATAATTGAGTGACTACTGCGGGCGAGTTGCGAGAGAGCCATTACATCCCACGCCCTCAGCGTGTTGGCCGCCTGTGAGAGTGGGCATCCCTGGACCTTTGGGGGTTCAATCCCAAGCTAGCCAATCCCCGGAGCAGCGAGGTCCAACCTTGAACCCTCACCACCATCATCGGGTTGCCTACGGGCACGAGTGTGCGCTTAGCGGGTGAGTTTGCTAGAGTGAGTCCACTGCCTCGTTGCTTGCTTGCGGGTCTAGGTCCAAGTTGCCTCGGTCTAGTGGCTGCCACCCCCAAGGTGGTGTCACATCAACATCAAAATGAGAATTTTGTTTTGTAGGGACGCCTTGAGGCCGAGGAATGTCAATAAATATGGATTCTCAAGGCGAGAAACAAAAATGGTTTGTTTTGAAATTTATCTTGTTCAAGTTCACTTTGAAAGATCTGCAAAGGTAAAAATTGAGTTTGGAGTTTTTTCACATTTTGTGAATAAAATTTAGTTTTTGAATGCTTTACACTGCACATAAAGTCTTTCATACTCTTACTCACTTTTTACAAATGAGAACTCAGTCTTGCATACATAGAACACACACTTAATTGCATTATACATATTGCACATATCATGCATATATTTGCATACTTGTACATAAAGAAAGTCTTTGATCATCTGTCCAGTTACATGCATATACTTGCATATACTTGACATATTTGTGTGCTTGAATGCCATGATTATCCGGTATATCAAATGACGATAGTGGAAGGTTGGACTTTGTTCAACTGGAAGCCTTCCCCATGCTTGATGTGTTGAGTAGTGGACAGTGGATCTAGAGGGGAGGGGTGAATAGATCTGCCCCTCTTTTCGCAATGCAACCCTCTATATAGCTAGATAAAATAAATTGCAGCGAATATAACTAGCTTATCGAAGAACACTATGATTCGCTTGGCAAGACGAGCAAGTAATATATTGATTCGAACCTAAGCATGTATCTAGAATGAAACAATCACACAAGCAAACCATAACACACAAGATTTTAAGGTGGTTCGGACTGAATCCCCAGTCCTACGTCCACCCCTCCCCAAATCCGGTGAGGCTCCACTAGTGCCACGCACTGAACCGCAAATCGGAAAGACCTCTGATTGCCTTCCTACAAACCACAGGTAGGGACGTCAACACCGCATATCGGACAACTTCCGATTGCCTTCCTACTAACCACCGGTAGGGACGATCTTCAGTTTTAATCGTTTGTATGAAATGAAAAAGAACAAATATGAAAACACTTAAACATCAAATAAGATATAGAATATGCTCAAGAAGAAAACTCTTGTCTGAGATTGTTGGAGCTTGAGTCGGATGCTTCAATGGTATCTTCTTCCTTGTGAAGAGATCTTGCTTGGATCGCTTTGAGTTGATGAAGAAGATGAAGGATGCAGATTTGATCTCCTTTGAGAATGAGCTTGCTTGGATGGTCTTGAGTTGATGAAGAGGTGTATGGATGTAGCTTTGATCACCTTTGAGAACCTTGATTACTTCTAGCTTCCTTGGAGGTTGCTTGCTTCAGATCTAAGCTTGAATCACCTTGGAATGGATGAAGAACTCCAGCCCGAAACACTGTTCACGGAGGTGCTACAGTACCCGTGAATCTCCTCCTCTAGCCTCCCTTGATCTCCTTTGATCCAAATGAAGCATTAGGGTTTCTAACCCTCCTTGTGTTGGTTTTATAGACTTTGAATGGTCCATAGACATCCCCCAGACCAGATCCACAAATCATGGGAAATTAGGTGAGTTTTGATTAAACAAATCAAAGGAAAGGGGCTGGCCTCGAGGTGAAAATCGAAGTCAAATATGGCTGCATCGGGGCTGGCGGTCGACCTGTAGCTTCTGGCGGTTGACCGCTACTGAAACACCTGCAAACGGATGATCCTTGGGAATTTCGGTCGACCGCTACTGAAACTCGTGCAGACTGGGAGCTGCTGGCCGTGGCGGTCGACCGCCCCTGTGCTGGCGGTCGACCGCCAGCTGGGCAGAACCTGGGTTTTTTCGGTTCGGTCCGTTAACTACTTTAGCTCCGCCGCTTAAGTCCTGTAGTAGCCCATTCACGTCTGTGGCATCACCCTTGACTGTCTTGAAGATTTCTGTTGATTATATCGCTCATATAATCAGAATTTTGTTCCGGGGGCTCCGCCCCCGGAAAGCCCCGCAAGGGGCGCTTCCCCCTTGATCCCCGCGACCTGACCGCGCAGGTCGATCCGCGTGCGAGGGCGCAACATTGAGCTTTCACATTTGCCATCTCCACTTCATTCATTGGCAATTCATTGGCATATCTGTCATGAACAAAACATCACGTATGTCAGTCATATGAAAGTGGAAAAAAATAATAACTTATAGTGTTTAGCCATTATCAAAACCATGAATATCAAATAACTCAAATGACCATAGGGGCACAACATGATGGTGGTCTTCAGACCTACGTTCTCAGCCAAGTACTGGTAATCAAGTTGTGTGAATACTTTACCTCGATGCATGTTTGAGTGTATATATATCATATCACCCTTTCCTTGAATTCATCCTATGACCTTTTTCCCTTGCTATACAAAATTACATTGATTTAAACATGTTTGTTACATGGCATATATTAAGGGGGAGGTTTTGCTCATAACTGTGCATACACTTAGGGGGAGACATAACAATGATTAGACTAATTCACTTCTTACATTCAGTACAATCTCTCTCTCTCAACGTGCTCTTTTTGAGTTAAATGATTCAATCTGATAAGGATAATAGTTATTCTACTCAACACTCCAAAGGGCTCTTGAATCACTACATGAAAATCACATGTGATGCGGGACGGACATGCGACCTTGGACTCTAGCTCGCGATCGTCCCTAACGAGGGAAGCGTCGGACGTGCGCGGTTGAGAAACCGACAAAGAGCTAGGGTGGTCACCTCAAAAATTCATGCCCGGATCGGGTCACGGGACGGTCTCGCTCTCTCTCGCAGCAGCAGTGAATAATAATAAATAGCGAGCTAAGTTACCTTATCATGCTCTCTAGCAGCGGCATATAAAGCATATACGAACTACGCAAAGTGCCGAGTAAGGAGCGAACACGATACCTCCACGCGCCTGGCGTGGGGATGACTTCCCGGCCGATCTTGTACTCCCGGAACAGTAAATACACAATAATTACAGCAAGACAAATTATTGCCCACTCCACGCAGGGAGGTAAGGGCGACACAATGGGACCCGGGAGTAGCGATTTCGGGTTGACGGGCCGCTTCTTGTGTTGCTTCGGCGGCACACGTACTCACGACCGTGGGACCCACGTGCTGGTCCGAGGGGCCATGTGGGACCGGGGTGGCACCACTATGGTAGGGACACCCGGAGGAGCACTCCCTGGGATGGCGGTATGCTGGTTCGCCGGTCGGAGGCCGGGCGGCTCCGATCTTCACTCGTCGGAGTTGCTGGCCACGAATCTACGGTTCTATTTTACAGCGCGCGGCCCAGTGAGATCTGCTGCTGTGGTCACTCCCAACGTCAGATCGACGTACAAGAGGTACCGATGGAAAGCTGACTTGAAATCCTTCGATCTATGGCCAGAGAAAGAAATTTGAATTTCCCGTTGATTTTCTTTATCGAATTTTCAAGCTGCTGGCTCACAGGATCTGAAAACTCAGGGCAGATTTAAGTTTTCCTGAGAGTTGGCATTGACCGCGATGTAGACCTTCGATTCAGCCTTTGAGCCCTTCATGAAAGTTGTAGAGACCGAAGAGAGAAAAATGGGGATATGCGTTATGAATGGTTAGGTGGAAGTTTCGATTTTTTGTGGATTTTATACTGACTCGGGGTCGGATCTGGATAGTAGAAGCAGATCTGAATTTGGGGGAAAGACACAATTTCTAAAAATAGGTATAGGGCTTTATAAATTCTAAGAAAATTTGTGGAGGGTGGGAATGTCAGAAAGAACCTCCAATAAATTTGGGGGTTCCAAAAAAAAATCAAGAAGTGGGTCGAAAGGGGGAAGAACTAAGCTTCTGCTACACAGATCTGAAAAGGGACAGATCAGGAAGATAGAAAGACACAAAAATAGAAAAATATAAGAAGAAGGTGAAATGACGGGATAATTTTACTGGAGGTTGGGGATCAAGTGAGAAACCAACCCTGAAAATTTAAACTCCAGATGATGTCAGAGTTGGGAGTTAAAAATCCGAGAGTGGGACTCTATCCAGCCAAACAAAACCTTGGACAGAACTTCGGAGGCGGCTTCGCGGCGGCTCGATGGGGGCACGAACGGCGGCGGCGGCACCAGAGATGAAATCAGAGATAGAGGGGCTCAGGTAGAAGGGGTTCTCAACTTTGAAGTGCAGAGGGAAGAAGGAGGAACCAAGAGGAGAGAGGGGAGGGGCGCACCAGGCTCCTTGCTCAATTCAATATTTTTCTTCTCATTAATTCTAACAAATGGAAATTACATGCCTTATATAATAAATGGAAAGTGACCACTAATGCCCTCAGATCTAGGTATAGAACTAATTAGTTCTAATGGCCTTTTTACAAAAATTAAAATGGAATAAAATGGGGAGGGGCGCCCCTTTGACTAGGTGGGGGTGGTAGGTGGCCTACCCTTGACATTTGAAACCATTTGTCTCTCCATGTGTCCAATTGACTTGTCAAACCTTCTAGATGCCACCTTGGCTTTTGACCAGCCCCACATGGATGAGGTGGACCAATGGGGAAGGAGTGGGGGCCCCCTAGCAGGCCCTACTGGCATTTTGCACATAAACCCACACAATCCTAAGGAAGAACAAATAGGCTGATAAAGCCTTACAATTGCGAATCTACTTCCCCCAGGATATAAAAATAAATAAAAAGACACAAATACAAAAATAAAATGTACATGCTCGGAGTTGATTCCCATCAATTCTCCCCGGGTGGGAAGAACTCGACCCCGTCGAGTAGGGGTACGGCTGCTCGAGTCGCTCCGGCGGATCCATCACCGTGCCAAGTAACGCGGGTACGCTCCACTACATGTGACCGTCACCTGCTCATTCCGTATATACTCGATATGTACAAGCTGCTGTGGAAACGAGGCTAGACGTGGTCACTCTCAAGGGGAGGAGGCGGCTCGAAGACTCACTAGGAATCACCGCTGGGTCCCTGTAGGTGACTAGATCCGGGTATAGATGTAGAACTGATCCCATACTCATCGAGCAAGTCCACTCGCCTCTTACTCCTAAGAGACCGACAACGAGCTCGCACAAGACACATGCAGACTCACCATGTGCTAACACACATATGCAAACCACACAAACAAGAAACTGACTCATGCATGACTCTAGACAAACCTATTGTTAGTCCAACCCCGACATGGGTGACGGCGGACCAGGACACCCAAACGTGTGCCATGCATGCATTTGACGTAACCGGAGGTTGACGTCATGGTGAACTTCTAGACATCCTACGATGAACCAATCATGGACATTGGGCTTGGATGTGGGAAGTCCGGGAGATTCGGGTGGTTTAGATGGACCGGAGAAACTAAAGTCTTCATTACCCCCAAATGATGGTTCGGACCAATGGCTATGTGAGGTTGCTTGGCCCAAGTGGAAAAGGCGTGATAGTGAACTCCACGGAGGAAGTGGAGTGAAGATGGTAGCTCGAGAGGTTCACTAGCAAAGGGGTCAAAAGGGTCGAAGAAGGTATGACCCCGTGAGATGGGTTCCAACATGACATGGTCCCAAGTTTGGAATTCATAGTCACCGTCATACATTATGATAGGTGGGACGACAGACATGTGTAGAAAATAGGATTCCTCCCTTGGGCAAAAGGGAATGAAGTCGGGCTCGGTCGACAAGGGGAGGAATAAGAGGATCTCCGTGGTGACACAACCCACGGTGCACTGGGAGGTAATGGACCCTAAGGCCGGATGGGTGAAGCTAAGTCGAGTGGGTTGGTCGAAGCCTCGGGCCAATGAGTGCGTCAACTTCCATTGTGCGTCTAATCCCACAATAAAGACATCCAAACTGTCAACATGGTGACTAGACCAGAATGTGGTATGGAAGGAGTTGACGGGCACTAGTGGTAGGGTGGGGTCCATGGATGGGTAAGGAAGTGGGACCGAGCCATCTTTGTGATAGGGTGCAAGGCCTGGATTCAGAGGGGGGTGAATGAATCCCCGTTAAAAAATATTACAGAAATAAAAACAAAACCAACTAAGCAACACTCAGTGACCAACCTGGTCAACCACTCAACCTTAACTCAAGGAAG
The DNA here is from genome assembly GCA_022559845.1 of Amorphophallus konjac. Lineage (NCBI taxonomy): Eukaryota > Viridiplantae > Streptophyta > Magnoliopsida > Alismatales > Araceae > Amorphophallus > Amorphophallus konjac. Next base: position 87,221,180 of record CM040122.1, on the reverse strand, counting down.
AAGATGATAACAACAAATAAGAGCGAAGGCACGCAATCTCACTAAACAACCCAAATAACGTTGTAGGCTAACAAACGAGTCAAGTGAGACAACCATCAACCATATAGCGCTCATGAAGCATCCTGCGAAGGGTGATAGAAGATATGGAGTAGAACGCAAAATCAAACCATAGAACACCAGGATTTTTAGGTGGTTCGGTCCACAGACCTACATCCACCCCTCACTCCAAATCGGAGTGAGGCTTCCACTAGCAAAAGCTAGAACCGCAGACTCAGTCTGCAAACAGGTGCTGCCTAATAGCTTGACCAGGGGAACAACCTCCCCTCTTCCTCCAGACCGGAGGGAAACCACTAGTGACACACAGTCACTAGCAACCAGAGACCGAAGTCTCTCTTCCTCTGAAACCCAGAGGGAACCCACAAGCGACACCAACCACTTGCAACCGGAGACCCAAGTCTTTCTTCCTCTGAAACCCAGAGAGAACCACAAGTGACACCTAGTCACTTGCAAACCAGAGGTCACGGACCTCTCTTCCTCCACACCAGAGGGAACCACTGATGACACACAATCACCAGCAAATCGGAGAACTAATCTCCCTTCTCCTGAGACCACACGAGGAACCCGACCTCAAACTAGAGAATCGGAAGAACAAACGTGATCAGTTAAAAAGAAAAATAATAAATGATAAAAACATAGCGACTGAAAGCTGGAAAATGAAATGCACAATGTAGCTCTCGCAGGAGCAAACTGGATTGGATCCGATCCAAAGTCTAGTGAAGATAATGAAGCTTCTCTTCTTCTTCACGAGCTCTCTATATCTCTTTCTCTTTCTCTTTTTCTTCTTCTGCTCTCTCACTCCGGCTCTCAGCTTCTCTTTCTTTTTCTTCTTCTGCTCTCTCACTCTGGCTCTCAGCTTCTCTTTCTTTTTCTCTCGTTCTTCTTGACACTTGATCGTCCAGGCTCTCTCTGTCTCTTCTTTTCTCTTCTTCTTCTTTTCCTTCTTCTGCAGCTCTCTGCCTCTCTGCTTCAGCTCTCCTATATCAATCACAATCTGTCTTATCCAGATGGAGAAGTCCTCATATTTATAGCAGTAGCAGCTAGGGCGTGTGCAGGGCTTGTGCCCCCTTTATCCAGAGAACACCTCGGATCACGTGCCAATTGCCAACCTCGGATCACGTGCCCAAACATCTGCCAGTTTAATGACAGAGTAACTTCAGTCGATCAACAGAACACGGGCTGTACATACTTCATATCAAGCAGCAATGTTCCGACTTGCAATGTATAGACTTTGCGTGCAGACGACCAGATGATGTATAGACTTGCTGTGCCTACAACAAGACGATGTACAGATTTGTTAAAGTGATGCACGAGCATAACATAAAAGAATGTATAGACTATGAGTGCATGGTAAAGAGTGTACAGACTTGCTATGGAGGAGGTGTAGACTTTGTGTGCATGGTATGCAACCGAATGTATAGACCTGTTTGTGCTATGCAAATGATGTGCAGACTTGCTATGGGGGGATGTGTAGACTTTGTGTGCATGCTACCAGACGATGTATAAACTTTGAAGATGATGCATGAACAAGCCACCAATCGATGTACAGACTTGGTGTTCAGACTTTGTGTGTGTATGTGAGACAATGTATAGACTTTGGTTCGTGCAACACACAGGCTGTACAGACTTTGAACGCATGCATGCTATGCGATGTACAGACTTTGAACGCGTGCATGTTATGCGATGTATAGACTTGCCAACAACGAGTGTATGGACTTAACAGCTAGGAATGTGTAGACTTTGTGTACGTGCATGCTGCAAGGCAATGTATAGACTTGGTGTATGCAGTCTAGGCTAAACTCTGTACATACTTTATCTTGAAGGATGCATATGCATATAGGAATGTATGGACTTTGAATATGAATGCTTGGACATGCCTTCAACGAGTGTGCAGACTCTGGGTGTACTGTGCAAACGATGCACAGATATGCTCTGAGGGATGTGCAGAGGTTGAATGAGTGACATGCAGTTTGCAACAGGAAAGTATGTACAGTGAAAATGAGTGCAAGACTATGCTCATGAATGTATAGACTTAGTGTGCAATATGCAAAGGATGCCTGGCCATAGCTCATGAATGTATACACTTGAGTGCGTGCATGCTACAGAGCAATGTATGGACTTTGTATATGCTCTGAACACGGGCTGTACAGACTTGAAGTAATGCATGCAGCAGACGATGTACAGACTTGGTCTTGTGACCACGGGCTGTACAGTCTTTAAGAAACGATGCATGCACAAGGAATGTACAGACTTGGTCTTGCGACCACGGGCTGTACAGACTTTGAGAGATGATGCATGCAAAAGGAGAGACGATGCATACACAAGGAATGTACAGACTTAACATGAGACGCTAAGTGAGACGATGCATGCACAAAGACGATGTATAGACTTCCCACTGAAGTGTTTACAGACTTTTGGGGTGCTTGCGCTAAGACAATGTATGGACTTTGAAATGATGCACATATGCACTGAGTAAGTCACGAGCAGCAACACACGTTGTACAGACTTTGGAAATGCTTAGCGCACGATGTAACAAGGCTCTGTAGAGACTTAAGGCTCTGTACAGACTTAACCTGAGCATAGTTATGAAATGCATGAGTCTAGACATCCATTGACTTATGGCCACCATGAAACATAGTTATGAAATGCACCGAATATGCACACAGCCCCTTCGATGGAATGACACTCAAAAGATGCTCAATCAAACATTCATATGCAGACACAAACAAATGATGACTTATAGTGTTTGCTATCATTAAAACCACAGGGACACAACAATCTCCCCCCTTTTGATGATGGCAACACTATGAGTCATACTGACTCAAATTATTCTCTCCCTTTGACTTCAGCAAAAAGACATTAGTTTGAGAAGGAAGTATAAGAATGCATAAGATGATTGAATTAAAAAAAAAACTCCCCCTTTGAAGAAGCCATGAAAGGCTTTCTCTCCCTTTAATCAACAACAGTGAAAGGGACATGAAGGATGTGACAAGATCTCCCCCTTTATGAATTACAATGCAGCATGACAGGAAAGCTCCCCCTGATTAGATGGAGTCTTATGAGATGGATGAGAAGGAGACCATAGATAGTCAGATGAACCACAGTCAAACACAGAGATCAATTTAGCAAGAGTAGTGAAAGTTAAACACATTTAGCAAGATTTTCAAAGAGTATACCAATTTCATAAATCCAACGAATTTTCCAGCGAGTCTCCCATTATAAAGATTTATGAACAAACTTTATTGAACTCCATGGTTTAAAGATGATGTATATTAGGTTCGACAAAAGTTCTGTACTCATATCTGAAATCAAGATTTAATAAGAAATGAACCAAAACTCATATGTACATCTTGATTATTCTCCCTCCATCTTACTCAATCAATTTCAATGACTTCTTTAAGAAATACACTCATAAGTATTGAGTTTAAACATGCATGAAACCATGTGATCATATCAAGGGTTATAGCAGATTATCCTTTGCATTCTTTTTCAAATTTTCATTCTATCAAATGGATATCTTTGCCAACATAATTTTACGAGCAATCTAGTTCAGTACACACTTTATAGCTAAAGCATATATGTTGTTTAGACACCAATATCCCAAAGTACTTGGTGTGACTAACAGTCATGCTTTAAAAATAAACAGAGTTGACTGTTCACCTCATGACATGTCTTTTCTCATTTCTTTGACGAGTGAAATATGTTTCTCAGTGTGTCAGTCATTGCTTTGCCTGATTTTTAATTAATTTTAGGCAGAGTTAACTAAGACACCTCATGACACAGTCCTTTGGACATGTGTTTCTCAGTGATCAAAGTCATTGCTCATGCAAGATTCATCAGATTTGACCCTTAGATATTTTCTGGGAGTTCAGATATTTAAAAACAATATAGATTTCATGTATTTCATCCAAATAAAGTCATGATTTCTATATTTTTCAGATTATAGAAGATTTAACAAGACTTAACATGAATCAGTTGGTTAAGGTTTATTAAAGTTGATTCAGATATTTTTCAGGACATTTATAGCCAACCTAACCGAATACATTAAATGTAAACCATTTTGATCTTTCTGATATTCATAAATTTGTATAATAGAAGATTCCTTATTGAAGTGATTATTCAGATTTATGAGCAAGGTATACAATTTGAGATCTTCTCAATTGCAGCTATTTCAAGAAAGCTTTCAGAAGCAGCCAGAGTATCAAAGATACCAATTGATGGTATATGATTCAGGAAAAGCATAGGCTGACGAATGAGTGAAAGTATGATTGTTCAGGAGGAATAATAGCTAATCAATCAGAATTTATCAGGGCACAAGAAGCCAAATATGCATGAAACACCCCCTATTTAGATGCCATGATTCAGATGTAAAAATCTATGCGTGAAACTATGACTCATCAGATCAAACATAAAGTTCTTTTGAACAGATGTGAAGAATTTATCTGAATGGGGCTTTATCAACTTGGGTGCCTTGGTTTAATTTACCCCTCTTTATTCCTCAATCCAAGGCACACCTGTAAAGTTTTTGATCATTTTGATCCTGCAGGGACCCAAGCAGCTTTGGGTCCTACGTTAGCCCTGACAGGTGTTCTAAACAATTTCTTAGCAACATGGTCATCATGATCCATCAGGTAACAATTGTCCATAGAATGTCCAAATTTTCCACAATATCTACATGAAATGACTGGTTTCTGGTTCTTATGATGCATAGTAACAGCAGTATGAGGTTTATAAACATGATCATAAGATTTTCTGTTGTATGCATGAACAGTTTGATTCTTATTCTTAATCAGCCAACATTCAGCAGATTTGTTACCTTGCTTACCACAGTTATAGCATGAAAATTTTACAAATGGTTTTGCAGGGAATTTGACAACATGGGGGTTAACAGAATTCTTCTGAACATGCCAACAGTCCTTGACTGTATGGCCATTTTTCCCACACTTGAAGCATCTGATATGCTTACTTTTAAAGACATTTTTACCCCAAGTGGATCCAAACCAGCACTCAGCAGCCTTGTGCCCCGGCTTATTACAGTTAAAGCACACAATGTGCTGACTAGACTTGTGTTTAGTTCCATATGGACCATGAAGATGCATGGAAGACCTGGCATGCAATTTATTGTCTTCTTTCATGATAAAGCATTCATTCATGAGATGACCATGCTTCTCACAATAGTAACATGAAGCATCAGGCTTTCTAGTAGCATGGTTTATATCAAAAGAATTTCTAGAATGTGATGTTTCACTAGCATGCTCATCCTTTAACAACAATCTACAATCTTCCATTACATGACCTACCTTCCCACAATAATAACATGACCCCTTTTTAGTATGAGTGTGTGAGAGATCATGTGACTTGTGTGCAGCATTCTTTGTACCAACAGGAGTGCCTTTGTCCTTTTTCTGTAGATTTTCATTCTTTTTCAATTTTTGAGTTTGTTCTACAGTTTTGGGACTGACAGTGGATTTTTGTGCAGTATATTGAAAAACAGAAGAACCAGAGGTTTTGTTTTGATCAGAAGCTTTTACAAACACAGTGGAAGTTTTATTCCCATTGATCCTTTTATTTGTCGGACTGTAACCCAGTCCCTCTCTCTGAAAATTATCACTCTTTCCAAGAAGCTTATTCAGATTGTCCTTTCCTTTGACAAATTTTGATAGAGAATTTTTCAAATCTTGAATCTCAGAATTTAAGATATCAATATTAGCTTCATATCTGGACAGATCTGTTTCATAGGAAATGACTTGTTGATGCAAGGCATCATTCAGACTTTTGAGTTTTTCAACTTCCTATTTTAATTTTATTTCATTGTCAGCTTCAGATAGGGACTTGTAAGGATCATCAACTTCTTGTTGAAGGGATGTGATTGTAAGCTCATATCCAGCTATCTTCTGTTCACAACAAGTGACATTTTCACTCAACATTTGGTTGATGGTTTTTAGACTCTCAATTTCTTGTTCTGCATCCACCAACCTATCAGAATTATCCATGCTCACACACTTGCCTTTTTCAATTGTCAATAGCCTATCTGTCAGTTGGGTGTTTAGATGTTTCAGCTTGTTGATTTCCTCTTTCAATTTCCTATTTTTCTCTAGGAGATCATCATCAAACATCCAATCATCTAAGAAAGACTGACATTCATAAAACTTTTCTTGTTGTTTCTCAGATTGAAGTTTGTTGAGATTTTTCTGAATCTCTAAATTTATTACTCTATTAGCCTCCAATTTTTCAGAGATCAATCTGTTTTCTTTTTCAAGACTCATTGATTTGTGTTCAAATTCCTTGGACTGATTTTTGAGTTTTTCATTTTTAGATTTCATATTTTCCAATTCAGAACTGACAAGCTTTAAATTTCTCACCATTTTTCCATTACTTTCTTCAACCTCAATTTTCTTTTCCAACAATAATTTGTTTTCCTCTTTCAGGGATTTGATTAATTCCTTTTGCAAATTATCATCATGATCTATATCATTAACCAAATCTCTGAGAATAGCACATTCATTGCAAGAATCATTTTCTTTGATGAGTCTATTCCTTAAACTCTCATTCTCAGACTTCAAGTGTTTCATTTCATTTTCTTTTCTGTTCATATCTGACTTTAGATTTTCATTTTCCACTTTCATACTTCTGATTTCATACAACATTTCTTTTCTCAATTTTCTCTTCTCAGATTTAAGTTTATCATATTTGTTCAATAAATGCTCATTCAACGCAATCATACTTTCCAGAGAAAAATTATCAGTGTCAGAGTTTACCTGTGACGAAGTATCCTCCACATAATTTTCGTCTTCTTCTTCATTTTCTTCTTGCTATCCATCATCGTCAACCATCAGACATGTGTTGCAATTCCTGGTGAGCTTTAGTTCCTCCAAAATCTCCTTGGCAGACCTGCAAGAAGAAACACATGAAATTAGAGCTCTGTCAAGTGATGCTTTCATTAAATCTAATGCTCTCGAGTTGACAGAGTCTTTCAGTCTATCCTTATCAGTCCATCTAGATTTATCTTTTGATAATTTGTGTGGACCGTGGACCATTACTTTCCAAAGTTCAGGATCAGTCGATCTAACATACCGATGTAAGTTCTCCAGCCATATATCAAGATCATTACCTTTGAAAATTGGTGGATTAGCCATTACAACAGATAATAAACAACAGCGCACAAGACAATCGACAAGAATGCACCGCAACCAGATGAGCAAAGCAAGGCACTAAGTCAGTGAAGCAAAACACCGAGCACCAGAAACCCACTCTGAAATGAACCACGAAAGATGCAGGATCTGCTGTGGATCGTTGGATCCAATGCACAACAACCCGCTCTGATACCAATTGATAGGGTGCAAGGCCCGGATTCAGAGGGGGGTGAATGAATCCCCGTTAAAAAATATTACGGAAATAAAAACAAAACCAACTAAGCAACACTCAGTGACCAACCTGGTCAACCACTCAACCTTAACTCAAGGAAGAAGATGATAACAACAAATAAGAGCGAAGGCACGTAATCTCACTGAACAACCCAAATAACGCTGTAGGCTAACAAACGAGTCAAGTGAGACAACCATCAACCATATAGCGCTCATGAAGCATCCTGCGAAGGGTGATAGAAGATATAGAGTAGAACGCAAAATCAAACCATAGAACACCAGGATTTTTAGGTGGTTCAGTCCACAGACCTACGTCCACCCCTCACTCCAAACCGGAGTGAGGCTTCCACTAGCAAAAGCTAGAACCGCAGACTCAGTCTGCAAACAGGTGCTGCCTAACAGCTTGACCAGGGGAACAACCTCCCCTCTTCCTCCAGACCGGAGGGAAACAACTAGTGACACACAGTCACTAACAACCATAGACCGAAGTCTCTCTTCCTCTGAAACCCAGAGGGAACCCACAAGCGACACCAGCCACTTGCAACCGGAGACCCAAGTCTCCCTTCATCTGAAACCCAGAGGGAACCACAAGTGACACCTAGTCACTTGAAAACCAGAGGTCACGGACCTCTCTTCCTCCACACCAGAGGGAACCACTGATGACACACAGTCACCTGCAAACCGGAGAACTAATCTCCCTTCTCCTGAGACCACAGGAGGAACCCGACCTCAAACCAGAGAATCGGAAGAACAAACGTGATCAGTTAAAAAGAAAAACAATAAATGATAAAAACACAGCGACTGAAAGCTGGAAAATGAAATGCACAATGTAGCTCTCGCAGGAGCAAACTGGATTGGATATGATCCAAAGTCCAGTGAAGACAATGAAGCTTCTCTTCTTCTTCACGAGCTCTCTATCTCTCTTTCTCTTTTTCTTCTTCTGCTCTCTCACTCTGGCTCTCAGCTTCTCTTTCTTTTTCTCTCGTTCTTCTTGACACTTGATCGTCCAGGCTCTCTCTGTCTCTTCTTTTCTCTTCTTCTTCTTTTCCTTCTTCTGCAGCTCTCTGCCTCTCTGCTTCAGCTCTCCTATATCGATCACAATCTGTCTTCTCCAGATGGAGAAGTCCTCATATTTATAGCAGCAGCAGCTAGGGCGTGTGCAGGGCTTGTGCCCCTTTATCCAGAGAACACCTTGGATCACGTGCCAAGTGCCAACCTCGGATCACATGCCTAAACATCTGCCAGTTTAATGACAGAGTAACTTCAGTCGATCAACAGAACACGGGCTATACATACTTCATATCAAGCAACAATGTTCCGACTTGCAATGTACAGACTTTGCGTGCCGACGACCAGACGATGTATAGACTTGCTGTGCCTACAACAAGACGATGTACAGATTTGTTAAAGTGATGCACGAGCATAACATCAAAGAATGTATAGACTATGAGTGCATGGTAAAGAGTGTACAGACTTGCTGTGGAGGAGGTGTAGACTTTGTGTGCATGGTATGCAACCGAATGTATAGACTTGTTTGTGCTGTGCAAACGATGTGTAGACTTGCTATGGGGGGATGTGTAGACTTTGTGTGCATGCTACCAGACGATGTATAAACTTTGAAGATGATGCATGAACAAGCCACCAATCGATGTACAAACTTGGTGTTCAGACTTTGTGTGTGTGTGCGAGACAATGTATAGACTTTGGTTCGTGCAACACACAAGCTATACAGACTTTGAACGCGTGCATGCTATGCGATGTACAGACTTTGAACGCGTGCATGCTATGCGATGTATAGACTTGCCAACAACGAGTGTATGGACTTAACAGCTAGGAATGTGCAGACTTTGTGTACGTGCATGCTGCAAGGCAATGTATAGACTTGGTGTATGCAGTCTAGGCTAAACTCTGTACAGACTTTATCTTGAAGGATGCATATGCATATAGGAATGTATGGACTTTGAATATGAATGCTTGGACATGCCTTCAACGAGTGTGCAGACTCTGGGTGTACTGTGCAAACGATGCACAGATATGCTCTGAGGGATGTGCAGAGGTTGAATGAGTGACATGTAGTTTGCAACAGGAAAGTATGTACATTGAAAATGAGTGCAAGACTATGCTCATGAATGTATAGACTTAGTGTGCAATATGCAAACAATGCATAGCCATAGCTCATGAATGTATACACTTGAGTGCGTGCATGCTACATGGCAATGTATGGACTTTGTATATGCTCTGAACACGGGCTGTACAGACTTGAAGTAATGCATGCAGCAGACGATGTACAGACTTGGTCTTGCGACCACGGGCTGTACAGTCTTTAAGAAACGATGCATGCACAAGGAATGTACAGACTTGGTCTTGCGACCACGGGCTGTACAGACTTTTAGAGACGATGCATGCAAAAGGAGAGACGATGCATGCACAAGGAATGTACAGACTTAACATGAGACGCTAAGTGAGACGATGCATGCACAAAGACGATGTATAGACTTCCCACTGAAGTGTTTACAGACTTTTGGGGTGCTTGCGCTAAGACAATGTATGGACTTTGAAATGATGCACATATGCACTGAGTAAGTCACGAGCAGCAACACACGTTGTACAGACTTTGGAAATGCTTAGCACACGATGTAACAAGGCTCTGTACAGACTTAAGGCTCTGTACAGACTTAACCTGAGCATAGTTATGAAATGCATGAGTCTAGACATCCAATGACTTATGGCCACCATGAAACATAGTTATGAAATGCACCGAATATGCACACAACATGTTTGATGGAATGACACTCAAAAGATGCTCAATCAAACATTCATATGCAGACACAAACAAATGATGACTTATAGTGTTTGCTATCATTAAAATCACAGGGACACAACACTTTGAGCCAACTAAGAAGTGGCTCGGCCATAAAAAGCGTACCCGTTAGAAACACGGGTGGCTCGGGCTTTGGTGGCTCCAAATGAGAGGGCTCCGAAATAAGATCGGAAGGTGAGGTTGAAGGTAATGGAGCTCTCATGGGAGGGGAAGGATTCCACGATTGGGGTGGGGGCCCATGTGGGGGTCCGATCGGATCGAGAATCGGCTGGGAGGTAGATGCTCGCCGAAGGGCTGCATCGGCTTGCCGTATGGCAGCATCAAACCGAGACTCAAAGGGCTCGACCTCCAGAGCGACCTTATAGGAATCCCCCAAAGTTTTCATGTGGCGGCAAAATAATTCAAATTGGAAGTGAAGCCGCGAACCTTTCCAGAACTCAGTTCCGGCCTCGATGTTATCCAGCCTGACTTCACATCTTAATCGGTACACTTCGAAGTCCCTAATGTACTCGGAGACAGACAGGTTGCCTTGGTCGGGCCTAAGGTATGGGTTAACCATAGTTGCCAAAAGATTGGAATGGATCCCTAGGAATGGTCATGCAAGGCCATTTTTTTTTGGTTTTTTTATTTTATAAGCAAAATGTTATGCCAACTCATGCAAGCACCTAGACACTACTTAGAATGCGATGCAAATGCAAAGTTGAAATGAGACTCAACTACACACCTAGACAAAACCAAGATTTGGTACGTGGCGGAGTTAATCGATCCGAAGGTCACTCGCGCAAGTGTGCGGCCTTCCCGATAGGTGTAGCCTAACGTTCGGACAACACCTTTTTATATACCGAAAAATGGTATGCGGATGCAACCTTAGACCGACTTAGACGATGACTAAACGTAAATGACACCCTAGACTCAAACTCGCTCTGATACCAAATTGATGCGGGACGGACACGCGACCTGGGACTCTAGCTCGCGATCGTCCCTAATGAGGGAAGCGTCGGACGTGCGCGGTTGAGAAACCGGCAAAGAGCTAGGGTGGTCACCTCACAAATTCGTGCCCGGATCGGGTCACGGGACGGTCTCGCTCTCTCTCGCAGCAGCAGTGAATACCAATAAATAGCGAGCTAAGTTATCCTATCATGCTCTCTAGCAGCGGCATATAAAGCATATACGAACTAAGCAAAGTGCCGAGTAAGGAGCGAACACGATACCTCCACACACCTGGCGTGGGGATGACTTCCCGGCCGATCTCGTACTCCCGGAACAGTAAATACACAATAATTACAGCAAGACAAATTACTGCCCACTCCACGCAGGGAGGTAAAGGGTGACACAATGGGACCCGGGAGTAGCAGTTTCGGGTTGACGGGCCGCTTCTTGTGTTGCTTCGGCGGCACACGTACTCACGACCGTGGGACCCACGTGCTGGTCCAAGGGGCCGTGTAGGACCGGGGTGGCACCACTATGGTGGGGAAGCCTAGAGGAGCGCTCCCTGGGACGGCGGTACGCTGATTCGCCAGCCGGTGGCCGGGCGGCTCCGATCTTCACTCGTCGGAGTTGCTGGCCACAGATCTGCGGTTCTATTTTGCAACGTGCGACTCAGCGAGATCTGCTGCTGTGGTCACTCCCGACGTCAAATCGACGCACAAGAGGTACCGATGGAAAGCTGACTTGAAATCCTTCGATCTATGGCCAGAGAAAGAAATTTGAATTTCCCGTTGATTTCCTTTATCGAATTTTCAAGCTGCTGGCTCACATGATCTGAAAACTCAGGGCAGATTTGAGTTTTCTTGAGAGTTGGAATTGACCGTGATATAGACCTTCGATTCAACCTTTGAACCGTTCATGAAAGTTTTAGAGACCGAAGAGAGGAAAACGGTGATATGCGTTATGAAAGGTTAGGTGGAAGTTTCGATTTTTTGTGGATTTTATACTAACTCGGGGTCGGATCTGGACAGTAGAAATAGATATGAATTTGGGGGAAATACATAATTTCTAAAAATAGGTAGAAGGCTTTATAAATTTGAAGAAAATTTTTGGATGGTGGGGATGTCGGAAAGAACCTCCAAGAAATTTGGGGGTTCCAACAAAAATCAAGAAGTGGGTCGAAAGGGGGAAGAACTAAGCTTCTGCTACACAGATCTGAAATGGGACAGATCTGGAAGATAGAAAGACACAAAAATAGAAAAATATAAGAAGAAGGTGAAATGACGGGATAATTTTACTGGAGGTTGGGGATCAAGTGGGGAACCAACCCTGAAAATCTCAACTCCAGATAATGTCTGAGTTGGGAGTTAAAAATCTCGGAGTGGGACTCTATCCAGCCAAACAAAACCTTGGATAGAACTTCGGAGGCGGCTTCGCGGTGGCTCGATGGCGGCACGAACGGCGGCGGCTGCACCAGAGATGAAATCAGAGATGGAGGGGCTCAGGTAGAAGGGGTTCTCAACCCTGAAATGCAGAGGGAAGAAGAAGGAACCAAGAGGAGAGAGGGGAGGAGCGCACCAGGCTCCTTGCTCAATTCAATATTTTTCTTCTCATTAATTCTAACAAATGGAAATTACATGCCTTATATAATAAATGGAAAATGACCACTAATGCCCTCAGATCTAGGTATAGAACTAATTAGTTCTAATGGCCTTTTTACAAAAATTAAAATGGAATAAAATGGGGAGGGGCGCCCCTTTGACTAGGTGGGGGTGGTAGGTGGCCTACCCTTGACATTTGAAACCACTTGTCTCCCCATGTGTCCAATTGACTTGTCAAACCTTCTAGATACCACCTTGGCTTTTGACCAGCCCCAAATGGATGAGGTGGACCAATGGGAAAGGAGTGGGGGTCCTCTAGCAGGCCCTACTGGCATTTTGCACATAAACCCACACAATCCTAAGGAAGAACAAATAGGCTCATAAAGCCTTACAATTGCGAATCTACTTCCCCCAGAATATAAAAATAAATAAAAGGACACAAATACAAAAATAAAATGTACATGCTTGGAGTTGATTCCCATCAACATGTCTCGTGAGGAAAAAGTTGTTTGCCCCACCAAAAATGTGTATAAGTGGAATGTTGATCCGAGTGGCTGGGAATCTTCCCTGAAACAAAGGAGGAAACTCGCGTCGAAAAGTGAAGCTTCTCCACAATTAAAAATTAAGTGGGTTTGGCACCAAGTAGCCGGGAAGTGCCCTTGAAATAAAGAGTACAACTCGCGCCGAAAAGTGACAAAATCCGCAATTAAGATAAGTGACGAAACTGAGTAATCGGGAAATACCCCTGAGACAAAGGGTATAACTCACGTCAAAAGGTTAGTCATCTTCTTGTGTTTATATATATATATATTGGGGTCATACGAAGTTGCCAATACTCGAGCATTGTGTATGGAAGTGTACGGAGGAACGGCTCCTTTTAGTGTTCTTTAGAATCTCTAATGATTGATATTGTTTTTGGAATTCATTGCTCAATTTTTCACATATACACTTTGGGTTTGATTGTGTGAATATTTTTCTTGAATCAATCATCTTTCATGGTTTATGCAGTACCATCTTTTTGTAAGCATGACCTTAGTATTGTTCATGCACATCATGCTCAAAATCGATTGCATTTTTTCTTAAACTTGTCTCTAAGGGACTTGTTTGCTCTTATATCTTATTATCCGTGCTTGAGTGCTAGCTTGCCTGATCATTTTTCATACACATCAAGCTTCATTTCACTCAGATGCATTTTTAGATTAAACATGTAAATAACAGTGAAGGGATGTGATCTCGCGCTTGTCCTGAGCTGGGAGGATGATCACCGAATAGTGAACTGTGGAGAAAGGGAAACGGATCAGGGGGCCCAGGGATGATTCCCTGGAGAAAACCCTCCGATGCTTAAGTTAGTAGAGCAATGGTGGAAGATATGGAGAGAGGTAGAAAGTGGTGCACGAGACCCCCCTACACCAAGGTGGTGAAGTGGTTCCTGCTCAGGAAATTTTAGGCGTGTGTTGCCCTTACCTTTCACTGGAGGGAGTCCCAGGTTTATATAGTGCGCTCACCTTATGAGTCCCGTAAGCTGAGGAGTTTCAGGCGGGAGTTACGTCCTCATCGTGGGATCTTTACGTCCTCATATTGGGATCTTTATAGTCTTGAGGGATCATGGGTCTCTTATCCTCATAAACTTCTGCTTATAAAGGGCTCTCAACGGCAGCGTGGATAAGCAATCGTCGGTCGGTCCGAGCATAAAAGGTGCCAACCCTGTCCGGGAAATAGGCATAGCTCGGATGAAGATAGGTCGGAGTGGGCATTGAGCGCTTGCCTCTATCCCGATGAGGGGATAACTCAGGCATGGGTCTTCCTCCGTTCTGACCGACGCTCGGGCCTTCCGAGCCTAAGGGCGGCCGAGGAAGGGTGAGATCCCGAGTGATCTTATTGGGCTTTTTAGCCTAAGTGGGCTCTATGGGGCTGTCACTTGGATGAGCTGAGCCTCATTTGGTCATGATGGACCTAGTTTGGCTGCTCTTAGATGGGCTACAGAAATCCCCCTCTCCACTTGTCCCCCTCCTACTCCCGAGCTTTAGTAAGCTCGGAAGAGTAGTTGTTGGGGTTTTAGACCAGCGTGGCTCAGGTGGGTGGAGATCTGGCGGTGTTAGAAAGCCACGTGCCGTGGTCACCTGGGCCTGTAATAATGATGATCCTGACGGATTTGAACTGAAGGGGCCCCCTTTTCTCAGAGGTCGGAACGACGCGCCACCTCCCGCGTGGGGATATAGGCGTTGGGCGCTTGCTGTCCTTCCAGATTTCCTCCATCTTTAGGATTTTGGCTCTCCTCCGTTCTTGCTTTTGGGCTCTTCGATGCGTCGTGAGGGCACGACGGGAGAGCAGAGGCTTGCAGCGGCGTTCGAGGAGTTGGCGGAGATAACCGCGGAGGCAGTCCGGCGGCTTCCTTTTCCCTCAGAATCTTCGGGGTCCCGAGATCGCCCTTCCTCAGAGTCTTCTCTGGATTCCATAGCGGACCAGCACTCGGATGCTGTGGAGTGGGAGGATGAGCCAGTGGTGAAGGCACCGGTTCCAAACTACAGTGAACTGGGGGCGACGGATGTGAGAAGGCTGGAGCACCAGTATCGCCTACCCCACAAGTTTCGCTTTGTCACGGCTTTCCCCCACAAGACGAGCCTGGACTCTCGTACGAGTCACATCTGTACCTTCCTTTTGTCGTGGAAGGGCGGGTTCCGCCTTCCCTTCGAACCTTTTGTTCTTCAGCTTCTCAATTTTTTTATGTTGGCGCCCATTCAGTTTGTAGCCAACTCTTATCTTCTCCTTTCCGCCTTCCGCATTCTCTGCCGCCAGTGTGGAGTTCCTCCTTCCTTAGACCTCTTTCACTATTTCTTTGAGTTGAAAGCACATCCTTCAGCCGAGAAGGGTTTCTATTTCATCCAGGCGAGGCGGAATAGGAGCTGTATCTGCTTGGCTGCGAAGGATTCTTCGCATAAGGGGTGGAAAACTCAATTCTTCTTGGTGGGGATTTGTTCAGTGGAGGAAACCTGGAGATGTCTAGTAATCCCCAATTTCCACCTGAATATCCCTCTCAGGCAGGATGAGTTCCCTCCACATGTGGAGAAATATGCGGCCATCTTGCTGAAGCACCGCCAATCCACCGAAGAGCTGGTTACTCCAGAGAATATCGAGCGGTGTCTTCTTACGCGGCTGCATACGTTGGGCTCAGGTGCCACAAACTAGGTTCTCCTTTGAATATGGGGATCATCTGTCTTTTCCTGAATACATCTTCCTCTTCGTGCAGACACCAGGCGGGAGGCTTTGGAGGAGGCCGCAGAGGTGATCGAGCTTGGCGATGACTCGGATGCTGATGAATCGGCTGCTCCCACAGGTCGCTCCCGAACCAGAGATAAGGGAAAGGGGGCGGCCCAGGGTGAATCCTCTAGGCCGCGGGGGTGCAAGCGCAAGGACCCCGTGGAAGGCATGATCGGGCCACCGTGAGGGCCAGGAAGGCCGGGGTCGTACCCGCAGTCGAAGGTGACCTTGCCGCGGCTCGCCCCTCCGCCGAGCATGATGGGTCCGACCCTACCGGACGAGCACTCCCATCCCCCGGGCAAGAGGGGGCCGAGGAGGTTGGGGCTGCTCCTGTGGGCGGTGATGATGCGGGCTCGGCTCTTCCTTCTGCCGGAGCCGAGGGGGCCGGAGCTATTCTTGCGACTGGCAACGGTGCTGGCCCGGCTCTCCCCTCGGTAGGAGCCGAGGGGGCCGTGGCCGAGGTGGGGGGATGTTGGGGCTGTGGCCGAGGCTGGCGCTTCAGGTGGTGGTGCAGGTGCCGAGCCGGTCCAGGTTGGGGGGCCGCAAGAAAATCTGACCGAGGCGCGAGAGGCGACCGAGGCTAGGGCTCGGTCCGAGCCACTCGGTGGGGCGCCGGGCGATGGGGGGTTCTCTGTTCCGGCGGCCTTGGAGAGGCTTGGTATCTCAGGCCCTCTACACCAGGTATGCCGTGATATAGCTGCGAAGGTGAGGGGGGGAGGTAGGCAGTACTCTCCATCCGTGGCCCTCGCTGGGGTTATGGAGGGTGGCCTGGCCCTGGCCCAGATGGGGGCCACTCTGTTAGAAGCATACGCTCGGTCGGAGTGGGAGCGAGCGAACCTGGCCTGGATCCTTGGTGGGTCTGACAGGAGGTTGTCTCGGCTTGCCAAGGAGCGTGATGGGCTTCAGTGGGAGCTTTCCTCAGTTAGGGAGCTGGCGCGGTCGAGCCAGGTGGAGACCCGGGCACTAACCGAGCAGCTAGCCAAGGCCCGTGAATCGCTCGAGAGGAAGAACAGGCTTCTTGAAGAGGAGCATCTTGCACGCATCGAGCTGGATGGCCGGTGGGAGACCGAACGTGCAGAGCTGGTAGACCAAGTGGAGGAAGCCGAGCACCTTTGGCGGGAGGTCAAGGCTGATCGGGCCGAGGCGGAGAAGCAGGCGACGGAGGCCGTAAAGCGGATGGCTGAGGCCGAGCGGAAGTCAACCGAGGTGGAGCGGGAGAAGGCCGAGCTCATTGGTAGGGTGGGATCAGCCGGGGCGGAGGCTCTCGAGCAGTACAAAAGCTCAGAGGCCTACCGGGTCGACCTTAAGGAGGCTGCCCTCCCCTACTACGAGTTAGGACTTCGCCGGGGCATCCGCAAGGGGTTCAAGCAAGGCTACGACCGGGCCGTCTCTTATGCCGAGAAGCATGCGTCCGTGGTAGTTGACTTCCCGTCCGGGCAATGTTATGACTCGGGCTTGTCATCCTCCAGTTCCTCTGGTTCGGCACAGGATGAAGAGGATCCCGGGGGCTCTTCGTTCGAGGGGTCGCCAACTCCGGATGCCTCGGGAGGGCACGCAACCGAGGCAGTTCCCACGTCGGTGGGGTCAGTGCCAGGGTCGGCCGTCGCCGAAGATGCCGGGGGCAGACCATTTGAGCCCTCCACTTCCGGGCTTCAAGGTGGGCCGGAGGCCTGATGTATCTGCTTTGCTTCCTCTTTTTGTATGTCTTTTTTCTTTTTGAAGAAAAAAACTTCCTCTTTTGTGTAGAAAAATAGATAAGGCAATAGCGTTATGGTGAAGACTTATCTGTTCCATATCGCCATTGCCGTATTTTGTTCAGCGTATCTACAATGGTTGGAAAGAGCCGATACTTTCTGCGTGGATCTCACCTGATGGTTGGGTGAGCGTCTGACAGGGTGTCTTTCCATTTTCTCATGCTTTGAATGCCTGGCCGCTTCGTGTATGCCGTTGGGGTGGAAAATGAGAAGTTTGAAGTGACCGTTCGTAGGGAGAGATCCCTTTGGCGTGTTTTCAAGGAGAGAATCATTTAAGGCAAATAGCCTCCCTTCGCCTATAAAAGGTCTGAAGGGCGTCCCTTCCTCTCCACCACTTAGGGGTTTCCCTGATAGTCTTTCCTCATTCTTTCTTCACGTAGCATTGTGCCATTGTATTTGGAGCATGGAAGACGCTCCGGAAGATGAGGCTGCCGACGACGGGGGGCAGAGAGTTCTTGCTGCTTCAGGTTTAAAGAGGGTTCGACGGTCGGCGGACAGACTTAAAGAGGGTTCGACGTGTGGAGGCACGTCATCTTCTTTTTATCAGTTCCAACGGCACTTGCAGGGGGGCGAGATGGTGGACCGATGGGGGCATTAGGCATCCCTGTCGCCCGTCTCTCCTTGCTCTCTCTATGGAGGGGGGAGGAAGCCAGCTAAGCTCCCTCCTTTCCGGGGTTTCCCCTACCTCCTCGTCCAGCTCTACTGGTTTCTTTCTCTCCCCCCGCAACCTCTTTTTCCCTCTTCTACTCTGCTCCTCCTTTCTTTCACTCTTTGGAGGGTGCCTGCACTCTCTTTCTTCCAAAGAGTTGGCAGGTTGGCGGGGAGGATGCTTTCATATGCATTCCCTCTCCCCCTTCTCTTCCAAGTTCAACTTGGAAGGTATCCTTCTCCTTCCTAATCCCTCTGTCACCTTTGTTCCGAGCTGCCCGAGCCAACGGGGTCGACTATCCTTTATCTGAGCTAGTTTCTACACGAGGCAGAGTCAATGGCTGGACGCAGGAAGGTCACCCGAGTCAGCCGAGCGATGGGCTCATACGGCGGCGCCAGATGAATTTTTTGCTTTTTTTTTGACATGTATTTTCTTGGCTTCGGCCTTCCTGATGTACAAGCGAGTTGTTTGAATAAAAGAAAGGAGCCCATTTATCTCATGTCGTTTACACAATGCTCAATATTCAGAAGTAGAACTTGCGTAGTGTAGTCACGTTCCAGGTCCGAGGGATGAGCTCTCCTTCAATCGTGGATAGACGGTATGCTCCTTTTCCGAGCGTCTTGACCACTTGGTAGGGGCCTTCCCAATTAGGGGATAACTTGCCCGCCGCCTCAAGTGGTCGAGAGGCTTCGGCTTTCCTGAGGATGAAGTCTCTTGGTTGAAAGTGTCTATCTCAGAATTTGGCATTGTAGTATCGAGTGAGGCGACGTTGATATTCCGCTGCTCGGATGCTGGCAATCTCTCGGACTTCATCTGCTAGGTCGAGATTTTCGAGCAGTTTCTGGTCGTTTGCCTCGGACGAGAAGCAGATGACTCGGAGGGAGGGGTTTCCAACCTCCAACGGGATCACGGCCTCGGTACCATATACCAGTTGAAAGGGACTTTCACCGGTTGTCGTTCTGGGAGTCGTTCTGTGTGACCAAAGTACGTTCGACAATTCCTCAAGCCAGCTGCCCTTGGCTTTCCCGAGCCGAGTCTTGATGCCTTTTAAGATAGTCTTATTGGCATTTTCGACCAGCCCGTTAGCCTGAGGGTGGGCGACCGAGGTGAAGTGATTGCGAATACCTAGGTCGACACATCTGTCTCGAAAATAATGAGAATCAAATTACCGACCATTATCGCTTACTATCACCCGGGGGATGCCGTAACAATAGATGATCGACTTCCAGATGAAATTCCAGACGACTGTCTCGGTGATCCTTGCTGTGGCTTCGGCCTTGATCCACTTAGTGAAATAATCGATGGCGACGATAATGAACTTCTTTTGGGCCTGGGCCGTGGGGAATGGCCCGAGGATGTCGATTCCCTAGCGAGCGAAAGGATAAGGCTCGGCTAGGGTGATGAGCTCCGTTGCTGGCTGATAGACCAAGTGGTCAAATTGTTGGCACCGGTCACAGTGTTGTGTGTAGGTCGAGCAGTCACGCTGCAGAGTGGGCCACCAGTAACCTAGCCGTAGCAAGATCCTGGCGAGTGACCTACCTCCAAAATGCACTCCACACAGACCTTCGTGAACTTCTTCGATCGCTCGATTGGCTTCGTCGGTGCTGAGACACTTCAAGAGAGGACCGGAGAAGGATCTCCAGTAGAGAGCGCCATCCAGAGTGACGAATTGCCGAGCTTGGTACTTCAATCTTCGGGCTTCCCGAGGGTCGGGAGGCTCCTGAGAGTCTTGAAGCCATGACAGATAGGGGGTACGCCAGTCGCTTGGGGAGGCCGAGTCAACAGCTAGGAGCTCCGAATCAATGCTCGGATGCTCTAGCTCTTTGAGAAAAACCGATCGAGTACCCTCGAGGTCAAGAGAGGAGGCCAGTCAAGAGAGGGCGTCCGCTCGGGAGTTTTCCTCCCGAGCTATTCGGACTACCTCAAAACTCTCGAACTGTTGTGCCACGGTCTTGACCAGCTGGAGGTATTTGACCATCGGTACTTCTCGAGCTTCATAATCACCGTTGACCAGGCTAGCGACCAGTTGGGAGTCAATGTGAATCCTGACTCGCTCAGCCCGCAACCGTCGGGCCTTGTGGGCTCCTGATATGAGGGCCACATACTCGGAAGCATTGTTAGATGCTTGGAAGTTGAACTTCAGGGCGTACTGTAGCTATGCTCCTTCGGGGCATTTCAGGAGGATCCCGGAGCCGCTCCCGGCTGAGTTGGAGGATCCATCGATGAACAGTTCCCAGGTCGGCCCGGGCGCAGACGAAGATCTTTCTTCAGTCGGGATGGTGCTCTCGGCGATGAAGTCAGCGAGCGCCTGGCCTTTGATAGTCGAGCGAGGCCGATACGATATATCGTAGGCCCCGAGCATGATGGCCCACTTGACAAGGCGTCCCGAGGCTTCAGGGCGAGCGAGGATCTTCTTCAATGGTTCGCCGGTCAGCACGGTGATGGAGTGCCCTTGGAAATAGGGTCGGAGGTGCTTGGCCGAGGTAACCAACACTAGCACGAGTCTCTCGGTTGCGGGATACCTTCTTTCAGCCTCATTGAGCACCTTGCTGGTGTAGTAGATCGGTCTCTTGACTCCCGAGTCATTTCTGACTAGGACCGAGCTAACTGTAGATGGAGTCATCGAGAGATAGAGATGCAAGGTTTCACCTGGTACGTGCTTGGAAAGCATGCTGCATTTCTACGGTTTTGATGATGTCTAACACTATAAATCAATCTTCTATCTCTAGAATAATTCATGCTTCAACATGTAAGACTGTGCAGTTCATATGGTTGTCAGATAGATATGTACTACTTGATCATGTCTACACACTGTCTGCATAGTCTGGACACTTATGGGTCGACGCTCCACCTCTGATGGGTCGACGCTCCACCTCTGGTGGGTCGACGCCTCCTTTACTCTCCAAGTCCATACATTGAACTTCATATTCAAAGTCTGTACACCCTCCGCTAAGCCTTCAGAGTCTGTACAGCCATTCCTTGAGTTCATGTCCATACAACGGCACTGTAGATTGCATCTAAAGTGTATACATCCTTTCAAGGGGTCAAGTCTATACATTCTCCCGTTCATTCCAAAGTCTACACATCGCCTTCCATCTTACAAGTCTATACACCCTCAGTTGAACCCCACATCTATACATCGTCTGCCATTTGAAAGTCAATACACTGTCCCTCGTCTCACACATCATGACCCAAAGTCTGTACAACCTCTAGTCACTGTACAAGTCCATACACTGGCTGCACTACACAAGTCTATACATTGGCCTGGGCATTCAAGTCTAGACATTGATTCACTATTCATGCCTTGATTCAAAGTCTATACAGCCAACGCCTTCATTACATCACTATGTCAAGCCTCCCAAGTCTGTACAATCACTGTCTCACTTGGACTTGAAGTCTATACACTGGTCGGTGGAAGCAAGTCTATACATTCGACTGTTCAGCCTGTGATCAAGTCTATACAGCCAGGGAGACCATTAAGTCTATACACTCATTCACTGTAGCTTGCACGTGGTGAAGTCTGTACATTGGCTTTAGTTTTTCAAAGTCTATACATCCTTCTGTTGAAATTCCAAGTCTGTACATCGGATTGGTTGAGCAAGTCTGTACAGCAGTTGCATTCTCTTAAAGTCTATACATTGGGACTTTTACCTACGTTCTGAACTGAACTGAGTAAGTCTATACATTCCTCATATCTTCTACCTACGCTCAGTTCAGTAAGTCTGTACACTGGGAACTTTACTGATGTTGCCTTGCCAAAGTCTACACACTGTGAACCTTCAAGTATGTACAGACTTTACTTGTACAAGTCTGTACATCGTCCAGCTCTTTGGCAAGTCTACACATCTCTAAGTCTATACACTCAGTTATCCTTCAACCCTATACACTCGATATCACCTTCAAGTGTATACACTCTCAAGTTGTTCATACTTGCCTATATGCTGTTTTCAAGTGTATACACTCTCTCATTTGACACACTTGCTTAATTGCTGTTTCTAAGTCTACACATTCGATGCCTTCATGCATTGTTCTCTTCGAAGTCTATACATCGACGTCTATACATTGAAGTCCATACATTGCATACAGTTGTGCTTCACAAGTCTACACATTGCTGCTCTTCATTACAAGTCTTTACACTTGTCCTCCTTCACACGATCAACTCTATACATCCATTGTCTTGCCTGCTGAATGAAGTCTACACACTGAGGTCGCATGAACACTTAAAAGTCCATACAGTGAGCTCGCATGAAGAACCTCAACTCTACACACTCTCACACTTGACACACTTGCCTATTTGACATCCCTGAGTCTATACACTCGAGGGCTTCATACACTTCACAGAAGTCCACACATTTCCTCTGTTGTGCTAATGCATTATTCAGCTAGTCTATACACTGAGGTCGCATGAGGACTCAAGTCTATACACTCCCTCAGTGTACACACTTACTCATTTACTATTTTAAAGTATATACATTCGTATCTGACTGAACTAACTAATCACATTTCCTTGTTTCTGCCTGCAGATGATTCAGGTTAATGATTGGGCACGTGAACCGAGGATGATACCTGGCACGTGATCTGAGAATGCTCTGGAAAAGGAGGGTACGAGACTCACTCGTGTGAAGGCCTGAAACTCAGGTCGAATGCCATATAAAAGGTGCCTTCTGCGTTTAGATGGACAAAACTGGAGAAAAAGCTGAAGAGCAGAATTCCTGAGCAGAAGAAGAAAAGAGAGAGAGCCTCCACGTTCCAGAAAGAAGATAGAGAGAAAAGATTTGAGAGTATTGCTGTGAGAGAAAAGTCTGAGTGAGAGAGAAGAGTCCAATTTGCTTCTTCGAAAGCTACATTTGATTTTGATTTTTTTGAAACGATTTGTGTTCATCGTTGATCTTGTTTACATTTCTATTTTTTCTTTTATTTCTTCATATATCTGATTTCGAGTTGTTACCCTCCGGTGCTTGGAGGAAGGGAGAGTTACTCCGGTTCCCCTCTGGGCTGTAGAGGAAGAGAGATATGTGATCTCTGGTTTTGCCAGTGACGGGTTGTCATTAGCAGGTTCCCTCCAGGTTGGAGGAAGGGAGAGCCATCTCCGGTTCTGGTCATGCTGGTAGCAGGTCTAGGTGTCAAACTCTGTGGGTAGCAGAGTTTGCTTGAGGGATTTGTTTCCCTTGGTTGTTCAAGCTGTGTGGTAGCATATTGTTCGCAGACTGAGTCAACAGTTTTCTAGCAGTGGCTAGTGGAATCCTCACTCTAGTTGGAGTGAGGGGTGGATGTAGATTGTGGACTACAATCGAACAACCTTAAAATCTCTTGTCTCCTCTGTGGCTTGGTCTTATCGTTTGTGCTTTCCTTCTGTTCGGCATTGTGTTTGTGTGTGGACGGCCTCTTCCAATCGCACCTTATTATCCTGTCTTAGTTTCTCACTGCGTTAGTGTTTGCGACGGTTCTTTTCATCCGACCGTCTTGTCGTTCTTATCTTATTTCGTGTATATATGTGTATATGTGCATATATACGCGTCTTATTTCACGTATCGACCAACCAATTAATTAACCGGTAATTAACTGACTGATTGACGACGTGGGCGTGCCAGTCATGTGAGTGACGATCTTATTGTGCGCTCATTCTGACCCATGTCGGGCGAATGTGAGGTTCGGTCGGGACCAGCAGTCCGCCATACCATAAAGGTTATGGCGTTAATTACATCCCCCACGAGGAGGGAACACCTTTGATTAATTGCCGAGATAGCGGGCTGTCAAAGCCAGAATAAAGGATACAGAGCATGCGAGTGATCATGCAAGATGCTATGATTGACTACACACGATTTATTAGGGTGGACCCTGGTACATGGCGGAGGACTTAGGCTCGAAGGCCACCTTCACGCGTAACAAGGCCTCCAATCAGACGTAACCTGACCTTCTGGCAATGTTATTTGATATACCAAGGGTGCACCCGCTTGAGCATGCCTTAATGCAACATGAGTGTGTGATGATGATGATAAGTAAGATGACAGAATTATGAAGATGAATATGATTCAGTCACATATTTATTAAGCCCCACCAACGAGGGAAAGGATGGCACAAGCATGATGATAAGGGTAGAGTGAGGACAGACATGATGGTGAAAACATGATAGCAAGAAGGTTTCGACTCGAAAGGCCCTCTCCTTGTTCAATTTATCCCTAATTAGGGTTGGTTGACTTCGCCCTCGGGAAGGCGGGGGTCAATCGGGGCGAGCCCGGGATTAAAGAGTACAGCGATTAGAAACGGCGCCTGAAAGCGTAGGTGTAGGACTTAAAACAGCGTCGAAACCATAGGTAAATAAGAGGGGTTTAAAATGGCGCGGCCCTGATTGGGGCGCGCCGGGGAGAGGCGCACCGGGGAGAGCGCGCCGGGGAGGAGCGCGTCGGGGGGAGCGCGCCGGGGAGAGCGCGCCGTTTTAGAGCGCGCCGCTTAGGCCACGTCGTAAACGAATGGCGCCAGTTTAACTTAAAACAGGGAATTTGTTCATCATTTTTTTCTTGGATTTATTGAAATACTTTAAAAAAACTTTGGGGATTTATTTGAGCTATTATTTCACAGGGTCGACCCCGGGGCATCCGGGAGCCGAGTCAGGGCCCGCGCGAGGTTCGTCCTCGAGCGCGGCGATCATTCCGAGTTATACTCGTTCGAGCCAAAATTTCGGCAGCATCTCCCCATCCCGGAGGATTTATCGGGGAGACGCGGGGAGTACTCACGTAGTGGAGCAACCCCTAAGAGCCGGGTGGCACAACGGCGGCCGGCGAAAACCCGAACGGAGAGGAAAACCCCGAGGTCAAACCTGCTAGGGGCACCAAATCCGTGGGTAACAGCGAGCAAATGAAGCAACTCAATACGGGAGCGAAGACCCCGAGGGCTAGCCTACGAGGGGCACGCAACCCGAGTCACCACAACACTCTAAGTCGGGACGACCAATATAAGGAAGGAATCCCCGAGGGCTAGCCTACGAGGGGAACACAACCCACGGCCACCACAAAGTCCATTAAGGACCGTGGATTTTGATTGCAGGGCTTAGCCCCGTTGCTGTGCACCCGATGGTCTGCAGGGACATTCGTCATCAATGAACGAACCCACTGTCGGCCAGGTGACTGAGGCAGAAGACTTGGGGAATATCCCCCTCCCCGGATACCAGGATGATGCTACAGAGCATACTCCCGTTAAGGTGTAAGCTATACGAAAGGAAGCAGTGTGAGACATCGCTTGACGACGGCAGACGGGCAAGGGAGTTGATTATAAACATGTTAAAACAATGAAGCCCCATGGGCGAAGCAGGCTAACATGAGCACGATATGTGATTAACACGTAGCCCGGGGTACGGAATTAATGTGCATATATATATGATATTCGGGAGCAAGCAGACATGAGGCTCACCGTTGAATAACTGGGGACAATCTAAGAGCTCTTCCCCGCCCCTCTGGCCTATGAAACAGGGCACACAGGAGACGGTGAAGGGTCTTCATCCCTGGGCGGAGACAGACGAAGACGTGCACACAAGTGCATCTCTGCTCGCAGAACCCGTGGAGTGTTCAGTGCCAAGCCCGGCCGTTGCATCAGACTCGAAAGCAAGAGAAAACCCCGGGGAGGGGGGACTGAGTAATTCATATAGCCCGAAGGCATACCCAATGTCGGAGAAACCGGCTACGCGAGAGTATATATATATTGGGGAAACCATTAAATGCACGCTCGAAGGAGGGTGAGAGAGAGAGAGGGAGAGATACAACAACAACCACAAAGGCTTTTCATTCATCCCGTGAACAGCATAGGTAAATATATACAGAGCAGATAGATTCCGGCGCCGTCGTTGTCGATCGGCCGTCGTTTACCAATGAAGAAAGGATTACAGACAAAGTGAAAAGGGTAAAGGAAAATGGTGAGAGGAGGGGAGGTCAGGCTCATATCATCGCCCCTCCCCTCCTTCACTTACATTGTGCCAGAGGAAGAAAACCAAACGAAGAACAGAGGGATTCACCGGATGAAACGCGGAGACCCACCAAAATCAATAAGAAACAGACGGTCTCCTTCTCCGATTCCGGGAGGCTCGAGTGGAGCGTGGTGGCAGCCGCCGAGAGGCTCGAACGGAGGTTTCCTCAGATTGAAGAACCCTCGACCCCTTCTCCCTGGACCTCTCCCCTTTCTTTCTAATTCTCTTTTCTTTTTTTTTGATTCCGCCTCTTTCTTCTCCTCTTCTCGGATTCCCCCACTTTTCTGGCGAAGGCAGGCTATATATATAACCCTTTCGTTAATTCGGCGCCCCGGGAAGGGGGCGCGCCGGATTTGGTGGCGCCGGGAACACGTCCCTATTGGCTTTTTGCACATTGGTTCGACGGCGCCGGGGAATGCATCCCCTATTGTAATTGGCGCGCCGGTTTGACGGCGCCGGGGAACGCATCCCCTATGGTAATTGGCGTGCCGGTTTTACGGCGCCGTTTTAACTTGTTTACTCGGCGTGCCGGTCCTGTGGGTCCGGAGATGATTCCGGAAGCTCCCGTTGACTATTCCTCTCGCCCTGGTCCTTGAAAACCCTTGACGTGGAGTCGAGGAAGCTCTTGACACGACGAGCGGCCTTGATCAGACTTCCGCGTGTGTCTGGTCCGAGCACACGGATGTCCTGGTGGTACGGCCTTCGGCACTGCGATTTGTGCTCCTGGTTGAGACGGATTCATGCTCAAAGCTTCTTTGCAGGATGGTGTTGCATCCTGGATAATTCCGCCTTGAACGGCGATCAATTGGCCACTAAAGGGCCCATTATGACGAGGAGCCGAACCCATGTCGGGTAATCGGGACCCTCTGCTGACAGAGCCCTCGGCCCCTTGTTGTGGACGGCCGAGGACGTTTTCCCTCCTTAGGAGAGACATTGGGTAGACCGTCGTCCTCGGTCGGGCGACGGATGTGGGGTAGCGGCATGACGAGGTCAATGCCGGATCATTGGGCAGGCTTGATCGTGCTGCCGGTTAGTTGTGGGTTCATTTCGACTCTCCTGAGGTAAAATCCTCGGTGCTCATTTCAAGGCGACTTGGGGCCCCGTCAGCTTGAAGGGACTTTGATAAGGTGGTCTTCATCGGCTTCTGTGCTTCAGTGGGCCGTATCATTCGTCTTTGCGGCTTGGTTGCCGAAGGATCATGTTTTGAGTGCCAACAAATGTCCCCCAGACGTAGGCGGTGCAAGTGAGGCAGGAATGCGGCAAGGCCTATGGATGAGCTTCGTTTGGTTGACAGAAGCTCGAACGGCACTTAATTCCGACGTCTGACGTTAATCCGGCGAGGCAGGAAGCTTGACGGCATCACTTAAAATGGCGCATCCATTGCTTCATTGGTTAAAACGGCGCCGCCTTTACGGCGCACCCTGAACTTCTGTGGTTAAAACGGTGTCGCCTTTACGGCACGCAAATGTCTTAAAACGGCGCGCCTCGGGGCGTGCCGTTTTAACAGGGGTTGAGCCCCCTATATATTGGCTTCTTCTTCATTTTTTCCTTCGAGCTGTTCATTTGTGAAATTTTCTTCTCTCTCTTCATCTCCCTTTCTCCTCTTCCCGCGGCGCCGAGTGGCTCTTGGGTTCGGGCGATTTCGCCTGTGAGCGGGTGAGTTGAGTGTCATTCCGTTCGGGTTCCGAACCCATTCTTCGGGCCCCGGGAGGCTCCTTGTAGGACTTGTCCTCGGAGCTAGATCCCTCGGGTGTCCCATTTGGCCTAGGCCTAATGGCTATGGCTACTTTTAGGGGCCGCTCCCTTTGTGGACGGCTTCCACTTCTCTTTTGGCAAACCCCCGAGCTGGGGAGATGCTGCTGAAATTTTGTCAGAAATATTGCTTCGATCAACTGATTTCTGACTTTTGTTTGTTCTTTTCTGGGCGTTGTTTTGCAGATAACATGGCCTCCGGCTCTTCTTCCTCTGCATCCCGGGTCGCCGTGACATGGGGGAATGTCCATTCCCTTGATCGGGGGCCTCGACAGATAGCTGTGGTTGCTGAGTCTTCGGACTCAGAGACCGACACCGTCGACACCGGCCGCTTATTGATTCTTGACGGCAACCACTTCCAGTATGATCGAAGGGATGGCGTCAGACTCGACCATCCTAAGGACAAGCATCTGATGGCGTTCCTTGAGCGCTTCAACCTTGGAGGGAAGCGCGATTTAATTCTCGTCCGTCGAGCCGAGGGAGCCCTATTGGCGGAGAGAGACAGTTTGGCCGAGTCAGTCACTCAGGGCATGCCTATATATATCCCGGGGGAGTCCAGAAAGTGGGGAGCCGTGCTCGGGGTGTAGGAGTTATCCCCCGAGGCTGGAATGCTGACGAGAGCGCCACAGTATACCCCAGCTCGCTGGAATGAAACTGCCGGGCGTGTTGACAGGGAGAAGCCCGTATATGGTTTATTCCTCGCCCCGCTTCATTGGGGATACCGAGACGAGCCTTTTCTTTTAGACTGCTTGGCGGTCCGGTTCAAACATCAGATTTCAGTGGGGTGGTTTGGAGAGCTCAAAGCCACCGACGCTCATGCCTTCAGACCGGGGGCAGTTGAATTCACAGACTTCGTGTTGCGGCAGTACGCCCCCATCCTGGTGCATGCGGGTGTATACCAGAGTGTATATGCTTCACGGTATAGGTACCCGATCTCCCGAGGTCTGTGCTGCGGGATGATCGAAGTCTTCTGCCCAGAATACAACACTTTTTACACTGCAGAGGGTGAGACTTCACTGGACCTCTGGAGTCTTTCCCAACTGAGCGGCTTGCCCATAGACGGGGAGCCGTATGAAGAAGTTTGTTTTCCAGACTGGCTGAAAGACCAGACGGATGGGGAAGGTAGATATTTCACGGGCTTCGCCTACCGTTATCTGATGAAGGCATATCGCACCCTGCTGCGCCTGACGCTTGATTCGCGAGAGGCGCGGAAGCCTGGCGAAAAGAGACGCGTATGGATGGGCACGTGGCTCCAGTATTTCTTCGGTGGGGAGCGGCAGTACGAGGACTTCCCCACGGTGGTTCCGACGGCGGTGGCGCGGAAGAAAAGGGCTCGACACCAAGCGACATATCCCGCTGCCTCAGGGAGAGGGCGGCAGGTCGGCCCGAATCCCACAGGAGTTGACGCAGTTACACATTGTGCTGCGTATCTGACTTATTGGCTTTGTTCGTTTGCCCTCCCTCAAGGGGACGAGACAGTAATCAGACCGGAGGCTATTTACCCAGCCTGCTTAATGGCCTGGGGGACGAAGCTGTCCTTGTGCCCCGTGGCTCTATGCCTCATATATAAAATGTTGGGGGATTTGCACAAGTCGCGCATCCCCAAAAATTTGCGGACAGTTGGTCCCATCCACTTTTTTAATGCCTGGGTCTGCACCCTATTTCCTGAAGCAGCTCCCCGGTCAATGCAGTCGGATCGTCCTTTGCCGCGGATGATCGAATTTGCCAGTGCCGAACCGTCCTCACTGGCGGATCAGCTTTTCGCCATTCGGGGGAAGTTGACTACAGTTCCAACAGATTCCCCTGGCGTTCTGCACTTTTGGAGCTTGGCTGCCAGCTCTAGCCCTCTTGTCAACAGGATGCGGCAATGCCGATTATTTGAGACAGAGGAATTTATTCATCAGCTGACCGGGTCGAAGAGCACAAGGCCCATCTTGGAGCCGGAACTGGTTGAGTGGGCGTTGTCTATTCGTCCCAGTGTTCTTGTCTTCAGGAAGAGCGGCTTACTGTGGCTGGAGCCGTATTATCCCTTTCGTTTTGGCCGGAATTTTGGGTACGACCAGCAAATTCCTTCTTCTTCAGCCCGATTCAATCTACCGAATAGACATCGGGCTGGTCAGACGACTACGGATGAGGCCCGTGGATGGTGGGACTACTTCCATCGTCGGGAGGACGTGTCATTCAGGGTGCCAACCCCGGCCCGTCTGCCCCGAGTGACTCCAGACTTTATCAAGTGGTGGAATGCGCGAACGGGCTTCTATCGGAACTTCCGGAAAGACTGCTGGCATAGTGCCGAGCGTCGTTTCCTAGATTCGCAGCGGGAGCCTGTTTTGGATGTTGATCCCTCCTATTTGAAGAAGCTGAAGTCCTGGTCTAACACCGAGGTGATGGCATATATAGAGGCCAGGAAAGTGAAGGGTAGGTCATCCAAGGCCGACCCGAAGATGCCAGAGATCCAGAAGGATGACTACGTGAAGACCCTCTGGGGGCTGTGCCGGGTCAGCAGTGACCGGATTGCTCTTCAGACAATCCCCCTTCCGGTGGAAGAGCCTCTTCCTACTGTGGCGAGCTGGCGCCCAGAACTCGACCATTTTCATCCCTACCGGACCTTTATCAGGAGGGAAGACAGGCGGGCTGACTTATATTCCAACACCCCCTGGATATTTGCCCTGCTTCATTCTCATGGGCTTTCAATTTCCAGTCCGTTAGAAGCCATCCGAGACCATCCGCTTCTGATATCTTTCAAGTATGTCGATGGCTGGGGATTCGACCACTTGAGCTTATATCATCACTTGTCATCCCATGGCCATGAGGACTTGGCTCAACTGACGGAGAAAAGTGAAACAATTGGTGATGTGTGCTGGCTCATCCGCGAGGCGGCTTCCCGGGACAAGGTGCCAGCATTGCTTTACTGGCCGCTTAGTCCCCGATAAATAGGGCTGCCAGGTAATGCTTGTTTTCTTCTTCAGCCCTGAAGCTGCTTCTTCTATATTCAGTGTGCATCTTCTCACTTATGTGCTTTTGCAGCTCACCTTTCTATGGAGGCGACCCGACACTGTAGGGAGTTGATATCCAAGGCGCAGAAGCCTTCATATTTTAATATTCCAGAGCCAGCTCCGACCACGACACCATTACCCCCTGGGGATTCACGAAAGCGAACCAGGTCCCAGGTCAGGGAGGCCATCAGTAGGGCCAAGAAAGCCAAGAGGGCAGAGTCCCGCGCTGCTCGGGCACGTCGGAGGAAAGCTGCTGAAGAGGAGCCCACGGTTCCCCTTCCTCGGGTTCCGTCATTCTCCGAATTTGAGGCCGCCTGGACACAAGGGCCTGAGGGCGAAGGTGACTTCTTATTCTTGCATGGCTTGTTTGTTTATTTCCGCCGCCCTGGTTGATCATCCTTCCTTTCAGTAGCTGCTGGCACTACCTCCGCCGTTGTTGGGTTGGAGGCGGCAACCGGAGCTACTGCTGGGGAGAGAGAGGAGGAAGCCCCCTCGGCCTCCGCTGAGGGTGGCTTGCCTTCACCGACACCCCATCGAGAAATAGAAGGTAATTTGCAGCATGCCGATAGAGCTTGGTGGCATATTGTGGTTTCAGTCGGGTCTTGACCATTTATTGTCTTTCAATTCCAGTCGATGTTCAACCCACGCTGCTCCCTGAGGTCGGTGCCACGGCAGGGGTTGCCATCGGAGAGCAAGGGCTTCCAAGGGACCAGCCCCTGGATATTCCGCCGACGGATGCTCCCGAGGCGGAGACCACTGAGGAGATTCTGGATAGAGGGCTTCCTCCTAGCAGCACGGCTCCCGCTCAGGTATCGGAGGTCCGAGAACAAGCAGAAGAATCATCCTCCTCTGAACAAGTTGATTATGGTGGCGGCTCCGGCGATGACGAGGGATTCCCCATGGTCGACACCGAGGCTGAGGACGCCGGGGCTTCTTCAGCTTACGAGAGCGATCTGCCAACGTTTAGCCCTCCGAGGATATTGGGAGCCGAGTACGGGCCATCGTACCCGGCTACAGGGGAAGGGCCAGAATCTTCAGAGGCCACTTTTGGAGGCCTAAATATAGTGCCGGTTGAGGTAGGAAGTATTCTGATTCCTGCTTGCAGCACTTCTTTTAATTTTCAAGCCAGCTGGCTGATGTACATATATGGAATGCAGGCTGAGGTGGTACCGCCAGCTATAATGATCCGCATACCCCTTCCAGACGTGGATATGGGTCAGTCGGCCTTCCCACCAGTTGTGCGGCCCATTGCCCTGCGGCTTCCACGGACCTATGCTGCTGCAGTGACCTCAGGGGAGCCTGGCGTGATGGCCGAAGTTGGCGTTTCGACCGGGGTTGCAAGGGCTCAAGCCTTGGTGGCTGGCGCAGAATCACTGCCATCGCCAAGTGGTCCTCCGGACATAGAAGCAGGAGAAATTATTGCAGACGAGGCCGATATCATTAAAGCTTTGTCGGTCATAGAGGGCTCTCCTCCTTTAGCGGCCAGTGAGACTGCTCAAGAGGAACAAGCGCCTTTCATTGCCGATACGGCTGTTGTAGCCTCACCCCAAAGGGCAGGCAAAGAAGTTGTCACCATGGAGGCCCCTTTAGCTGCTGCAGCTGCAATAATCGGGCCGGGTGTGGGCGTCGTGCAGACTATGCCGTCGACGTCCCTCGGGGTGGCCGATGACATTTGGGCCGAGGTAGATAGCAGGGTAGACTTTCAGCTCCCCGAGACTTCGCCATTGGGCCTACAATTCTCCGGTGACATGGTATGGCAGTCTCTAGATAATCTCCAGCGGGCCATGTTAGCCTCTCCGGGCCTGACTTATATGCAGCTGAGAAGCTTGATAGATCATATCTCCCGATCGCTTTTAGCATTCGGCTGCCCAATGGATGATTGGACCCCGCGAGTTGTAATGCTGTTAAAGCACGCCAACAGGCGGGAGTTCCTGAGCCGAGAGGTTTCCGATCAGCTGGCGGCTGTGAAGCTGGAGAGGGCAGATTGCCGCACTGCTGCTTCTTCTTTGAGGGTGACCGTGGAACAGCTGAGAAATGCTGCCGGCAATATCTCAGAACGCCAGCTGCTCCTCAGGGCACGGGAGGCGGAGTTGCGTGCTGAGCTTGCCGAGGTCGAAGCCAAACTGCAGGAAGGCAAGCGCCTCGAAACCCAGTCAAGAGAGGAGGCTGATCTGGCCGAAGGACAACTTGCCTCATTGGACAAGAGGTTATCGCAGCTGACAGCTACTGAGGCACGGTTGCAAGAATTGACCCGACACTCCTCACTGGGCCTCTTGGAGTTGGCAGATATCTTCCGGCATCCTTTGTCGAAACCTTGCTTTCTTTTTTTTTTTTGCATCCAATCTTGCTCCTTTTTATCTTCGGAGCTTATGTACCCCCGGGGGATGTCCCGAGCCAAAGAAATGTGTTTCGCCAACTCTTATGAAATGAAAATATCTCTTTTCGTCGTCTCGATCATGACTTCTTTTCTTCCCTTCTTTTATTTCTTCTGGCTGATCACCCGAACCTGGGGATACTTGCCGATGGCGCAGGAGAGCGCTCACGCCTTCAGGGAAGGGGTGAGGTGTTCGCTCCACCGCGACGCAGCCGTTCCCGGAACAGGGCCTTTGCCAAGGTGGGACATAGGTAGCGTAGACAGATGCACCTAGCGAACCTTGCCGCTGGTGATGAGAGGCGTGTTGTAACCATCGACGTGGGTCAAATGCAGACGCAATTATGCTTTGTTGATCAATGAGGGTGGGAGGCCCAGGTTAGAGGGTAGTCGACCGGGCTTGTCGATGGTGACAAGGGTCGAAAAGGTAGACGGTCTTGCCGATGGTGACAAAAACCGGATAGGGTAGCGACCGGGCTTGTCGATGTTGACAAGGGTCGAAAAGGTAGACGGTCTTGCCGATGGTGACAAAAATCGGGTAGGGTAGCGACCGATCTTGCCGATGATGACAAGGGTCGAAAAGGTAGACGGTCTTGCCGATGGTGACAAAAACTGGGTAGGGTAGCGACCGATCTTGCCGATGGTGACAAGGGTCGAAAAGGTAGACGGTCTTGCCGATGGTGACAAAAACCGGGTAGGGTAGCGACCAACCTTGCCGATGGTGACAAGGGTCGAAAAGGTAGACGGTCTTGCCGATGGTGACAAAAATCGGGTAGGGTAGCGACCGATCTTGCCGATGGTGACAAGGGTCGAAAAGGTAGACGGTCTTGCCGATGGTGACAAAAACTGGGTAAGGGTAGCGACCAATCTTGCCGATGGTGACAAGGGTCGAAAAGGTAGACGGTCTTGCCGATGATGACAAAAACCGGGTAAGGGTAGCGACCGATCTTGCCAATGGTGACAAGGGTCGAAAAGGTAGACGGTCTTGCCGATGATGACAAAAATCGGGTAAGGGTAGCGACCGATCTTGCCGATGGTGACAAGGGTCGAAAGGGGTAGACGGTCTTGCCGATGGTGACAAAAATCGGGAGGGGTAGTGACCGATCTTGCCGATGGTGACAAGGGTCGAAAGGGTAGACGGTCTTGTCGATGGTGACAAAAACTGGGAGGGGTAGCGACCGATCTTGCCGATGGTGACAAGGGTCGAAAGGGTAGACACTGGACGTGTATAAGTGAGATATTGGATGAAGACCCTCGCCCCGACCTCGTAAATGGCCTTCTGGACGGCGGATGGTTCATCACTATTCATCATTCATGATCATTTTTTTTATTCATATTACTGACCCAAGCGCCCTTTCGGGTTTTCGCCGAAGCCAGCCCCCTCTTGCTTTTGCCTGCGCACCTTTTCGGGTTTTCACGCGGCGGGGTACCCGATTTTGCCTGCGACGCCCTTTCAGGTTTTCGTCACAGCTGGGTTATAGCTATTTTTGCACTTGCCCTAATATAGGAGCAAGTCTGGCGGGGTATCTCTATTTTTAACCCCATTTTCTTTTCTTTCTTCTTCTTCTTTTTTTTTTGATATGTATAGGGTGGCAGGTCGAAGTGCGACGTTCGACCCTTGGTTGATAGTAGATGGCTGTCGGCTGGAGCATCAGACCTTGCGCCGGGCAGAACAGTTCATTCGTTAGCAAGGGCTGAATGCTAATGCAAAGGAGTGATCTCTCGCCGATTCGGGCGTAAGGCCGGTAATGGCAACAGCGTGCTGTATTCTTTCGGGAGCTTGTCCAGGGCAGAATGCCACTAGACCGAGGACATGGTAGTTCGGTTAAGGTGGGATGCCATTAATCAAGAAAAAGGTAGCTCGGTTAGGGCGGAGTGCCACTAAACCAAGGAAAAGATAGCTCGGTTAGGGCGGAGTGCCACTAAACCAAGAAAAAGGTAGCTCGGTTAGGGCGGAGTGCCACTAAACCAAGAAAAAGGTAGCTCGGTTAGGGCGGAGTGCCACTAAACCAAGGGAATGATAGCTCGGTTAGGGCGGAGTGCCACTAAACCAAGGAGAAGACAGCTCGGTTAGGACTGAGTGCCACTAAACCAAGGGAAATGTAGCTCGGTTAGGGCGGAGTGCCACTAAACCAAGGAGAAGGTAGCTCGGTTAGGGCGGAGTGCCACTAAACCAAGAAAAGGTAGCTTGGTTAGGGCAGAGTGCCACTAAACCAAGGAAAGGTAGTTTGGTTAGGGCGGAGTGCCACTAAATCAAGGGAAATGTAGCTCAGTTAGGGCGGGGTGCCACTAAACCAAGGAGAAGGTAGCTTGGTTAGGGCGGGGTGTCACTAAACTAAGAAAAGGGTAGCTCGGTTAGGGCGGAGTGCCACTAAATCAAGGAGAAGGTAGCTTGGTTAGGGCGGAGTGCCACTAAACCAAGGGAAATGTAGCTCGGTTAGGGCGGGGTGCCACTAAACCAAGGAGAAGGTAGCTTGGTTGGGACGGAGTGCCACTAAACCAAGAAAAGGGTAGCTCGGTTAGGGCGGAGTGCCACTAAACCAAGGAGAAGGTAGCTCGGTTAGGGCGGAGTGCCACTAAACCAAGGGAAAGGTATTCCGACCGATCACTCGGGGAATGCTGGCTGCACTACATGATATAGCTTAATATGCTTTCCGTTGAGGGGAGAGAACTGGATAACCCCTTTGTGGTCTACCAAGACGTAGGCACCCCCTTCATATACTCGGCGGACGATATATGGCCCGACCCAGTTTTCGACCAGCTTCCCTTTGGGGTTGGAGGCCATCACTTCTTTTCTTTTGACCATTACCATGTCTCCTTTCTTGAATTCTCGACCCTTGACTAGCTTGTCAAAAGCACGGGCCATGCGAGCTTGGTAGAGCTGGATGTTTTGCTGCGCCCGGAGGTGTTTTCCTTCGAGCTCAATGAGCTCTTCCAATCATCTTTCTGCATTGGTCTGCTCACCATTGACTAGTCCGTGCTGGATGGCAACTCGCAGTAAAGGAACTTCAAGTTCGACTAGCACCACAGCTTCTGACCCGTAGACAAGGGAGAAGGGGGAACAGCCGGTTGGGGTCTTTTAGATAGTACGATAGGCCCAAAGTGCTTCGTACATCCTTTCTTCCCAATCTTTTTTATTAGACTTGACAGTCTTTGCCAGTAATGTGCATAGAGTTTTGTTAAAGGCTTCTACAAGTCCATTGGCTTGAGGGTTGTAGGGGGAGGATGTCCTCCAGTCGATTTTGTATTTATCGGCCAGCCGATAAATCTTCTGATTTCTAAAATGGCTGCCATTATCAGAGATGATTCGGCTGGGGATCCCGAACCGAAATATTACACTCTGCCGGAAGAATCTTGCAACTTGTTCTCCCGTCACATCTCTTAGTGCTACTGCTTCCGCCCATCTGGAGAAGTAGTCTGCAACTGCTAAGATGTATCTGCACCCTAATGAAGATGTTGGCAGCGGCCCTACCACGTCCGTGCCCCACTGAGCAAATGGCCAGCTCGGTAGGGTGGGATGCAGTGGCACTGGAGGTCTCCTTGCCACATTAGCATGTTCTTGACATTTCTGACATGCTTTGGCAAACTTGCAGCAATCATCAAATATAGTGGGCCAATAGTAACCCAGCTTCTTTATCTCAATTTTCATTTTCGGGCCAGCCTGGTGTGCTCCAGCTGATCCTGCGTGGACTTCCTGCATCACCTGTCCTGCTTCTGCTGAAGATAAGCAACGGAGTAGGACTTTCCTTCGGGCATCTGCCATAATTCGGAACAGGGTCCCGCTTCTCATCTCGTAAGAATCTTTGATCCTTAGGAGCTTCATCCTCTGTTCCTTTTCTTTTGGAAGTTACTGGTGTTGAAACAAGTCGATGACTGCTACTTCCATTTCTTGTTCGTCGGTCAGGACCTCTGTCACGCTGGGGACCTGTCGGCGATTGATCACTGTTATATTCAGGCTTGTGTCTGGCGGGACCGCCAATGAACTGGCCAGCTTAGCGAGGGCATCCGCCTGAGCATTCCGGCCTCGGTTGATGTGCTTGATGCTGATGAAGTAAAATCTTGACATCAGGCGAGTTGCCAACTGGTGATAGGGGAGGAGCTCTTACTTTCGCACCTCGAACTCTACTTCCAGCTGTTTTATAACTAGCATGGAGTCCCCGAATGCTTCCAGCATCTAAATTCCCATGGAGAGAGCAATTTGCAACCCGATTATCAGGGCTTCATATTCTGCTTCATTGTTTGTGCATTGCTTGTTTATGGAATAGGATGTATGCACCACTTCTCCTTCTGGGGATTTCAGGACTATGCCTGCTCCTGCTGATGTGACATAATGATGGATGACGATGAAACTACCCCTTGGACTTAGAATAGCAAGCAACACAACAAGTTGGTAATGTCACACTGGCGGATTCACTCGCGTAAGCACACTCGGATCCGTAGAAGGACCGGCGATGGCGGTGAGGGTCCGAGGTTGGATCTCTAGGCTCCAAAGGTTTGGCCAGCTAGGATTAGATCCCAATGAGCCAAGGATGCCCAAAATCAAGGGCGACCGGCACGCCGAGGGCGAGGGTTGAAATGTCATGCTCACAACTCACCCGCGGTAATCACGCAACTAGAAGATAAATCGGGTTCGGGCACTCTCTTACGCCGACGGTACTGAGGATGCAATACTAATTAAGCAAGAGAAAGCCGGCAAAGAGTAGTGTGAGTGGCTCACCTGATCGGCGTGAAGACACCAATCCCGGTCGGAGACGAGGGCGAGCGGGGAAGTGTGGGTTCCCCGCACACTGCGCCGATGAAGCTTCAAAAAAAAAAACTGCTCAAGAGTACATGCACTACACCTCGCGCAGGAGGGTGATCTCGGGGGTGGGAATTAATTGATTACAAACAAACACTACCTCCTGCAGGGAGGGGCAGTAAGCCGGCTAGGCGAGAAGGGTAGATTGACCGAGAAACCCACAAGGAGGAGTCGCTTCCGACCCAGACTGCTTGCTGTGGTTGGGGATAGACGGTCGGTGTAATTGCTGTAGATCACAGCCAGGAATTTTGCCGATGTCAAGCTCAGGGGGAATCTTCTCATAACAGGAACCCAAACGCCTCAAAATTATGTTGATTTCTTCTGACGTCGTCGACGGCTGTAGTGGAGGTCTGAGTAGAGCAATAGATTCTGGGGCGGGTGGCTCCCTGTTTCTGTCTGCAACTTGCAGAAGTTGCTCCGGTCGCTCCTAGACGCCGAATCACGAACCGTCAGAGTCGCTGGAACCGTGGACAAAGCCTCTACACAGAAAAACTGACGGGGAGGCCGTCGGAGGTCAGGGTGACCTGAGGGACATCGATGAGTGAGTGCTAGTCGTAGAGGACTGGGGAAGGCAGACCCGCGCGACTGTAGGGGAAAAATCAGAACTTTGGCTCCCGGATGCCGACTGTGGTTCCGCTTCTTGCTTCTAGTCGGGGACAGGTGGAGGAAGAACTTTGAAGAAAGGCCGTTGGTCTGAATCCTCCACGGTTAGTCGTGGTGCAGCGACGAACCGGGTTGCAGATTCTGGCCGCAGCAGCTACCAGATACGAGCAGTGGATTGCAGAAGTTGTCCCGGCCGCTCCCGGATGCCGAATCTCGAACCGTCAGAGTTGCTGGAACCGTGGACAATCCCTCTGCGCTGCAAAACTCTGGATGCCGAATGCACTTCCGCTTCTTGATCCAGAAAGAGGACTGGTGGAGGAAGATATTTGTAGAAGAGCTTGCGGCTTGAATCTTTCACCGTCGGCCGTGGTGTAGCTTTGAACAGGGTTCAGGAACTCTGCTGATGGAGCTCTGTGCAGTCGGGGGAGATTGGCTCTCCCAGACAGCCCCAAACTCGGAATGGTACAATTCTTCCTCTCCTACGTAGTGGACTGGACGCCCTTTCCAGAAAGGTATGGTATGCCTCTGGATGTCACCGTGTGAATCCGGGGAAGCTTCTGCAAGTCGTACCTTCTTCAGCCACCTGCAGACTGATCAAAGGGGGGGAGAGGGGTGGAAGAACTTGGTTGGCCAAAGGAAGAACAATGGGAAGGGGGGTGGGGGCTGCGACCTAGGGAGGTGAGGGGGGCTGGGAATGAATGTGGTGCAGTCCCAAAGGGAGGAGAATTCGAATTTTAGCTTGGGAGGGGTGAAGGGGGTGCTTGGGGAAGTGAGGGGGTGTATGGGGAATGCCAAGGGGTGCCTTGGAAGAGGGGCTTCCACCTAGGGGTTGGAGGGGGATTAAATGGGAGGTATGGGGAAGGGGGAGGGGTCTTAATTAGGGGAGAATAGGGAGGAGAGAGAGTGAATTTCGAAATTGAGAGAGAGAGAGAGAGAGAATGAGAGAGCTAGAGAGAGAGAGAGGGGTGCACTTATGCTCAAATATTCAATACTTCATTATCTTCAAAAGAGGGGGGGGGTTGGGGTCCTATATATAGGAAATCCCCATTTTACAAAAAGTCCCTGTGAAAAGGACTAATGATAGAAGACCAAGGGGTGGGGAGAGGGGCGCCCATGGGCCAAGCTAATGATATGGCCCAATAAGATATGATAACCCATTAACCCTCTTGGCCACTTAATGAAACCTTAGACTTAGGTAGATGACTTACTAACTTAGGTACTTGACTTAATAAAAGGAAAATTACATGATTTAAGACTCAAGAAAAAATGTAAAAATTACATAGCTAGACTCAGAAGCTTGAGATGAAAATAGTGGCAAGCATCGGGACCCACGGGGAAATGGGAAGTGGTAAGTGATGTCCCCATCATACTCCCGGGGTGCGGAAAACTCGACTCCGTCGAGTAAAGGCTCACCGGGGAAGCAGCTCAGGGCGATCCTCATCCTCCAAACTCAACCTGCACCTGCGACCAGGGGACGGCCCCTCATCCTCTCAAGGTGGCCCGGACACACCCTTATGCTGGCGATGGAACCCTGCTTGCATAGTATTGCCCCTCTGTATACACGTCGGGCTCTCAAGGCTATTTTGTGGATGCTCTCCGGGGTGTCCCTCTTTAAAGGAAGGTATAGGCTCAAAGTACTCACGAGGATTCACCGCGGTGCCCAAATAGGGTGCCGGGTCAGTCGCTTGAGAATTGGGGTATATCCCATAACCCATTAGTAAATTCAATCCATAAGCCAGTTTTGCCAAAGCCACTTTGGAACATGGAAGGTCCAAGTCCTCGTGCCCTCGATTTGAAGGTGGCCCTAAGGTAGAGCCATTCCAAAGCCACCATCGTGAGGTTGCCTTCTTGGAATTCAAGTGCCACTCGTGAATCTTTTGCCCGCTCATTATGATCGTCATCGCCCATTGCTAGATGCTTGCCTGAATGAGTATGCCTTGAGCTACGGTGCGGTGGGGGTGGGAAGTGTGTGGTATGCAATGGGGGACCAGGGCAACCAAAAGTAGACCTATCATGTAGTCATGTTATGATGACTTTGAAGAATTTGGGAGGACCGGGGCATCCATAGGTGTCCCTCTTGTGAGTGAGTGCGATGAATGATGGAGGACCCGGACAACCATGGATGCTCCTAACTTGCATAAGATGGATGATGAATAGGGGTGGACCTACATATCCAAATGTGAACCTGCCATGCACTGGACCTATTGTGTATGTGACACAAATGAGATGACTAGCCCTACCGGATGGGGTAAACTGTTGTGGCCCATGCATTCCTATCAAGATGGTCCCATCTTTTGGTGAGGGTTGGTTTGGGGGTCTCCACTCATGGGGTTCGAAGGGGTCCCAGAAAGTGGACATCTTGGGATGGGTTAATTCCTCATTTCCTAGGTGGATGTCACCCTTGGTCATGGCTCTCATGGTGTGGGCTAAGTTTTGGAATGGGTGGGTTAGGTTTGACATGGTGTGTGAGGGTAGGAAAAGGTGGGTGGTGGGTAAGGCGACTAGGTCCCATGGGTTCTTTGGCTTCCATTGGGAGGGATCAAAGGGGTCATGGAATGGGTCATCTAGAGGGAGGAACTCTTGGTCCTCATGGTCTTGGGAGAGGTAGTCTTGACTCATCATGGTAGGTTGTGGTAGGAAAATGTTGGTGTTGAGTAAGGTGGGTGGGTATAGGAAGGGATCGAATGGGTCATGGTATGGGTTACCTAGAAACTCTAGGTCCACATGTGGTGGGGAGTCATTTACCTCTATTGAGTTTTTTGGGTAAAAGTTGTTGGTGGGTGGGTTAGCCTTGAGGGGATGGCTGGGTTTTCTTCCTGAAATGAGGAGCTCCAATTTAAGGATGGCCTCGGGCTCATCGGGTGTGGGAAGAAAGAGAAGGAGGTCGCTAATGTAGCAACCAACAGTGCAAACCGAAGTGATAGACCCGACACATGGGTGTAGAAGACCAAGGCTCCTAGGTTGGTCGACCATAGGGTTCAACATAGCCGTCAACTCCACTTGCCATGCTAGGCCTTGTAGGAGGTCTCCTAGAGTTTCCACTTGGTAAGAGGATTGGATGGTAGTGTGATAGGTGGAGAAGGGTACTATGGGGAGGTGTCGTTCCATGGGAGGGTTGACATGGGGCAGGATAGGGTGAACCGAATTTTCCTCTAACCATTTAGCCAGGGGCTCACTTATGAAAAGTTCACTCCTATTTAGAGAGGGTGGTGTAAAAGGTGAAGTTCTTTCCTTGGTTTGGGCAAGGGTTTCCTCCAAGGTGGGGAGTGGTTCTAGGGTGTCCACCACTATGATGGCGGGTGTGGGAGTCATGGGTTCCTCTACCAAGGAGGTGAGATGGTCTTTTGAAGGTGGAGTGATGAGGGTAGGTGTATGGTACCCCCGGGGTGGAAGGTAAAGGGAAATTTGGTTCAAGATCGGTAGGGGAAGAAGTGGAGGCCTAGGTTGGAGTAGGGTTGTGGTTTCCTTTCTCAAGGGAATGGGAAGGTCTATCGGGGGTGGGGTGATGATGGTTGGTGCATGGCATCCAATTAGGCCCAATGGGTCTTCTGTGGGTAGGGAAGAGTTCTCTTGACCCAACTCTTGACATTGGGCTTCATATTCCTCCTCCCATTCTAGGGGAGCCTCATGGTCTTTGGTCACCTCCTCAAGTTCCTTTTGGAAAGGGGTGGCTACTTCTTCTAAAGCCAATGGGGTGGGAAGGTCTTTTGATGGTGGGGTGTTGCTAGCCGGTGTGTGATGCAC
This sequence comes from Amorphophallus konjac, assembly GCA_022559845.1. NCBI lineage: Eukaryota > Viridiplantae > Streptophyta > Magnoliopsida > Alismatales > Araceae > Amorphophallus > Amorphophallus konjac. Next base: position 87,178,528 of record CM040122.1, on the reverse strand, counting down.
ACGGGGTGGTGAACAAGGAGGGGACTCTGGTGGATGGGAGAGGACATGGGTGTTGTTGAATCGGAAGGCTCTCGGAAGGTGTGGCGGATGCACAAGGCAAGTCTGACGTGTCGGGTAATTGTTGGCCTTCCTTTCATCTAACCATCTCCTACCTAAGATTATGCAAGGCCCCGCCATAGTCCCAATTTGACACCAAGCTCCATCACAGTATGTGGTCTTCCCAAACCATTTATGGAATTCAACGAAGACTTGGTCTCCGTCGTGCACGATTTGTCCGGTCCTAGAAAGAGAGGCAACGATATCGGGGGATACCCAATTATCGGACTCTAAGTCAATGAAATCAATTTCCGTAGGCTCTCCATTGGGTAGGTATGCAAGGGATATGATTGGGAGAGGGATCATTTGGTCCGTAGTTTCATTGACAGTGGGTGGTGGACAATACATGGGACGGTCTGTCGGGGACTCTAATGCAAGCGTGCCCATGGACTAGACTCGTAGAGACAAGTCTAAAACTTGCTCTGATACCAATTTGATGTGACACAATGATGGATGATGATGAAACTACCCCTTGGACCTAGAATAGCAAGCAACACAACAAGTTGGTAACGTCACACTGGTGGATTCACTCGCGTAAGCACACTCGGATCCGTAGAAGGACCGGCGATGGCGGTGAGGGTCCGAGGTTGGATCTCGGGGCTCCAAAGGTTTGGCCAGCTAGGATTAGATCCCAATGAGCCAAGGATGCCCAAAATCAAGGGTGACCGGCACGCCGAGGGCGAGGGTTGAAATGTCACGCTCACAACTCACCCGCGGTAATCACGCAACTAGAAGATAAATCGGGTTCGGGCACTCTCTTACGCCGACGGTACTGAGGATGCAATACTAATTAAGCAAGAGAAAGCCGGCAAAGAGTAATGTGAGTGGCTCACCTGATCGGCGTGAAGACACCGATCCCGGTCGGAGACGAGGGCGAGCGGGGAAGTGTGGGTTCCCCGCACACTGCGCCGATGAAGCTTCAAAAAAAAAAACTGCTCAAGAGTACATGCACTACACCTCGCGCAGGAGGGTGATCTCGGGGGTGGGAATTAATTGATTACCTGCAGGGAGGGGCGGTAAGCCAGCCAGGCGAGAAGGGTAGATTGACCGAGAAACCCACAAGGAGGAGCCACTTCCGACCCAGACTGCTTGCTGTGGTTGGGGATAGACGGTCGGTGTAATTGCTGTAGATCACAGCCAGGAATTTTGTCGATGTCGAGCTCAGGGGGAATCTTCTCATAACAGGAACTCGAATGCCTCAGAATTATGTTGATTTCTTCTGACGTCGTCGACGGCTGTAGTGGAGGTCTGAGTAGAGCAACAGATTCTGGGGCGGGTGGCTCCCTGTTTCTGTCTGCAACTTGTAGAAGTTGCTCCGGTCGCTCCTGGACGCCGAATCACGAACCGTCAGAGTCGTTGGAACCGTGGACAAAGCCTCTACACAGAAAAACTGACAGGGAGGCCGTCGGAGGTCAGGGTGACCTGGGGGACGTCGATGAGTGAGTGCTGGTCGTAGAGGACTGGGGAAGGCAGACCCGCGCGACTGTAGGGGAAAAATCAGAACTTTGGCTCCCGGATGCCGACTGTGGTTCCGCTTCTTGCTTCTGGTCGGGGACAGGTGGAGGAAGAACTTTGAAGAAAGGCCGTTGGTCTGAATCCTCCACGGTTAGTCGTGGTGCAGCGAAGAACCGGGTTGCAGATTCTGGCCGCAGTAGCTACCAGATACGAGCAGTGGATTGCAGAAGTTGTCCCGGCCGCTCCCGGATGCCGAATCTCGAACCGTCAGAGTTGCTGGAACTGTGGACAATCCCTCTGCGCTGCAAAACTCCGGATGCCGAATGCACTTCCGCTTCTTGATCCAGAAAGAGGACTGGTGGAGGAAGATATTTGTAGAAGAGCTTGCGGCTTGAATCTTTCACCGTCGGCCGTGGTGTAGCTTTGAACAGGGTTTAGGAACTCTGCTGATGGAGCTCTGTGCAGTTGGGGGAGATTGGCTCTCCCAGACAGCCCCAAACTTGGAATGGTACGATTCTTCCTCGCCTGCGTAGTGGACTGGATGCCCTTTCCAGAAAGGTATGGTATGCCTCTGGATGTCACCGTGTGAATCCGGGGAAGCTTCTGCAAGTCGTACCTTCTTCAGCCACCTGCAGACTAATCAAAGGGGGGGAGAGGGGTGGAAGAACTTGGTTGGCCAAAGGAAGAACAATGGGAAGGGGGGTTGGGGGCTGCGACCTAGGGAGGTGAGGGGGGCTGGGAATGAATGTGGTGCAGTCCCAAAGGGAGGAGAATTCGAATTTTAGCTTGGGAGGGGTGAAGGGGGTGCTCGGGGAAGTGAGGGGGTGTATGGGGAATGCCAAGGGGTGCCTTGGAAGAGGGGCTTCCACCTAGGGGTTGGAGGGGGATTAAATGGGAGGTATGGGGAAGGGGGAGGGGTCTTAATTAGGGGAGAATAGGGAGGAGAGAGAGTGAATTTTGAAATTTAGAGAGAGAGAGAGAGAATGAGAGAGCTAGAGAGAGAGAGGGGTGCACTTATGCTCAAATATTCAATACTTCATTATCTTCAAAAGAGGGGGGGGGGGGGGTTGGGGTCCTATATATAGGAAATCCCCATTTTACAAAAAGTCCCTGTGAAAAGGACTAATGATAGAAGACCAAGGGGTGGGGAGAGGGGCGCCCATGGGCCAAGCTAATGATATGGCCCAATAAGATATGATAACCCATTAACCCTCTTGGCCACTTAATGAAACCTTAGACTTAGGTAGATGACTTACTAACTTAGGTACTTGACTTAATAAAAGGAAAATTACATGATTTAAGACTCAAGAAAAAATGTAAAAATTACATAGCTAGACTCAGAAGCTTGAGATGAAAATAGTGGCAAGCATCGGGACCCACGGGGAAATGGGAAGTGGTAAGTGATGTCCCCATCACCTGCTCTAACCCTGGCTGACCCGGTGGCAGAGGTGTCAATTCTGGAAGCGCCATCAAAGTATAGTTGCCATAAGGAGGGCTGTACTTGCACGGCTTCCAGGGTTTCATCTTCAGAAAGTTCCAGCTCCAATGGGCAATCCCCGGGCACTGGGTGCTCAGCGAAGAAGTCTGCAATAGCTTGGCCCTTGACGGCCTTGCGCGGCACGTAGGAGATATCAAACTCCATAAGGATTACCGCCCATTTGCCTAGCGGCCTTTGAGTGCCGGTTGAGACATAATGTACTTCAGGGGATCCTCTTTGGATACCAAGCTGACTTCATGCGACAACATATAGTGTCAGAGCTTTTTAACTGCGAAGACCAGCGCCAGACAGATCTTCTCAATATAAGTATATTTCTCTTCAGTTCTGACCAGTCTCCGACTGAGGTAATAGAGGGCTTGTTCTTTCCCTTCTTCATTATTTTGGGCCAGCATTGCCCCCAGAGAATTATGTGTAGCTGCTATATACAGCATCAATGGTCGTCCTTTCACCGGTGCGCCCAACACTGGAGGAGTTTTCAGGTAGTCTTTTAGCTTGTCGAAGGCTGCCTGGCAATCTTCATCCCAATAAAAGGGGACATCTTTCATCATCAACTTGTGAAAAGGCTGGCACCGCCCTGATAAATTGGAAATGAAACGCCGGATATAAGCCAAACGGCCCTGTAGTGATCTCAGCTCGGAGATTTTCCTTGGCGGAGGTAACCCCTGAATCATCTTGATCTTTGCGGGGTCTATCTCGATTCCCCGATATCGGACGATGAAGCCCAAGAATTTTCCACTCGACACTCCGAACGCACATTTCATAGGATTCATTTTTAGCTCGTGCTGCCTCAGCCTCTGAAAAACAATCCGAAGGTCTTGCAGATGATCTTTTTTTCTTCTGGTTTTGACCACCAGGTCATCTATGTAGCACTCGACCTTGTGGTAGAGCAGTTCATCAAAGATTTTGGTCATTGCGCGCTGATAGGTTGCGCCAGCATTCTTTAGTTCGAACGGCATTCTCTTGTAATGATAAATGCCTTTAGGAGTTCGGAAAGCAGTATGGACTCGATCATGCTCCGCAATCCAAATCTGATTGTAGCCGGAAGACCCATCCGTGAATGACAGGGCTTCATGGCTAGTTGTAGCATCAATCATGACCTTGGTTATTGGCACCGGGAAGTCATCTTTGGGGCAGGCTTTATTTAGATCTCGGAAGTCGACACATATCCGGATCTGTCCATTCTTCTTTTTCACGGGGACGATATTCGCCAGCCATGTGGTGTACTGGTTTTCTTCAACAAATCCCACGTCAATGAGCTTGTCGACTTTAGCATAAATTTGGGTGATGAGCTTTGGCCTCATGCGCCGCGGTGGTTGCTTCACTGGCTCGGCTTCAGGGTTGATTGCCAACTCATGTTGTGAGACAGCGGGACTTAGACCTGGCATCTCTTTGTAAGTCCAGGCGAAGCAATCCCGGTATTCTAGCAGTAGTTGAATGTATAGCTCCTGCTCTTCTGAGGATAGTTGGGCACTGAGGAAGGTAGGCCTAGGGTCCTTCTCATTTCCCAAGTTGACTTCTATCAGTTCATCGACTGTGGCTTGGCCTCCGTCTTCTATTTCCGGAGGTGCCGGTTGGAGGTCGACGAAGTCTGGAATACCATCTTGAGGGTTGAGTACTTCGACTTCCTGGTCAGACACCGCCAGAGCTTCCTGAGGTTTCTTGATCTCTTGTGCCAGCGGCTGAGTGGATTGTTCTATTAGCAGATCCATTGCCGTTGCAGCTTCCAAGGATGAGAGAGCAGCCTTGGTGTTTGCAGATGAGATTACAGCCATGACGGGCTGGTAAATGTTCACTGCCAGGCCCTGACAGCATGCCGATTTTGCAGCAGAAGTTGAGGAAGTTTCGCCTTCTGGGACAGTTGTATCTTCCGCAGAAGTGGTTTTTTCTTCCCTGGTAGCTGGCTCCCCTTGATTGGAGTTGACCAAGGCTTCCCTGATGGGCAGAAAGGGTGTTGAAGTTGTCATTAGTAGGACCTCTATGGAGGGAGAGACTCCTGCTTCTTGACTGTCTTTGGCTTCGCTGCTGCTAGCCGTATCAAATTCGGCTTGAAGGGCCGCTTCTTCAGGATGAACCTGCTCCCAGCATCGGCAAGGGGCCGAGGTTTCTGCTTCTTGATTCCCGGACCGAGCCAGTTCAAGATATTCGGCTTCCGCCGGATACTCATCAAATGTTGCCCCCAGAGGGCTATCTTTAGTGGGACAGAAGGCGGAGATAGTATCCACCTCGTACCGCCCACTGTAATAATATTCTTCCAGGGTGAAGCCCAACCCTGGATGTTGAGAGACACGTCTCATTTCCTTATCCAGATTTGTAGGATACCACATCTTCTGGAAAGCTTCCTTACGTTTTTGAGACTGATCGGGAGGGTTGTATTGCTTTTGAAAGATCCTGGCCGTTCGATCAGTCGTAAATGCTAGGCCCTGAACAGGAACCCGCGGGTTGGCTAGATCTTCAGGGAGGCTGCAGTCTGTGTCTTCCTGAGTGGGATGCTCCTCAGCTGTATAGAACAAGCTGCTGGGCCCATCTTCCTTTGTCACCTCTCAAGCTTTGAAAGGTTCGACAGTGGGGTCGTTGAGGCCGGAGACTGGCTTGGTGAGGTCGGCCGGGACTCCGATGCGGTCATGCTGTCGATCGACCTGCACTTCCTTAGCTTTGGGGTATAATGCTGGGGGTGTTACCCTGCCGACATCTCCAGAAGCTGTGATGTGGGAGACCACCTTCGGCTTGACATATCCGCGCGGCGGTGGTGGATACCAACCGTCACCCGATTTATTCTTTGAGGCCCCTACGGGGGCTTCAGCTTCAGAAACATTCCGGGGAGACCCCGTATATAGGTTGGCGTCCGCCAAATGACATTCAAACACCTCGAATGGGTGGATATCAGCAAATATCCTCTCCTCCTTCCCCTAGAGGCTGTATTTGATGCACTGGTGGAGCGTGGAGGGCACCACCATATTTTCATGCAGCCATGGGCGGCCGAGCAGTGCTTTGTAAGAGGTGCGAGAGTCAATGACATGAAACTGCACCGTTGTAGTGAAATCTGCCAGGGTCAGTGTGAACTCTGCCACCCTCATAGATACTTCACATTTTGGTTGAAGCCAGCGATATGCATATCCCCGACTTTCTCAAGATGCACATTAAAGTGGTACCTCTCGTATATTCTATATGGTAAGATGTTGACTGCTGCACCAGGATCGACCAGGATCCGGTTCAGTTCTCTCCCATTCAGGTGCCCTTTCATATATAGCAGCCTGTTGTGGCTGGCAGTAGGTAGTAGCATGTCTTCTGGAGAGAAGGTCATACTGGCTTCTGGTATAGCCTCAGCTATGCAGGCCTCAAAATGAGCAGGCGTCTGCAGAGCAGTGATGATCGCCTGTCGAGTTTCTTCACTCAAAGAGAGAATTTCCCAGATCGTAAATCGAGCGGGGAGCTTTTTGAGCAGCTTCGTTATTCGACTCCCAGCCCGGACATTGGAGAGCTTCATTTCTTCAGCCCATCTGGGCTTGGGGAGGTTTTGATTTGTGGGCCCAGACGGACCCGCTTTATCTTCCTCGGACTCGGCATCCTCTTGGCTGGCGTCGGCTGTCAGGTCTTCTTTATTAGTTGCCGTAGGGCAAGCTCCAGCTGCATTCGCATCCTCAGTAGATTGCGCTGGCTGCGGGTGAATGGCCCCGGGTGTAGGGCTAGCCTCTTGACAGGGCTGCTTCCCTTTTGACATCTTCATAAATTGAAGGAATGAAGGGGCTGTCTTGCCCCCACTCTTGTTGTATAGGCCTGACGGAGGAGGGATTTGGACTCCCTTAACTTCCGGCGGAGGTGTCTTGTAGGGTTGCTCCCCTCTGAACATGATGTTGTGATTGGGTGGTGGCTGACGCCCCCATTTTCGACCCGACCGAGTGGCATGCGCAGCAGTTGCGGCCTCGGCTTTGCCTCCCCCAGCATGGGGTGTGAAGCAAATTTCTTCTTCTTCCTCTCCTCCGGGTAGGTTGAAGAGTGCTGATAGGGTATTGCAGGAGACAACCTGTGTTTTATTGGCCCCAGCGGCCTTTCTTTTCTTCTTCTTTTGCTTTCTCTTCTTTTTGGTTTCTGCGGGTGCCTGCCCCCAGAACAGGCTGCCCTCTTCAGGGGGTGTTGCTTGAGCTTCCTCCACCTGTTTGAGTGAGAGTTGTTCCAGTTCTTGCCATGGGACGTGGTCCCGTACCAGCAAAGGTTTCAATTCGGGCTGCACATATTCATCTAGCCCTTCAATCAGGTGCTGCAGTCGAAGGACTCCAGGATTGATTTCCTTGATTACTGGCAACGGAGTTTGTCTCCTTCTGTTAGGTGCATGTATTCTGACAGTCGTAGGTGGAGTGACCCACACGGGTGCTACCACTGGCGGAGCAGGCCGGGGTGTAATGCCACGGACATGTGCCCCCCCTTTCGGGCGGGGTGCCCTATTCTTCTTGTGCTTTACAGGGATCTGCTGCCACCCCTGTTGTTCTTTCACGGGCTCCAGGAAATGGATTTCGTAGGTGCTTCGTGTGCTTGCTTCAGAGATCTCCTCAGGTAATGCCTGGTAGAGGGAGATCATGTTGACTGCTGCCTTCCTGAAAGGGGCTTCATGTGGCTGAGGAGGGTCCACTTTGTATTCTCCCAGCTCTATCTCATTCTTCTCCACCATCCCTTCGATGACGTCTTTAAAAACATAACAGTCTTCGATTGGATGTCCCAACATCTGGTGGTAGGGGCAGAATCTTGGACTGTCTTTTCTTTTCAGGTCCTCCGGCCTCCTTGGCTCGGGCAGAGTGACCATGCTGTATTCTGTTACCCAGTCGAACAGGACTCGGGTCTTGTCTTTTGGAAAGGAATAAGCTTTCTTCATTTTGTCCCTCAGCGAAGGACCCTCCTTATCATCTAGAGCTTTTGCAGGTTGCGGGGGAGTCGCTTTCTTGCCTTTCTCCTTCTGTTGTTCGAACGCCTTGATATCAAGCGCATTCGCTTCTTTAGGTGTGGGGCGCCGTTCCGCAGCCTTGCCTTTCTGGGCTGCGCTGGCAGTTGACGCCGGGACAGGCTTGGCTAGAAAAGCCTCCACCTCGGCCACCACATTATTCAGCCGGTCGAACGACCGTATTTCCATACCAATCATCTTTTCCAGGACCTCCCTCCTGAGATTTTGTTTGCATATTTGCACAGCGTCCTCCTGATGCGGGGGCCGCTTGCACCTCATTCCGAGGTTCCTCCACCTCTTGATGTAATCAAGGGCTGTCTCATCTGCCCTTTGTTTTGTTGAGTAGAGTTCGGCCACTGTGACCTCCCTCTCTGTGACATGAAATCTTTCTCTGAATTTTCTCTGCATATCCGACCAATCACTGATTGACCGGGCCGAGAGGCTAGAGTACCATTCAAATGCGAGCCCCGTCAGCGAGGACCCGAAGAACTTCAGCAGATATGACTCGTCGGTGGCCAGATCACCCATAACGGTCATATAATATGCAATATGCTCTTTAGGGGACCCCTTCCCGTTGAATTTGTCGAATTTGGGCGGCTTGTTGACCCCTGGGGGAAGTCGTTTAGCCGCATGGTGTTGCGGGTAGGGCACCCGGTAGGCATCGAATGCGACGTAGTCGCCTTCACTTTTCTCCGCGAGCTTCAGCTCGATCATCCTTTCCACCATCATCCGGTTCACGACCGTGGGGTCGACTGGCTCCGGATAGAAGTGCGCTGGCTGCAGGTACGGGGTGACCAGGGTGGTCGCCTGTGGAGGACGCAGCAGCGGGGGTGTCGGATGCACCTGGGGGAGCACCGGAGGTAGCAGCGACTGAGGCTGTGGCGGCCACTGTTGTGCTGTCGCCATGCTTGGCTCTGACGGCTGGGACAATGTATAGAGTGGTGGAGGGTCGTCATGACGAACCGCTCCCCGGGATGATTCACCCTGGACTTCGGGTGGTTTAGAAGCCGATGAATGCTCAGTCTTTTCCATCAGCTGCTTCTTCAGAGAGTCTATCTCTCGTTGATATTTTTGCAGCAGCATCAGAACTGATGGATCTATAGTGGTGGGGATACCCTCTGTCGTTTCCCCGGACGTACCCTCAGGCAGGATGTCGAGGAGGACGTCGTCTTCTTCTTCCGTCGTCACCACATTAGCGGTCAAGACGGGGGCCTTATCATCCCAGCGGGGATAGACCTGGGGTTGTTTCCCTCTCATGATCGTCAGAAGCTCTCTTGCCGCTTCTGTTCTGCGGGTAGTTGGCCCGGGCCGTACGGCCAATTGAGCCAGTTCTTGGGAGTCTTCAGGAAGCTCCCCATATCGGCTGGATATACCAGCCGTGTTGCAAGTAAAGACCTGCATCCTTCTTCTCTGTCGATGGACCCTCCGTCTGGCTTGTTGCGGAAAGGTCAGCCTCTCGAACACAGAAACTCTTCCTTTTTCTTCCCGCTCGGGGAAGGCTTCATCGGCTTCGATCTTAAAACAGTCATCATACCCATTGTCGTCGACTGACGACACCATCATTCTATCTTCCATATCTTCTTCATTCGCCACTGATGGGAAGTAGCCTTCGTCAGTGGCGACTGTCTGCATTAGTCGCTGCTGACCCAGCGAGGGGTTGCCCAGCCCTTGAAAGTAGTTCCTGATCAGACAGGTTACTTCCTCTTGACCCTGCTCTTGATAGAGTACGGGGGATAGTTGTCGACCTCCAGCAGGAGAGATATAGGCCAGCCGAGCTCTGTCGGCCGGATGTTGGAATCTTCATCCCGTGACTGGGACGTTGGCTTGGCGGGCAGCAGCCCGAAAACTTCTGCGGCGCGGAGGATCCGCAACCACCTCTTCTTCTTTCTTCGGGGGCAAGCCCCTTTCTCTTCTCACTCCTGCCTCGTCGTCCCTAGGACGGCGGCGGATGGGTGTTAGATGGTGGGCAGGTCGGGTCCGCTTGGGAACCCACACCTGTTTGAACTTCTTCGGCCTGAGTGCCGAGCTGCCTTGGCCATAGGGGCCGGTTTCTTCTCTTTCTGCCCTCCTTCCAGCGAGAGCTTGATAGGTATTGTGGACAGGAATGTTGGGGATGACTCGGTCTGTGGTCACCCGGGCCGTGCGTCCGTCGAGGAAGACGCGCATGCCTCCAACAAGCATAGATTTCCCGGACTGCGATAGGGTTCCGGTGATTGCAGCAGCATTCTGGCGGACCTGGCGACGCTGGCGTCCTCCAGGGTGTTCGTTGATGACACTGGGGTGGGTCCCACGTATGACGTGGTGCACCAAGCAGCTAGCGGCCGGGGCCGGACTTTCAGGCAAGTCTTCGCAGCAGGGAACCTTCAGAGGCTCCATTTTCTCTGCGACTTCCTTGGCAGGCACTGGGGCTTCGACCTCCAGGATATCGACGAAGGCTAACCCCAAAAAGTTGGGGAAGCCCACAGCGGCAGGGAAGCTGCCGAATTCCATGGGTACCGCCAGGTACCCTTGCGCGTGTCCAGCAACGATCGAATGATCGAAATCGACGCCAGTTATCCCGTGGATCGTCATTGATCTGCATGCAAAGACAAACAGGGAAATAATCAGTAGCCTTTGAGAGGGTTTCGAAGCCCGAATATCTCGGCAAAGAGATGAAAGGTGACACCAGTCCCACCGGGCGTGCCAGACTGTTTGCGACGGTTCTTTTCATCCGACCGTCTTATCGTTCTTATCTTATTTCGTGTATATATGTGTATATGTGCATATATACGCGTCTTATTTCACGTATCGACCAACCAATTAATTAACCGATAATTAACTGACTGATTGACGACGCGGGCGTGCCAGTCATGTGAGTGATGATCTTATTGTGCGCTCATTCTGACCCATGTCGGGCGAATGTGAGGTTCGATCGGGACCAGCAGTCCGCCATACCATAAAGGTTATGGCGTTAATTACATCCCCCACGAGGAGGGAACACCTTTGATTAATTACCGAGATAGCGGGCTGTCAAAGCCAGAATAAAGGATACAGAGCATGCGAGTGATCATGCAAGATGCTATGATTGACTACACACGATTTATTAGGGTGGACCCGGGTACATGGCGGAGGACTTAGGCTCGAAGGCCACCTTCACGCGTAACAAGGCCTCCAATCAGACGTAACCTGACCTTCTGGCAATGTTATTTGATATACCAAGGGTGCACCCGCTTGAGCATGCCTTAATGCAACATGAGTGTGTGATGATGATGATAAGTAAGATGACAGAATTATGAAGATGAATATGATTCAGTCACATATTTATTAAGCCCCACCAACGAGGGAAAGGATGGCACAAGCATGATGATAAGGGTAGAGTGAGGACAGGCACGATGGTGAAAACATGATAGCAAGAAGGTTTCGACTCGAAAGGCCCTCTCCTTGTTCAATTTATCCCTAATTAGGGTTGGTTGACTTCGCCCTCGGGAAGGCGGGGGTCACTCGGGGCGAGCCCGGGATTAAAGAGTACAGCGATTAGAAACGGCGCCTGAAAGCGTAGGTGTAGGACTTAAAACGGCGTCGAAATCGTAGGTAAATAAGAGGGGTTTAAAACGGCGTGGCCCTGATTGGGGCGCGCCGGGGAGAGCGCGCCGGGGAGGAGCGCGCCATGGAAAGAGCGCCGGGGGGAGCGCGCCGGGGAGAGCACGCCGTTTTAGAGCGCGCCGCTTAGGCCGCGCCGTAAACGAATGGCGCCAGTTTAACTTAAAATCGGGAATTTGTTCATCATTTTTTTTCTTGGGTTTATTGAAATACTTTAAAAAAACTTTGGGGATTTATTTGAGCTATTATTTCACAGGGTCGACCCCGGGGCATCCGGGAGCCGAGTCAGGGCCCGCGCGAGGTTCGTACTCGAGCGCGGCGATCATTCCGAGTTATACTCGTTTGAGCCGAAATTTCGGCAGCATCTCCCCATCCCGGAGGATTTATCGGGGAGACGCGGGGAGTACTCACGTAGTGGAGCAACCCCTAAGAGCCGGGTGGCACAACGGCGGCCGGCGAAAACCCGAACGGAGAGGAAAACCCCGAGGTCAAACCTGCTAGGGGCACCAAATCCGTGGGTAACAGCGAGCAAATGAAGCAACTCAATACGGGAGCGAAGACCCCGAGGGCTAGCCTACGAGGGGCACGTAACCCGAGTCACCACAACACTCCAAGTCGGGACGACCAATATAAGGAAGGAATCCCCGAGGGCTAGCCTACGAGGGGAACACAACCCACGGCCACCACAAAGTCCATTAAGGACCGTGGATTTTGATTGCATTGCTTAGCCCCGTTGCTATGCACCCGATGGTCTGCAGGGACATTCGTCATCAATGAACGAACCCATTGTCGGCCAGGTGACTGAGGCAGAAGACTTGGGGAATATCCCCCTCCCCGGATACCGGGATGATGCTACAGAGCATACTCCCGTTAAGGTGTAAGCTATACGAAAGGAAGCAGTGTGAGACATCGCTTGACGACGGCAGACGGGCAAGGGAGTTGATTATAAACATGTTAAAACAATGAAGCCCCATGGGCGAAGCAGGCTAACATGAGCACGATATGTGATTAACACGTAGCCTGGGGTACGGAATTAATGTGCATATATATATGATATTCGGGAGCAAGCAGACATGAGGCTCGCCGTTGAATAACTGGGGACAATCTAAGAGCTCTTCCCCGCCCCTCTGGCCTATGAAACAGGGCACACAGGAGACGGTGAAGGGTCTTCATCCCTGGGCAGAGACAGACGAAGACGTGCACACAAGTGCATCTCTGCTCGCAGAACCCGTGGAGTGTTCAGTGCCAAGCCCGGCCGTTGCATCAGACTCGAAAGCAAGAGAAAACCCCGGGGAGGGGGGACTGAGTAATTCATATAGCCCGAAGGCATACCCAATGTCGGAGAAACCGGCTACGCGAGAGTATATATATATTGGGGAAACCATTAAATGCACGCTCGAAGGAGGGTGAGACAGAGAGAGGGAGAGATACAACAACAACCACAAAGGCTTTTCATTCATCCCGTGATCAGCACAGGTAAATATATACAGAGCAGATATAATCCGGCGCCGTCGTTGTCGATCGGCCGTCGTTTACCAATGAAGAAAGGATTACAGACAAAGTGAAAAGGGTAAAGGAAAATGGTGAGAGGAGGGGAGGTCAGGCTCATATCATCGCCCCTCCCCTCCTTCACTTACATTGTGCCAGAGGAAGAAAACCAAACGAAGAACAGAGGGATTCACCGGATGAAACGCGGAGACCCACCTAAATCGATAAGAAACAGACGGTCTCCTTCTCCGATTCCGGGAGGCTCGAGTGGAGCGTGGTGGCGGCCGCCGAGAGGCTCGAACGGAGGTTTCCTCAGATTGAAGAACCCTCGACCCCTTCTCCCTGGACCTCTCCCCTTTCTTTCTAATTCTCTTTTCTTTTTTTTTGATTCTGCCTCTTTCTTCTCCTCTTCTCGGATTCCCCCACTTTTCTGGCGAAGGCAGGCTATATATATAACCCTTTCGTTAATTCGGCGCCCCGGGAAGGGGGCGCGCCGGATTTGGTGGCGCCGAGAACACGTCCCTGTTGGCTTTTTGCGCGCCGGTTCGACGGCGCCAGGGAATGCATCCCCTATTGTAATTGGCGCGCCGGTTTGACGGCGCCGGGGAACGCATCCCCTATGGTAATTGGCGCGCCGGTTTGACGGCGCCGTTTTAACTTGTTTACTCAGCGTGCCGGTCCGGTGGGTCCGGAGATGATTCCGAAAGCTCCCGTTGACTATTCCTCTCGCCCTGGTCCTTGAAAACCCTTGACGTGGAGTCGAGGAAGCTCTTGACACGACGAGCGGCCTTGATCAGACTTCCGCGTGTGTCTGGTTCGAGCACACGGATGTCCTGGTGGTACGGCCTTCGACACTGCAATTTGTGCTCCTGGTTGAGACGTATTCGTGCTCAAAGCTTCTTTGCAGGATGGTGTTGCATCCTGGATAATTCCGCCTTGAACGGCGATCAATTGGCCACTAAAGGGCCCATTATGACGAGGAGCCGAACCCATGTCGGGTAATCGGGACCCTCTGCTGACAGAGCCCTCGGCCCCTTGTTGTGGACGGCCGAGGACGTTTTCCCTCCTTAGGAGAGACATTGGGTAGACCGTCGTCCTCGGTCGGGCGACGGATGTGGGGTAGCGGCATGACGAGGTCAATGCCGGATCATTGGGCAGGCTTGATCACGCTGCCGGTTAGTTGTGGGTTCATTTCGACTCTCCTGAGGTAAAATCCCCGGTGCTCATTTCAAGGCGACTTGGGGCCCCGTCAGCTTGAAGGGTCTTTGATAAGGTGGTCTTCATCGGGTTCTGTGCTTCAGTGGGCCGTATCATTCGTCTTGGCGGCTTGGTTGCCGAAGGATCATGTTTTGAGTGCCAATAGTTAGCTACATTGTTTAGCCTTATCTGAAGGATTGTACTTCGAAGTAGTGCGTTTCCGCTGAAGTTTTGCAAATTGGGAGTGATCTATTCACCCCCCCTTCTATATCACTCTTCGCTGCGCTAACATTTGGTATCAGAGCAGGTTTGCATCATGTGGATGAACGGTCAGGGAAATGCTAATGGTCTTAGAAGTTTCATGGCTGAAGGTCAATCCATTAGTAGCCCTCCATTTTTTGATGGTAATAATTATCTCTTTTGGAAGAACATGATGGAAGTGTTTATCAGAGCACAGAGCCACAAGCTGTGGAGGGTAATTACTGTTGGTCCGTATGATCTGCCACCGAACGAGGATGCGTGGACAGATGACCATGTCAAGCTATCTTCACTCAACTGGACGGCGCTGAACATCATCCAGTGTGCTGTTCACCCAAAGGAATATGCCCGCATATCTACCTACAGGACTGCCAAGCGAATGTGGGATGAGCTATAATTAATCTACGAAGGTACAGCTCACGTGAAAGCCTCGAAGGTAAACCTCTACACCTCTAAGTATGAACTGTTTAGGATGAATGCAGAGGAGAATATTACTGAAATGTATGCCAGGTTGTCCTTGATCACAAACACACTTAAGGGGCTAGGGAAGGATCTAGCTGAGGCAGACATAGTCAAGAAAATCCTTAGATCCTTATCCCCAGCATGGCACACTAAGGCCATCGTGATTGAAGAGTCAAAAGATCTGACGACCTTGACAGTGAATGAACTCATAGGATCCCTCATGACCTATGAGATGAATTTCAAAGGAGGTGGTGAAGGAAGTGATAGGAAGGCTAAGAATGTAGCTCTCAAGGCATCCCGCAACAAGAGTAGCAGTAGCAGTAGCAGCAACAGCAGCAGTAGCGGTGAGTCTGATGGCTTCTCCGATCTCGACCAGAAGGAGCAGGCAATGCTCACTCGTCAGTTCAATAAATTCTTAAGGAGAAAGGGGAAGACCTTTAGGAGGAAAAAGCCATACTCCTTTAACAAGAATGTTGAATCAACCAATCATAGGGATAGAAATCCTAAGAGACTGACTTGTTATCATTGTAACAAACAGGGACACATGAAAGGCGAATGCCCAGATCTTCAGAAGAAGGGTCCCTACTTCCAGAAGAAGAACACAAAGGTGAAGAAGAAGAAGAAGCCACAGGCGATGGTCTGCACATGGAGCGAGGAGGAAGAAGATCCCGAAGACACTTCCTCAGAGGAGTATGAAGAAGGAATTTGCCTAATGGTAAATAGTGAAGAGGAGGTAACCAATGTTTTTAAAAATTTTATGATTGATGACTGGGAAGATGCTTATGCTGAGTTATTAGATAAGTTCAATTCTCTCAGTAAAGAGCATAGGGTTCTGAAAAGAAAATTTAATACTAATGTTGAAGAAAAAACCCAGGTCTATGAGGAAAATCAGAAACTAAAAGAGCAACTAGAAGAAATGACCTCACTAAGAAAAGAAAATGATAAGCTCAAGGGAGAAAACCAAGAGAGTCAAACCCAGCTTAATGAACTCAAAATGAAAATGGAAGAAAGCCTGAAAGAAAATGGAGTAACCTCAGAGAAGTATGAAGCTGTTAATAAAGTGAATGCCGAACTCTTAAAAAAACTCTGAGTCTCTGCAAAAAGAGCTGGAAGACAAACAGAAAGTTTTGGAAAAGTTTGTCCAAGGAAAAACTAGTCTGGATGCTATACTAGGGACTAGGGTTAACTTCAATAAGGAGGGTCTAGGATATGACCCAACTAACAAGAGACCCTTACAATTCAAAACCATTACCTTCTACCCAGAGAAGGGGAAAGAGAAGCTGGACACACCATCCAGCTCAAACAGCAGTAAGAGAAGTCAAGGTCCGAAAGAAAGTTCTAAAAATAGTGCTGGTCAACCATTTAAAATGGGAGTGAATTCTGTGAAAAACTTCACTAAGCCTACTCATCAGAACATAAATGGTATATGGACCAAGCAAGTGGATCAGAAGAAAAGCTGGAATTACTACAATCAGATGGGTCCAAACAGGACCTACTGGAGAAATAATTATAATCTTAAAAAATCTGTTAATCAACAAGCTTACAGGAGATTTCCTAGGAATGGGAAGCCTAATGAATGGAATAGAACTTACTTCCCCAGACCAGTTGGACTTAATTTCAATAAACCAGAAGTAAAGGTGCTAGAGAAAACCATGCTGAAGCAAATCTGGATACCTAAACATTTGATCAGAGATTTGAACAATGTCTTTGGACCCAACTCATCTTGGGTTCCAAATCACTCTGCTTGATGTTATTTGTGTAGGTCGGCCTGGCAGCTGAAGACAACAAGTGGTACCTCGACAGTGGCTACTCCAGGCACATGACAGGAGACCGATCCAAGTTAAGCAAGATAGAGCTGAAGGTAGGGGGTCTGGTCAAGTTTGGAGGAAAGAACGAAGGTAAGATAATTGGAGTTGGTACAGTAGGTAAGTCTTCCACAAACTCCATTGAAAAAGTTCTACTTGTGGAAGGTCTTCAACCCAACCTGATTAGCATTAGTCAGTTATGAGACAAGGGTCACAGGGTTGTGTTTGATGATAATTCATGCAAAATCTTTGAAATAAATTCTGATGTGGTTAAATTTGTAGCCAACAGGATTAATAATGTCTACATGGTAGACCTAGATGAGGAATCTGAATCTAATATTTGTTTATCTGCCAATTCTGAAAATGATACTTTTGAATGGCATAGACGTCTAGGCCATGCTAGCTTTACTACTTTAAATAAATTGATCAAGCATGATTTAGTGAGAGGCATGCCTAGAATTAAATTCAATTCTATTTCAAAATCATGTGATGCCTGTGCTCTAGGCAAACAGACCAGGAATTCTTTCAAGCTAAGATCTGAGCCATTGTCCTCTAGACCAATGGAACTTCTCCATATGGACCTTTTCGGTCCTACTAGAACTCAGAGCCTTAATGGGAACAGGTTTGGCTATGTCATCATTGATGACTTCTCTAGATTTTCATAGATCTTTTTCTTAGCAAATAAAAGTGATGCATTTCAAAAGTTTAATCTATTTTTCAATAAAGTCAAACAAGAAGGAAAACACAAGATATGTTCTATTTAATCTGATCATGGAGGTGAGTTTGAAAACTCCATGTTTGCTGATCTTTGTGAGAGAGAGGGACTAACACACAGATTTTCTTCTCCCAGGACACCTGAACAGAATGGAATTATGGAGAGAAGAAATAGAACTGTTGTGGAGATGGCCCGAACCATGCTAATTGAAAGTCAATTACCAAGGAGGTTTTGGGCAGAGGCGGCCAATACAACAACTTACATAATCAACAGGGCCATGGTAAGACCCATTCACAAGAAAACACCCTATGAGCTTCTAAAAGGTAAGAAACCAAACTTGTTTCATTTCAGAATTTTTGGAGTAAAATATTTTATTCACAACAATGACAAGAAAGATTTAGACAAGTTTGAAGCTAAAAGCTCCCCTGGAATATTTTTGGGATATTCAGAAGTGTCTAGGGCATATAGGGTCTTTAACATAACAGACAAAAAGATTGAAGAGTCTCCACACATTATTTTTAGTGAAAAGAAAGGTGTTTCTAAGAATGAAAATTTTGACAGGGATTCCAATCATGATGGGGAATTCCTAGAAGACCAAGAAGAAGAGAACACTCAGCCATGTGGAACAGCAAATCCTCCCAACCAGGAAGAGCCAAGAGAAGCAGATGAGTCTTCAATAAATGCTAGATTTCTTAAAGATCATCCGATAGATAATGTCATAGGCAATCCTGAAGATCCTCTTCGAACTAGGTCTCACTTTAGGAATGTGAATAATGAAGACTTCATTGCTTTAGTCTCACAAATTGAACCCAAATCAATAGAAGAGGCCTTGGCTGATCAAGCTTGGGTCAATGCCATGAGTGAGGAATTAGGCCAGTTCGAAAGAAATAATGTCTGGGAACTTGTTCCAAGACCAGATAATGTTAATATCATAGGAACTAAGTGGGTGTTCAAAAATAAAATGAATGAAGATGGAATCATTTCTAAGAATAAGGCCAGATTAGTAGCCAAGGGCTACTGTCAAGAATTTGGTGTAGATTTCGATGAATCCTATGCACCTATTGCTAGGATGGAAGCTATAAGACTGTTGCTTGCTTTTGCATGTTCAAAGAACATAAAACTCCAACAAATGGATGTTAAAAGTGCCTTTTAAAATGGAGTCATTAAAGAAGAGATTTTTGTTGAACAACCCCCTGGATTTCAATTTCCCCCTCAACCTGACCAAGTTTTCAGGTTAAATAAAGCCTTGTATGGTCTAAAGCAGGATCCAAGAGCATGGTATGAAAGATTGACTGAATTTCTGACCAGCAAGGGCTACAAAAGAGGTAAAGTAGATCAAACTTTATTTACCAAGGGTACAAATAAAGATCTCCTCATAGTTCAGGTATATGTAGACGACATTGTGTTTGGATCAACTAAGCATGAACTATGTGTTGAATTCTCTAAAATGATGTCTGCTGAATTTGAGATGAGTTTGGTTGGTGAACTAAAGTACTTCCTTGGCTTGTAGGTACAACAGCTAGAGGATGGGTGCTTCATCAACCAGACCAAATACACAATGGAACTATTCAAGAGGTTTGGTATGGAAAACCTGAAGCACATTACAACACCCATGGGTACCAATACCTCACTGGATGCAGATGAGACAGGTAAAGAAGTAAATGCCAAGCTCTATCGAGGTATGATTGGATCACTTCTATACTTGATAGCTTCTAGACCTGATATACAATTCAGTGTAGGAATGTGTGCAAGGTATCAGTCTAGACCTATTGAATTACATTTAGCTGCAGTGAAAAGAATTTTCAGATATTTGTCAGCTACTTATTCTCTTGATTTATGGTTTCCTGCATCACACACATTTGACTTAGTTGCATACACAGATGCTGATTATGCAGGATGTAAACTAGAGAGGAAAAGCACTAGTGGTCATTGTGAATTTTTGGGTGGGTGTTTAGTGTCTTGGGGTTCCAAGAAACAACATTTTGTGGCCCTCTCCACTGCAGAAGCTGAATATGTGGCTGCAGGGAGTTGTGGAACACAAGTCATTTGGATTAAACACTAGCTTCAGGACTACCAAGTAGACCTGGGGTGCACACCTATCTATTGTGATAATACCAGTGCCATTAATCTTGCCAAAAATCTTATTTTGTATTCATGCACCAAACACATAGAGATAAGGCATCATTTCATAAGGGATTAGGTTTCTAAAAATAATTTTGAACTGATTCATGTAGGCACAGATAATCAGATTGCTGACATCTTCACTAAACCTCTGGATAATGAAAAATTCACAACACTAAGAAGAGAATTAGGCTTATACAAATTGTCTTAATTGTGTAGTCTGTTCTTTTTATGAGGGGGAGTTCTGTATGACAGTTGGTTAGCTTTTAGAAATGCTGTGAGTGAGGGGGAGCTGGTTGAGCTATGAGAAGAAGTGTTCTTTGACAGATTCAAAAAGATTGACCAGATGTGTGTATTTGCTGGTTTTCATGACAGATCTAGTGTGGTTCTCACAGACAGTAGAATGTCACTTAATTCTTAAGTCTATAAGTCAGTGATACTAAAGTCCAGTTAGAATCTTTCCTCTGGTATTCCTTCAGAGATCTGGATTAATTGTAAAAAGTATATCTTCCTACATTGTCAATGATTCTAGTTCAGGCCAAAACCTGTATGTCTTGATATCTGACCCAATCAGCTTGAAATCTAGACTTCAAGATTAACTTCAAGTAATAGTCCTTCTGGTATTATTTTCAATCATTCCATCTCTTCAACACAAGGGCTTAATTAAACAAACATGTCTTGTTTTGTTCACTGAGAAACTGGGAGCTTCATCAATGAAATGAATATTTCTTTTATGTCATGAGGTGTCAAATGCTTAAAATGAATGAAAAAGACATGACAGAGCAATGGTGACTTGTTGGTGAGTAACTGGGGACTCTGGCCTCTATTCAAGGTGTTTCCTCATGTCAAAAGCCACAGTTACTAACTCTGCTCCTTAAAAAAAGGGGGGGGGAGGAAGTAATGAGGTACTCACTCTGAGTAACTGGGGATTCAGGCCTCTAATCAAGGTGTCTCCCTAATGTCAAAAGAGTGAATTACTAACTTACTCATTGATCTTCATGAAAATCATCTCAAAAAAATTCCTTGTTGTTGTGCAACTAATGGATTGCTTGTCTTCAATACCTTGAGAACACCTCTTTGACTTTGTCTCTTGTTGTCTTTTTGGATTGTTGACAGTTCAGCAATATCTGGCCATACTTGTTAACACATGCTCTAAATCATACTCTATGTATGCTGATAAACTTTTCTATCACTCTATTTCTCTAGTGTGTACTGGAGTTCAAGAATCTTCACTAGAGTTTAGCACCTCACTTATTTTCTTAAGACTTGCTTGTGCCTTTATGCCCTAAGAAGTTACTGTACTTCTTCTTCATGTCTCCAGCACTTTCATATATTCTGCATTTCCTTTTGCTGATGTCAAAGGGGGAGAAGAGGTTATGCTATATCAGTAGATCATGTATTGTCATGAGTTGTGGGAAAGTATTGTTCATGAGCTAAGGGGGAGATTACCTTGTTCATGTGATGGCTTTATCTGAGAATGGGTTGTAGGGGAGCTGAGAGGGAGTGGTTTTGGAGAAAGAAGTGCTTCTGCAGTAGTGTTTAATTTGGCTGTGCTTTCACTTGCCTTGAATTTGCTTTGATTGTTGAAACTACTGTTAATTTCTTATTAAGCTTTGATATTGCTTGATTCATAGTGTTGCCATCATCAAAAAGGGGGAGATTGTTGCATCCCTACGGTTTTGATGATGTCTCACACTATAAATCAATCTTCTATCTCTAGAATAATTCATGCTTCAACATGTAAGACTGTGCAGTTCATATGGTTGTCAGATAGATATGCACTACTTGATCATGTCTACACACTGTCTGCATAGTCTGGACACTGATGGGTCGACGCTCCACCTCTGATGGGTCGACGCTCCACCTATGGTGGGTCGACGCCTCCTTTACTCTCCAAGTCCATACATTGAACTTCATATTCAAAGTCTGTACACCCTCCGCTAAGCCTTCAGAGTCTGTACAACCATTCCTTGAGTTCATGTCCATACAACGGCACTATAGCTTGCATCTAAAGTGTATACATCCTTTTAAGGGGTCAAGTCTATACATTCTCCCGTTCATTCCAAAGTCTACACATCGCCTTCCATCTTCCAAGTCTATACACCCTCAGTTGAACCCCACGTCTATACATCATCTACCATTTGAAAGTCAATACACTGTCCCTCGTCTCACACATCATGACCCAAAGTCTGTACAACCTCAAGTCACTGTACAAGTCCATACACTGGCTGCACTGCACAAGTCTATACATTGGCTTGGGCATCCAAGTCTAGACATTGATTCACTCTTCATGCCTTGATTCAAAGTCTGTACAGCCAACGCCTTCATTACATCACTATGTCAAGCCTCCCAAGTCTGTACAATCACTGTCTCACTTGGACTTGAAGTCTATACACTGGTCGGTGGAAGCAAGTCTATACATTCGACTGTTCAGCCTGTGATCAAGTCTGTACAGCCAGGGAGACCATTAAGTCTATACACTCATTCACTGTAGCTTGCACGAGGTGAAGTCTGTACATTGACTTTAGTTTTTCAAAGTCTATACATCCTTCTGTTGAAATTCCAAGTCTGTACATCGGACTGGTTGAGCAAGTCTGTACAGTGGTTACATTCTCTTAAAGTCTATACAATGGGACTTTTACCTACGTTCTGAACTGAACTGAGTAAGTCTATACATTCCTCATATCTTCTACCTACGCTCAGTTCAGTAAGTCTGTACACTGGGAACTTTACTGACGTTGCCTTGCCAAAGTCTACACACTGTGAACCTTCAAGTCTGTACAGACTTTACTTGTACAAGTCTGTACATCGTCCAGCTCTTTGGCAAGTCTACACATCTCTAAGTCTATACACTCAGTTATCCTTCAACCCTATACACTCGATATCACCTTCAAGTGTATACACTCTCAAGTTGTTCATACTTGCCTATATGCTGTTTTCAAGTGTATACACTCTCTCACTTGACACACTTACTTAATTGATGTTTCTAAGTCTACACATTCGATGCCTTCATGCATTGTTCTTTTCGAAGTCTATACATTGACGTCTATACATTGAAGTCCATACATTGCATACAGTTGTGCTTCACAAGTCTACACATTGCTGCTCTTCATTACAAGTCTTTACACTCGTCCTCCTTCACACGATCAACTCTATACATCCATTGTCTTGCCTGCTGAATGAAGTCTACACACTGAGGTCGCATGAACACTTACAAGTCCATACAGTGAGCTCGCATGAAGAACCTCAACTCTACACACTCTCACACTTGACACACTTGCCTATTTGACATCCCTGAGTCTATACACTCGAGGGCTTCATACACTTCACAGAAGTCCACACATTTCCTCTATTGTTCTAATGTATTATTCAGCTAGTCTATACACTGAGGTCGCATGAGGACTCAAGTCTATACACTCCCTCAGTGTACACACTTACTCATTTGCTATTCTAAAGTATATACATTCGTATCTGACTGAACTAACTAATCACATTTCCTTGTTTCTTCCTGCAGATGATTCAGGTTAATGATTGGGCACGTGAACCAAGGATGATACCTGGCACGTGATTCGAGAATGCCCTGAAAAAGGAGGGTACGAGACTCACTCATGTGAAGGCCTGAAACTCAGGTCGAATGCCATATAAAAGGTGCCTTCTGCGTTTAGATGGACAGAACTGGAGAAAAAGCTGAAGAGCAGAATTCCTGAGCAGAAGAAGAAAAGAGAGAGAGCCTCCACGTTCCAGAAAGAATATAGAGAGAAAAGATTTGAGAGTATTGCTGTGAGAGAAAAGTCTGAGTGAGAGAGAAGAGTCCAATTTGCTTCTTCGGAAGCTACATTTGATTTTAGTTTTTCTGAAACGATTTGTGTTCATCGTTGGTCTTGTTTACATTTCTATTTTTCTTTTTATTTCTTCATATATCTGATTTTGAGTTGTTACCCTCCGGTGCTTGGAGGAAGGGAGAGTTACTCCGGTTCCCCTCTGGGCTGCAGAGGAAGATAGATCTGTGATCTCTGGTTTTGCCAGTGACGGGTTGTCATTAGCAGGTTCCCTCCGGGTTGGAGGAAGGGAGAGCCATCTCCGGTTCTGGTCTTGCTGGTAGCAGGTCCAGGTGTCAAACTCTGTAGGTAGCAGAGTTTGCTTGAGGGATTTGTTTCCCTTGGTTGTTCAAGCTGTGTGGCAGCATATTGTTCGCAGACTGAGTCTGCAGTTTTCTAGTAGTGGCTAGTGGAATCCTCACTCTAGTTGGAGTGAGGGGTGGATGTAGATTGTGGACTACAATCGAACCACCTTAAAATCTCGTCTCCTCTGTGGCTTGGTATTATCGTTTGTGCTTTCCTTCTGTTCGGCATGTTGTGCCCCTATGGTCTTTTGAGTTCATATGGTCACTTGGGTCATTCGACATCATTCTATGGTCATATGAGTTCTGTGGTATTCTTGGTTTTGATAATGGCTAAACACTATTAGTCATTGATGTTTTTCACTTTCATGTGATTGACATATGTGATGTTTTTGTTCATGACAGGTGCGCCAATGAATGGACAAGGAATCAAGTGGAAATGGCGAACGTGAAAGCTCAATGTTGCGCCCTCGCACGCGGATCGACCTGCGCGGTCAGGTCGCGGGGATCGACCTATGGACATGTTTCCTTGGGCTAACAGTTCAATTTTGCAGGTACAGGTCTTTCCGGTCGACCTACACGCTTTGGCCGGTCGACCTGATTTGCCAGAATCTCAGAATGTCAACATTTACAGATTGCGGTCGACCTATACACCTTGGCCGGTCGATCGATTTTCCCAGAACCGAAATGATGATGTTGTTACAGTTTTCGGTCGACCGCCCCCAGGCGTGCGGTCGATCGGTTTTGCCAGAGCCGAAACGTTCTGGCTGCAGCAGGTTCCGATCGACCGGCCCATGAATTCTGGTCGACCGCCAGCCCCGATGCAGCCTTGTTTGACTTCGAAATCAACCTCGTGGCTAGCCCCTTTCCATGGATTTGTTTAATCAAATCTTACCTAATCTTCCATGATTTGTGGATCTGGTCTAGGGGGCATCTATGGACCATTCAAGGGTTATAAAACCAACACATGAGGGGATGGACAACCTAATGTTTCAAGGGGCTTCTTGTGAGATCTAGGGTGGCTACAAGAGAGCTTGGAGACGAGCTACTGTTTACATGAACAGTAGTTCGTGAAGGTGTTCTTCATCCAATCAAAGGGGAATCAAGCTCAAATCAAAGCCAGCAAACTTCAAGGAAGATTACATCAAAGCAAGGCTATCAAAGTGATCCAAGGAAGCCGGTTTGATTCAAGTTCTTCAAGGGAAATCATCTACATCCATTCAAGTTCTTTCAAGCTCATTCAAGGTGATATTTCAAGCATTCAAACTCCTAGAAGCTAAAGAAGCAATCAAGATTCAAGGTAGCTTCATCATCTCCTTCATTCCTTCAAAGAAATTCAAGAGAAGATCAAGAGAGAAGAATTGAAGGAAGAGGTACTATTCACGTGAACAGTACTCCGTGAAGAACATTCATCCAATCAAGGGTGAATCAAGAAGATTGAGTTGAAGCCAAGAGGAGCCTTGTTGCTGATCAACATTCCATACAAGGGCCAATTCATTTTCACTCATAACTCAATCTCTTGTTTTAGTTCATTCACATTTGTTTCATTTTCATTATTGTTTAAACATTGAAAGTGTGATTCATCCCTACCGGTGGTTAGTAGGAAGGCAATTGGAGGGTGTTCCAATTTACGGTTGACGTCCCTACCAGGTGGTGAGTAGGAAGGCAATCAGTGGTTTCCGATTTGCGGTTCTGTACGCTGCACAAGTGAAGCCTCACCGGGTTTTGGTGAGGGGTGGACGTAGGGCTGAGGATTCAGTCCGAACCACCTTAAAAATTCTATCTAGTGTGGTTTGCTTGTGTGATCGATTCATTCTAGATGCATGCTTAGGATCGAATTGTTATATATGTTACTTATCTTGCTAAGTGAATCATAGCATTCTTGGAAGCTAGTTTCTATTCCGCTGTAATTCATTTTAACTAGCTGTTTAGAGGGCCGCATTGCGAAAAGAGGGGCAGATCTATTCACCCCTCCCCTCTAGATCCGCTGTCCACTACACAACAAGTGGTATCAGAGCCTAATCTCTCATTATGGGGTCCAACGACCTTGAGGGAAATGGTGGATCAGCGTCCAAGGGTTTTCTACCCGAAGGACATGCTGTGAATAGGCCTCCTTACTTTACTGGAACTAACTATCCTTATTGGAAACATCGCATGCAGGTGTTTATTCGCACCCAAGACTACGAACTTTGGCGAGTGATCATCAAAGGTCCGTATGAGCTTACAGATAAAGAGGACTTGTGGACCAAAGAACAAATAAGGCAGTCCACTGTCAACTGGAATGCTAAACACATCATGCAATGCTCACTCCATCCAGTAGAATTCTCAAGAGTGGCTACCTGCGCATCTGCAAAACAAATGTGGGATAAGTTAGAGGTAATCTACGAAGGAACCTCTCAGGTACGAGAAACGAAAGCCAACATTTTAGTTTCTGAATATGAAATGTTCCGCATGAAGCTTGATGAGTCAATTCAAGATATGTATGCTCGATTGACTGTGCTTACTAATAGTTTAACTGATTTGGGAAAGAAATACACAGAGCAAGAAATTGTAAGAAAAATTCTCAGATCATTAACTCCAGCATGGCACACGAAGGCTACCGTGGTGGAAGAATCCAGAGATCTTTCCACTACAAAGGTAGATGAACTCATTAGGTCACTAATGACCTATGAGATCAACCTTAAGAGCAAAGAGGTTGAGGCACCAAAGAAAAAGTCTTTAGCTCTTAAAGCAGGACCTAGCCGTCAAAACTCCTCGATGAAAGTGAGGATTCAGCTAGTGAGCGAGATGAGGATGACGTGGCCATGCTTACACGTAAGTTTGGAAAATTTCTGAGAAAGGAAGGTAAGAGGTTCTTGAGAGGAAGATCTAAGGTGAGAAATGGTTTCAAAACTAATTCTGAAATTTTCAAGAAACCTGACAAAATCATTTGTTACTCTTGCAATAAACCAGGGCATTACAAGACTGATTGTCCTGACAGACTCAAAAAGGCCGACAAATGGAAGGGCAAGAAGAAGAACAAGGCCATGGTGTCCACTTGGAGCGACGAAGAAGAAAATGATGATGACACCAGCTCCTCGGACAAGGAAAGAGGAGATCTTTGCCTTATGGCCAAAGGTGACGAAGAAACCGAGGTAACTTCTCCATTTGAAGATTATACTGTTGATGATTGGGAGGAAGCATATATACAACTGATGGAAAAATATAACATGTACAAAAAGGAAAATAAATCATTGAAAAAGAAAATCAATTCTTTTGAGCATGATCATGAAACCGATCATAAGAATGCTATACTTGAGACTGAAATTGAAGATCTTAAGAAGATGATTGAGGATTTGGAGGAAGGAAGAAAAGAAATGGCTGACCTGGAAACTGAAAATGAGGATTTGAGAAATGAAATTGATAGCATGAAGCTCAAAATGTAAAGCTATGAAAAAGATAGTAAATTGAGCAATGAAAAGTATGAAGCTGTCAAACAAGTTAACATTCAACTTCTTCAAAATATCGAAAACCTACAAAAAGAGTTGAAGGATAAACAACAATCTCTAGAAAAGTTTGTGGATGGAAGAGAAAACCTAGATGCATTGCTAGGTACTAGAGTGAACTTCAACAAGGAAGGGTTAGGTTTTGAACCAACAAACAAAAGGCCAATTGGGCTCAAAACTGTTACATTCATTTCATCTTCCGAAGCCTCCACCTCGAACACAACTCCCACACAAAACCAGCAAAAATAAATGGAGAAAGGGAAAGAAAAGATTGAAGAGGTAATCACCAAAATCCCCAAGAAGACTGCCCAAAAGCATAAGAAAGGCCAATCTTCCCAGCAGCATAGGTCAACACATTCTTGGCCTTTACCTGCTCAGCCTTCTAGGTATCACTATAACTGGGGTGCTCCATCACTTAGGCCAACACCACCTCACTTCTGGGGTAATTGTGATTTCTGTGATCATCAATCCCATAGGTGGCAAAACAATTACTTTCAACCCAAGAACAACCAATGGCCACAATGGGTTAAGAAGCCAACTTCATCAAACCTTCACAAATTCCAACCAAGAGCCTCCGAACATAAAATGAATGTCAAGGTTGAAAATAAAAACCAAATCCCTGCTCTAAGCAAACAAAACATGAATGTTAGAAAGGTTTGGATTCCAAAACAAATGGTTTCATGTTTTGAAATTTTGAAAAGTTTGAAGGGACCCAAATTTGGTTGGGTTCCAAACACCATTGCTTAAATGCTTGTGCAGGAGTGTCTTGCAGCCATGCATAACAGGTGGTACCTTGATAGCGGCTGTTCAAGACACATGACTGGAGACAAATCAAAATTTTGTCTCTTGGAGGAAAAGGAAGGAGGATACGTCACATTTGGAGGAAACAACAAAGGAAAAATCATTGGAACAAGTAATGTAGGTAAGAACCTCTCCAACTCCATTGGAAATGTGTTGTTAGTTGAAGGATTGAAATACAACTTGCTTAGCATAAGTCAATTGTGTGATAAAGGTCATAAAGTATTGTTTGACTCTCATGCATGTAAAATCCTTGAACCAAAATCTGACAAGGTAAAATTTTCTGGTAAAAGAGTCAACAATGTCTACATGATTGACTTAGATGATCCTGCTCATGCAAATCTTTGTCTTGCTGCACCAAAATCTGAACTTGCATGGTTATGGCATCGTAGACTAGGACATGCTAGCTACAATGTTCTACATAAATTGTTAAAGCATTCAATGGTGAAAGGTTTGCCGGAATTATCTTTTAAACAAGAAAACAAGTTGTGTGATGCATGTGCCCTTGGTAAACAAACTAGAAAATCCTTCAAGGCTAGATCTCATATTTGTCTTCCAAACCACTCGAGCTAATTCATATGGACTTGTTTGGTCCAACCAGAACTGCTAGTTTAAGTGGTAGAAAATATGGATATGTCTTGGTGGATGATTTCTCTAGGTTCACATGAGTTTTCTTCCTCACACATAAAAATGATGCTTTTAATGAGTTTCAGGCACTCTATTTGAAGATAAAGCAGGACGGTGAGTTTAAGATTTCTAAGATTCAATCTGATCATGGTGGTGAATTTGAGAATACTGATTTCTATAATCTTTGCAGGTTAGAAGGTATTTCACACCGATTCTCTTCACCAAGAACCCCCGAGCAAAATGGGATTGTTGAAAGAAGGAATCGAACACTCATAGAGATGGCGAGGACAATGCTTGCCGAACGGCAACTTCCAAGAAAATTTTGGGCCGAAGCGGTAAATACGGCGTGTTACATTATCAACCGGTCAATGGTAAGGTCTCACACCAGAAAGACTCCCTATGAGTTGCTCAAAGGTAAAATACCCTCTCTGCATCATATGAAAGTTTTTGGATCAAAATGCTTCATTCACAATAATGACAAAAGAGATTTAGATAAATTCGAGCCCAAGAGCGATGAAGGTATATTTCTTGGATATTCTGATAGATCTAGGGCTTATAGAATTTACAATATCAAAAATCAAACTGTGGAAGAATCACCCCATGTTTCCTTTGATGAATATCATGATTCTAACAATGATAACTCTTACAGGAAAAATGATGAAGATGGAGAATTCTTAAGCATAAAGGACAAGAGTGATCCTCCACAAGAAGAAATAAAAGAAGATGGTGACCTAGCCGAATCAAGCAATACAAGGGATCAAGCTCCAGGAGAAGGTAACGATTCTACAATAATTGAATTCTTAAGGATCATCCCTTGGAGAATGTCATTGGTAGCTTGAATGACCCACCTAGAACTAGGTCACATTTTAAAATTGTGGAAGAATTAGATCAACTTGCTCTTGTCTCGCAGCATGAACCCAAAAATATTGATGAAGCCTTAAAAGATGAAAACTGGATAAATTCCATGCAAGACGAGTTAAACCACTTTGAAAGAAACAAAGTTTGACATCTTGTTCCTAGACCTTCATCACAATCTGTAATAGGCACTAAATAGGTTTTTAGGAACAAACTAAGTGAGGATGGCAAGATAATAAGAAACAATGCTAGATTGGTGGCTCAAGGGTATAATCAAGAGTTTGGGGTAGACTTTGATGAATCTTATGCCCCTGTCGCTAGACTCGAAGCCATCAGAATTCTACTTGCCTTTGCATGCTCCCTTAGAATAAAGCTTTATCAAATGGATGTTAAAAGTGCTTTCTTGAATGTCTTGATCAAAGAAGAAGTCTACGTTGAGCAGCCCCCTGGCTTTGAGAACTCTAACAATGCAGATTTTGTATATAAGCTAGACAGGGCGCTTTATGGACTTAAGCAAGCACCAAGAGCTTGGTATGAAAGGCTAAGCTCATTCCTCATTGAAAAAGGGTACACACGAGGTAAGGTAGATCAAACACTTTTCACCAAGAAGCAAGGTAAAAATATCTTGATTGTTCAAATTTATGTTGATGACATTGTGTTTGGTTCTACTAAATCTGAAATGTGTGAGAATTTGCTAACCTCATGACTAGCGAATTTGAGATGAGCCTAATGGGAGAACTTCAATTCTTTCTCGGTTTGCAGGTCAACCAAGGAGAAGACGGATGCTTCATAAATCAAGCCAAATACATTAAGTAGCTGTTGAAAAGATTTGACATGGCAAATAGCAAAATCATTGCAACTCCTATGAGCACCTCAACTTCAATGGATTCGGATGAAAATGGTAAATTGGTGGATGCAAAGGTCTATAGAGGTATGATTGGCTCTTTGCTTTACTTGACTGCATCCCGACCAGATATCCAATTTAGTGTTTGCCTTTGTGCTAGATTTCAAGCTAGTCCTAGAGAATCCCATTTGACTGCCGTCAAACGTATCCTTCGATATCTTGCCGGCACTCAAGATTTGTGATTGTGGTATCCGTCATCATGTGATTTATCTCTTATATCTTATTCTGATGCGGACTACGCTGGATGCAAGCTGGATCGCAAGAGTACTAGTGGCTATTGCCAGTTTCTAGGCGGGTGTTTAGTTTCTTGGGCCTCCAAGAAACAACACTCGATTGCCCTCTCAACCGCGGAGGTAGAATATGTTGCTACGGGGAGCTGTGGCACCCAAGTGTTGTGGATTAAACACCAACTCCAAGACTACTTGGTGGATCTTGGTTGTGTCCCGATTTTGTGTGATAACACTAGTGCTATCAACCTTGCCAAAAATCCAGTCAGCACTCTAGGACTAAACATATTGAGATTAGGCATCACTTCATTAGAGATGGGGTCGGTTAGAAAAACTTTGAACTGTATTTTGTTGATACATTGAATCAGATTGCTGATATCTTTACCAAGCCCTTGTGTAATGACAGGTTTTCAACACTCAGAAGGGAGCTTGGTCTTTGCCGACCTCAGACCAACAAACCTTGATATGATAATCTTGTTTCATTTAGTTGTGTGTTGTTGCATTTGCATTCATGCATTGTTTATATGTCAATATGTCTTTTTGCATATGGTGTCGCATTGCATGTAGTTGCATAATAATGAATTGAGTTCATGTTCATAATGCATTGTATGATTTTTGTAGCATCATTCTCGCATGGCCATGGTATATCAAATGTTGATGTATGGAAGGGCAAGTTATGCTTGTCACGAAGCACTCAATATGCGTGAGGTTTCACCTCCGCCAAGTACCATGCGTCAATGTCGCATATTGGCCATATAGTAAGGGGGAGTTGTCCTTGTGCAGCATTCATGCATATATTTCATCTTCATTTTGTTGCATTTAATAAGTGTACAACCATGGGTTGGGTCATACATTTCATTTCTGGCACCTTCATGAGTGACTAGGCCAATCTCATTTGTCATTCAACTTGATTGCAAATATAACTCCTTCGCGCATCCATTGCATATCTTTAGGGGGAGTTTTGCTGATTCTCTTAACCTCTTGTAATCTACTTCTTGGCTTATAGTCTGGTTTGAGCTCCTGAGATTATTGAATATATGGTGTAAGAGCTCTCTATTATATGCCCTCATGATTGTCCAATCAATGAAAATGGTTCAGATTTAATGATTTCCTTGCAGCTTTGAAATATTCATTTTGAAATCATCTATGTTCTATGGTTTTAATAGACCTTAACTAAAGATTGCATATTATGCTTTGAATGCCTATCTTGATATCTGAAAATCCAGACTTCATGACAATCTTGGTGATACTCTAGAGCTTAGTATTGTTTCTAAACATATTGATGAGCTGGAATTCCTGAAAATTATTTGGACAGAGCAATGATATTGTTGCACGGAGAAATATGTCGCGTCATCAAATCAAGTGACGACTGATATGTCATGATGTGCCTCTGTTATCTCTGTCTTAATTCATTTGGACTCTAGGCAGAGCAATGGCATACTTGCTGAGAAACATATCTTCTCATCAATGAAATGAGTTTGGATATGTCATGACGTGACTTTGCTATCTCTGTTCATCTTGAAGCATGACAATCAGTCTTGCCAAATTCCTAGGGATACTGGCGTCTAAACAACGTGTATTCTTACGGCTAGGAGGCATGTACTAGACTTGATTGCTCGTAAAATATGAGTCATGTGCCCTCAAATATTAAAGATCTTGAAAAACACAATATGCTACATTCATATAATTCCATGCTTCCATCTTGCTGGTTTAGCCTCAATACATGCTTTTGTGTTATTGCCTTTGTAGTTATTGAATATGGATATATAAGACACGGGACGGTTAAGCACTGCCATGATATGCACCTTTGGTTCATTTCTATTAAATCTTGGATGTAGCTGCTTTTTGAACTCTGTTGATGAATTCGGATTTCATTAGCTTTGAACTATACATGTTGCTCACAATCTGCTTCAGGTTTGCATATAATGGCTTGCTCTTCACTCCTTTCTGCTATGGTCTCACAACCTTTTTCCTTTATCACTCCTTTTTGCTATTGGCAAAGGGGGAGAATTCTTTGTGTGAGTCCTTCGTAAGCGCTATGAGCTATGTCATAAGTGTTGTCCAAAGGGGGAGAGTGCATTGAGTCCAAGGGAGAGAAACCTTTATGTGCGTTTGTGCATGTGATAGGGTTTGCATAATTTCATCGCATTGTCATGTGTCATTTGTGCATTCACACGCTTTAATTCATGGATCTTGATCTGCTCATGCCCCATAGCATAGCATTCATATCTGCATTCATAATTGCATTCACATGCTATTACTATCATGATCTTGAGCTGCGTAGGTGCCATCATGTCATACACTTTGGCATATTGGATATCTCTGTCATATAATGACTCACAGTGTTGCCATCATCAAAAAGGGAGAGAATGTTGTGCCCCTATGGTCTTTTGAGTTCATATGGTCACTTGGGTCATTCGACATCATTCTATGGTCATATGAGTTCTGTGGTATTCTTGGTTTTGATAATGGCTAAACACTATTAGTCATTGATGTTTTTCACTTTCATGTGATTGACATATGTGATGTTTTTGTTCATGACAGGTGCGCCAATGAATGGACAAGGAATCAAGTGGAAATGGCGAACGTGAAAGCTCAATGTTGCGCCCTCGCACGCGGATCGACCTGCGCGGTCAGGTCGCGGGGATCGACCTGCCCGGTCAGGTCGCGGGGGTCAAGGGGCAGCGCCCCTTGCGGGGGTTTTCGGGGGCGGATCCCCCAGAACAAAATTTAGAAATGCTTATAGCATAATCTAAATTGATTTCAATCCCAAAATACATGAAATTGATGAGAACATGAATATCTTGACCTATGGACATGTTTCCTTGGGCTAACAGTTCAATTTTGCAGGTACAGGTCTTTCCGGTCGACCTACACGCTTTGGCCGGTCGACCTGATTTGCCAGAGTCTCAGAATGTCAACATTTACAGATTGCGGTCGACCTATACACCTTGGCTGGTCGATCAATTTTCCCAGAACCGAAATGATGATGTTGTTACAGTTTTCGGTCGACCGCCCCCAGGCGTCCGGTCGACCGATTTTGCCAGAGCCGAAACGTTCTGGCTGCAGCAGGTTCCGGTCGACCGGCCCATGAATTCCGGTCGACCGCCAGCCCCGATGCAGCCTTGTTTGACTTCGAAATTAACCTCGTGGCTAGCCCCTTTCCATGGATTTATTTAATCAAATCTTACCTAATCTTCCATGATTTGTGGATCTGGTCTAGGGGGCATCTATGGACCATTCAAGGGTTATAAAACCAACACATGAGGGGATGGAAAACCTAATGTTTCAAGGGACTTCTTGTGAGATCTAGGGTGGCTACAAGAGAGCTTGGAGACGAGCTACTGTTCACGTGAACAGTAGTTCGTGAAGGTGTTCTTCATCCAATCAAAGGGGAATCAAGCTCAAATCAAAGCCAGCAAACTTCAAGGAAGATTACATCAAAGCAAGGCTATCAAAGTGATCCAAGGAAGCCGGTTTGATTCAAGTTCTTCAAGGAAATCATCTACATCCATTCAAGTTCTTTCAAGCTCATTCAAGGTGATATTTCAAGCATTCAAACTCCTAGAAGCTAAAGAAGCAATCAAGATTCAAGGTAGCTTCATCATCTCCTTCATTCCTTCAAAGAAATTCAAGAGAAGATCAAGAGAGAAGAATTGAAGGAAGAGGTACTATTCACGTGAACAGTACTCCGTGAAGAACATTCATCCAATCAAGGGTGAATCAAGAAGATTGAGTTAAAGCCAAGAGGAGCCTTGTTGCTGATCAACATTCCATACAAGGGCCAATTCATTTTCACTCATAACTCAATCTCTTGTTTTAGTTCATTCACATTTGTTTCATTTTCATTATTGTTTAAACATTGAAAGTGTGATTCATCCCTACCGGTGGTTAGTAGGAAGGCAATTGGAGGGTGTTCCAATTTACGGTTGACGTCCCTACCAGGTGGTGAGTAGGAAGGCAATCGGTGGTTTCCGATTTACGGTTCTGTACGCTGCACAAGTGAAGCCTCACCGGGTTTTGGTGAGGGGTGGACGTAGGGCTGAGGATTCAGTCCGAACCACCTTAAAAATTCTGTCTAGTGTGGTTTGCTTGTGTGATTGATTCGTTCTAGATGCATGCTTAGGATCGAATTGTTATATATGTTACTTATCTTGCTAAGTGAATCATAGCATTCTTGGAAGCTAGTTTCTATTCCGCTGTAATTCATTTTAACTAGCTGTTTAGAGGGCCGCATTGTGAAAAGAGGGGCAGATCTATTCACCCCTCCCCTCTAGATCCGCTGTCCACTACACAACACGGCATTATGTTTGTGTGTGGACGGCCTCTTCCAATCGCACCTTATTATCCTGTCTTAGTTTCTTACTGCGTTAGCTGCATTGTTTAGCCTTATCTGAAGGGTTGTACTTCGAAGTAGTGAGTTTCCGCTGAAGTTTTGCAAATTGGGAGTGATCTATTCATCCCCCCCTTCTATATCACTCTTCGTTGCGCTAACAAAGCACTGGAGGCGAAGCCAGGAACTCCTTAAGCTCGGCGAATGCTTTTTGGCATTCCTCATCCCACGCGAATGTAGCAGATGCCATTTTAGGCCCCCTCAACAGTTTGAAGAAGGGTAGACATCGTTCAACAGCGCTGGACAGGAATCCGCTGAGCGCGGTAATGCGCCGGTAAGGCGTTGAACATCTTTGATGCAGGTGGGTGGGTGCATGTCCAGGATGGCCTGGACTTTTTCAGGGTTGGCCTCGATCCCACACTGGGTGACTAAGAAGCCTAAGAATTTCCGGACCTTACTCCGAAGGCGCACTTGGCAGGATTGAGCTTCATGTTGTACTTCAGGAGGGTGTCGAAGGTTTCCGCTAGGTCGGCGAAGTGGTCCTCGGCCTTGGGAGTCTTCACGAGCATGTCGTCAATATAGACCTCAACGTTCCTCCGAGCTGTCCCTTGAACATATGATTGACCAGCCTTTGGTACGTGGCTCCAGCGTTCTTCAACCTGAAGGGCATCTGTGTGTAGCAGTGTACGCCGAAGTCGGTGATAAAGGTGGTCTTCTCGATGTCTTCGGGATGCATTCTGATCTGATGGTAACCTGAATAGACGTCTAGGAAGCTGAGTATCTCGTTACCCGAGGTTGAGTCAACCAGTTGGTCGATACTCGGTAATGGATAGCAGTCCTTTGGAGTAGCCTTGTTCAAGTCGGTGAAGTCCATGCACATTCGCCACTTTTCCGAAGCTTTGGGCACCAGGATGACGTTAGCCAGCCACGTCGGGTACAGGATCGGTCTAAAAAGACCAGTCTTTTACCCCTTGGTGACTTGCTCCTTGATAATCGCCTGCTTCTATGGCGCATGCTTCCTTCTGCCTTGTTGTACGGGCTTCATGGTTGGGTCGAGGTTGAGCTTATGCATCACCGTTTCCTCCGATATCCCAGGGAGTTGATCATCAGACCATGCGAAGACTCGGATGTACGCGGAAAGAAACTCTTTGTATTGCTGTTGGACTCCAGATGCTAGGTCGGCTCCGATCTTTACTCCCAGGGTCAGGTCGTCATTTAGGAAAACTGCTAGCAATTCGCCTCCAGGTTCGGCGGTTGCGGATTTTTCCCGTCCGGCCTTGTGGCTTCGACCGAGATATTGTAGCACCTTTTGGCCATGGCCTGGTTACCTCGGACTTCCCCCAACCCATTTTTGGTGGGGAACTTCATTTTTTGGTGATAGGTAGAAGGCACTGCTTTCGTTCGGCTGAGGATCCCTCGGCTGAAGATTGCATTGTACGCTATCATACCCTTGATCACTATGAAGTCCGCCATAACCGTAACGGTTTTGGGTGGGGTACCAAGAGTAACCGACAGGCTGAGGGCTCCCTCGGGATAAGTGGCCTGGCCATTGAACCCGCACAGGGGGGTTTGGATCGGGTGGAGTTTAGACGGATCCTCCCCAATCTTAAGGAAACATTCATAAGATAATACATCAGGGGCACTTCCATTGTCAACTAGAATCCTGTCTACGTTACAATGGTTTATTGTGGACGATATTACTAGGGCGTCGTCATGCGGGGTGCTTAGCCCTTCCAGGTCTTGGTCGTAGAAGACTATGACCTGCGGCTCACTCGACGGGGCCCTGGGAGGCTCGATGGCTCGGCTCGCCCGCTCAGCATGACGCTTCCTTTCTCAGCCGCTGTCTCCTCCTGATGCAGCTCCTCTGGTGATGACGTTGATGTTGACCCCTCGGGGGGCGTTGTCAATTTCCTCTGGGGCGCCTCAGTCTTCCTTGTGCCCGGCCACGAACCGGGAGAGGTGCCCGTGGCGAATGAGACGCTCGATCTCGTCCTGGAGCTGATGGCAATCACCGGTGTGATGTCCGTGGTCGCTGTAAACAGGCAATGCTTGCTGCGACTGTGGTTCTTCGACCTCATTGGCTCAGGTTGGCGGAGGAGGCCCGAGCCTTTGATGTCCTCGTAGATCTCGTAAACCGGAGTGGTTAAGGGGGTGTACCTCTTGTACTTCTGTGACGGTTCTTTGCGTTCCCCGTCTTGGTTCCGTCTTTTCCCCGGACCCGAGTTTGGCTTGGGTGCTCGCTTCTTGTCCCCCTCCCGACCCAAGCCGGTTGCGTCTCGGCATGAGCTGAGCACTTCTTCACACTCGGCATGGCGCAATGCTAGAGTCACTAGCGCAGCAAGGGTCGAGGGAGGGTGGAGGACAAGCTCCCGGCGGAGGTTCTCATCGCGGGTGCCCCTGGTCAGCGCGGTTGTGGCCGAGGCGACATCCAGGCGGGGGATCCTCAGGGCTTCCGATTTGAATTGGGTAATGTAAGCCTGAAGTTTCTCCCCTTGCGCCTGTTTGAGAGCTAAAAGCCCTGCTACCAACCTTGGGGGACCGCTGCAGGCGAAACTCTCCTTGAATGCTCGCCCGAATTGCTTGAAGTCCCGGATGGATCCGGGGCGAGGGCCCGGAACCATGCTTGGGCGCCTTGGACCAAGGTGGTCACAAAGGCTCGGCCCTTGATGGCATCGAACGCTCCATGAAGGGTCATCAGGGCGTCGAAGCTGTCAAAGTGATCGGCCGGGTCGCGCTGGCCGTCATAGAGCTTGAAGGTCGGGATGGAGGTTCTAGGAGATACATCTGCCTTCAAGATATAGTCGGAGAATGGGGATTTCTCCTTGTCCTCCGTGGAGGAGTCTTTCTGCAGGACGTGTAGGGCGCGCTCTTGTTCTGCGAAACACCTCTCGAATTCTCGCAGTCAGAGAGATAGCTCCGGCTGCCGCTGCGCCGTCGGGCTGGGGGGGCTGTATTGGCGTTCCCCTGGGACTTCGGTCTCTGGGTTCGGACGGCGTGCCCCAGGTTTTCCCTTCTTCGGCGTGGATGAGGCTTCTTGTTTCGGAGGGGGGGCTTGAGAAGGTCCTCCTGACCTGTTACGGATGATCTGTCGCCCCCGGAAGGTGAAGCGGCCTCCGACGGTGTGCTGGGACACGTTCTCGCGGGGAGGGCTCTTTGAGGGGCGCGTGACCTTCCATCCCTGGCTGCCTGGGTCCTCAAGAGTTCCACGAGGGTGTCCAGTTTTGCGTTGAGGGCTTGGAAGGCGTCAGCGCCGCTGTTAAGCGGCAGCCCTACCCTGTAGGGGGAGGGGGCGGTAGCCCTGCGGCGGGGGGAGGGGGCAGTCCGTCGGTGGGAGTGCTGGCACCGGAGGGGGGGTTTTGGGAGGCTTGAGAGGGGCCTTCCCCCGCCGCCACCATGGCCTTTCCCCTGTCGCCGGCGGACCTCCTCCCTGAACTTCTTCGCACCATACTGGCTCTTTGGTCATTTCCCACAGACGACGCCAAATGAAGGGGCGTGATCTCGCGCTTGTCTTGAGCTGGGAGGATGATCACCGAATAGTGAACTATAGAGAAAGGGAAACGGATCAGGGGGCCCAGGGATGGTTCCCTGGGAAAAACCCTCCGATGCTTAAGTCAGTAGAGCAATGGTGGAAGATATGGAAGGAGGTAGAAAGAGGTGCACGAGATCCCCCTACACCAAGGTGGTGAAGTGGTTCCTACTCAGGAATTTTAGGCGTGTGTTGCCCTTACCTTTCACTGGAGGGAGTCCCAGGTTTATATAGTGCGCTCACCTTATGAGTCCCGTAAGCTGAGGAGTTTCAGGCGGGAGTTACGTCCTCATCGTGGGATCTTTATAGCCTTGAGGGATCATGAGTCTCTTATCCTCATAAACTCCTGCTCATAAAGGGCTCTCAACGGCAGCGTGGATAAGCAATCGTTGGTCGGTCCGAGCATAAAAGGTGCCAACCCTGTCCGGGCGATAGGCATATCTCGGATGAAGATAGGTCGGAGTGGGCGCTGAGCTCTTGCCTCTATCCCGATGAGGGGATAACTCGAGCATGGGTCTTCCTCCGTTCTGATCGACGCTCGGGCCTTCCGAGCCTAAGGGCGGTCGAGGAAGGGTGAGATCCCGAGTGATCTTATTGGGCTTTTTAGCCTAAGTGGGCCCTATGGGGATATCACTTGGAAGAGTTGAGCCTCGTTTGGTCCTTATGGACCTAGTTTGGCTGCTCTTAGATGGGCTACAGAAATCCCCCTCTCCAAACAGGTTACATAATCCCATTGTCAGTTAGTTTTTTGTTTATGACAATAGGGGAAGAATAATGTGCTCTTTAGCATAACATTTGCTTATAGTTCAGTTTGGTCATACATTTTGTGCATAGTTTAGTCATACATTCTGCATATAGTTCAAAAATTGAGCATCTGCATATATTTCAAACATCTTGCATATTGCACATCAAATTTCATTTTCTTGTGTGGTGCTTGTGGTTTACACACCTTCCTTTCATGGTAGGCTATTGCTGGGTTCTTGCGCCATTCCTTTTTGAGGAAGCCTCATATCTGTTCACCTCGTCCCCCACTTTTTGATAATGTCAAAGGGGGAGAGATTTGAGTGGCCATAATATTTTGTCATCATCAAAAAGGGGGAGATTGTTGGGTTTGATGCCCTCCCTCTTTTCTTTGATAATGGTTTTGATGATAACAAAATATTGTGTGCCTTGCGTGTGTGTAGAATGACTTTCGTATGTACAAGTGTTGTGGCAAATGAGCTAATATGTTGCCATCTTCTTTTGCAGGTTGTCTTACAGGGTTGGAATGCATGACATTTCATGAATTTATTTTAGATGACGACTCAAGCATATTGCTCATGACATCTTGGAGAGTTCATGTGAAAACTGCATTTTTAAGTGGATTGTCATATGGTTTGAATGGGTTACATATTGTTTAATTGTCCCTTGTTAAATTGGGATTTCATGTATTCACATCATGCTATTTAACATGCTTCAATTGTTATACAATTCTTGGATTTCTGAACTTGCTCATGCATATTGATATTGTGGATTCCATGTTTTCACAGGCATAACCCATTCCTAGAACTCATGTTGATCATGGTAAAATATGGGTTGATTTGCTCTCATATTGTTTAAATGATAGGGTTATTGTATTTGATCCATGAAGAAAGAAAATTGAGTTTCTCAGTGGTTCTCAAATGTGCTTAATGTATCTTCTTACAAAGGGTCCTGGACATTGTGCCTTGCTTAGCATTCTCATATGACCTTTGATGTGTTTGCTTTGAACCACTCCTATACTCAGTTTGGTCTGCTTTGCATAGCCCTTGATGATTGTGAGTCAATTTGAAAGGATAGTTGAATGGTCCTTCAATTGGCTATCAAATGATTCTGAATGACTGTGTGAATAAATTGAGTTCAGATTGCTCTTGACTGAACTTGGATTTATAGGACTGAAGTTTGAATGATTGGACTATATCTAGAATTTTTGGACTGATCTTGATAGTCCTGGTGTATAATAGAACTCATGTGTGGCTTGCTTGAATCACATTTGATATGTGAGTTTATGAAGAATTTGGTTTGAAAATCCCTGAATCACTCATATGTAATACTGCACTTCAATATATTAATATGCAGGTTGAAGGAATTATGCATATGTTATATGGCTATTCATATTGAGTTGGACTGAATTTGCATTTAATATGTGATTTTATTGAATGAATTTTGAAATGGCTTTTCCAAGCTTAGGACTGAATCAATGGTAGATATGTTCTGTTGAATCTCATATCTGGTGTCAATGTATCAATATTTGACATGTTAGCTTGAGGTGTGAATGACATAATGCAAGATAATTGTTCTTATCAATTGCATTGGTGAAATTGAGTATCTCTAAAGTGCAGGTTCATTTATGATCTCAAATCCTTGATGATATGGTATGAATTTAATCTTCAAGTTCATTTATTGTACCTTGAATGGGATTGAATCATTCTTCATGGTTTTGTTGCTTAATTGGCTGCTAAAGCCTTTTTTCTGTTTTAGCTCTGCAAGTGTCGACTCTCAGAGTCGACACTTATTGGGCAGCTCGCTACCTTGAAGCAGCAGGCTACAAGTGTCGGCTCCAAGAGTCGACACGTACAGGCCTGGGGGAGTTTTTTGTGGCTAGCAGAACGTCTGACAAAAAGTGTCGACTCTGAGAGTCGACACTTATGTCCTGGGCGGGTTTTCTTCTTCGTTGGCTGAACACATGGCGCGAAAGTGTCGACTCCAAGAGTCGACACTTTCGCCTGTGTGTTGTTGTTTTTTAACTGGCAGAACACCCTGACAAAAGTGTCGACTCTAAGAGTCGACAGTTGTCCCGGGCGTCCAGAATGGGTCTGCCAGTTTTGGTTTCGAAACCCCCATTACATGATCCATTTACCTAGCTTTTTTACACCCTTACCCTTAGGGTTTCTCCTATGGTTTGGGTGTTGTTTTGAGAGTTTTTAGCATGGGCTTTCATGACTTTTTGGTCTTGTTCTCTTGGGTATTTATATCCTGCGATTTCCATTCGATGGAATTAATCATGAAATACAAGAGTTTTATAATTCTAGCTAAATGACCTATACTAACCTCAGATGTAGGGTTAGGGAGGGGTAATTAGGGGATAGAAAACAACAATAAAAAAAACTCTAAAGGGGGGGGCGCCCTCTTCATGGTCAAGAAGGGAAATTTAAATTTTCCACTTGGTCCAAGTCCACCATGGACCATGGACCAGCCCCTATGGGCCCTAGAAGCTAGGTGGCCCAATGAGAGAGAGGGTGGGGACCCCGCTGGGCCTAAGTGGCCTTTTTACAATGAAACCCATTAATTTAGCCCAATTAACCCATTGACTTATAATTGCCTTACAGTTGAACCTAAATGACTCAATGCAATAAAAAAAGTTAGATGCCTTGCTCCGATGTCCCATCAATTCTCCCCGGGTGGGAAGAACTTGACCCCGTCGAGTAAGGGGTGTTGTTGCTCATGTATCGCTCTTGCGAATCTGGATCCATCCTTGGTAGCTCTGCTTGGGTGATCCACGTG
The DNA here is from genome assembly GCA_022559845.1 of Amorphophallus konjac. Classification (NCBI taxonomy): domain Eukaryota; kingdom Viridiplantae; phylum Streptophyta; class Magnoliopsida; order Alismatales; family Araceae; genus Amorphophallus; species Amorphophallus konjac. The sequence continues at coordinate 87,136,527 of CM040122.1, read as the reverse complement.
TCATCAGCTGTGGGCAGTGCTCTCCACCGTACCAGGTAGCACGGGTACGCTCCACTGCTAGTAGTCGTCACCTGCTCATCCCGTATATGTTCTATATGCTCACGCTGCTGTGGGAATGAGGCTAGTGGTGGGCACTCAGAGGTGAGGTCACTCTCAAGGGGAGGAGACGGCTCAAAATGCTCACTGGGAATCACTGCTGGGTCCCTGTCGGTGACTAGATCCGATACATGGAAGCTAGAGCTGATCCCATATTCCTTGGGCAAGTTTACAATGTACGCATTAGACCCGACTTGCCTCACACTCGAAAAAGACTGGCACTGCGAGCTTGTAATTTTCTTCACGGTTCCAGAGAGAAACCATTCAGGTTTGACCCTGATCATGACATATTCATCCTCTCAGAACTCACGGTGGTGCCTTGAGCATAAAGCAACTCATTGCATCGTTCATTGCTGGCATTTGATGACGACTATGAAATTCCTAATATGCTCGACAAATGCATGGATAGACTCTTAACAAATGATACAAATAAAAAAACACAGACTCACATAGGACCCTAAACCCCTACATGATGCAGTGGTGGTCCAGGACACCCATATGTGTGATTTGCATACACACAACGTAACCAAGTGTTGGTGGAATCATGGAATCCTAGACATCTTAATATGCACCATTCATGCAATGACTGCCTTTTGGATTTGGGAGGTTTAGGTGGCCCAGGAGAGCCGAATTCACTTTCTTTATTACCCCAATGAACAGGCTCCTTGCTACGTGTGGGATGACTGGCCCGTGGGGTAAGGGTGTGATAGTGAACTTCCTTGAAGAAGTGGAGTAGATAAGGTGAGTCAAGAGGTTCACTAGGGAAGGGGTCGAAGCGATCAAAGAATGTGTGACCCCTCGAGATGGGTTCCCTCATGACACGGTCCCATGTTTGGAATTCTTGAAGGTGTAAATGGTCACCTTCATTCATTGTAGTAGGTGGGACGGTGGTCGTACGTAGAAGACATGGTTCCTCCCTCGGGATAGGTGGAAGGGAGTTAGGCTCGACCGACATGGGAGGAATAAAAGAACCTCCGTGGTGACATGACCCACGGTGCACACGGAGGTAATTAATCCCAAAGAGGGATGCGTGAAGCCACGACTTTTGGGTCGGTCGAAGCCTGGAGCCAACATGTGCGTCAACTTCAACTGCCAATCTAATCTCTTAATAAGGTCTTCCAATATATCAACATGGTGACAAGACCGGAACGTTGTGTGGAATGAGTTGACGGGCACTACTTGTAGTGCAGGGTCCATGGATGGGTAGCAAGGTGCTTTAGGGACCAAGCCCTTCTTAAGCCAGCTAAGTAGTGGCTCTTCGATGATTAGCTCACCCTTTAGAAGTAAGTATGGCTTGGGATGAAGTTCGAAGGGTGAAGGTTGAGGTAAAACATCTCCCTCGGATGGGGAGAGGACGTTGTGAACGTGTCACATAGACATTTTAAAGAGAAAAGAAAAAGATTTCATGAATAAAAATAAAATAATAAGCTAAAAATATGCTAAAATAAGTGGGACATAAAGGAAAAGAGGATGAGCATGAGATGCTCTATGGAGGGTGATCGCCAGAGGGGTTACCTCAAAAAATGCAAAGATGATTGCATGCACCTTGTATGAAGCGGGTGAGATTGAAAGTTCTTCCTTCCTCCTTCTACCAGCCGGCCGATGAAGGGGGTTTCTAGCTTGATTACCCTTGCACAAACACACAAAAATAAAGATATGGATTAGCCAAGTGTGTAGTATCAATGCTCTAGAAATATAGAATCAATCAAATTAAGCATGAACACACCTTGTGTGTTTTGGTTTTAAACCCCTAAGAAGGAGTAACAAGGTTGGGATAATATGGATGATATGCTAATGCAAAGCAATATATGATGATAACGTCTCCAGCAGAGAGCTAAGGAGAAGAGTGCGTATAATGATGATATGATAGTTAATAAACTAAAAGACTAAAGATGGGGGGCCCTACTGTTGTGTGTGCAGCAGTAAAGGGGAAAAAAACAAGAACTTCAGTAGCTGCAGCAACAGGATGAAGAAGCTCGTGGGGATGAAGAACTGCCACCGTGGGAAGGAGAACGCCCTTGGAGGAAGCCTGGAGAAAATACCTGCAAAAATAAGAGACTCTCCTCTCTCTGTACGAAAACTCTCTTGTTCGTGTGTTCACTCCCACGCGTGAGGGATTCAAGGGGTATTTATAGGGCAAAACTCCTTGTTTTAATAGGATTAAAATCAAGAAATCAATCCTCCAACAAGGATCCCTCTTCCCAATCGAACACAATGTGTAAAATAGGGAAACGATGATTACTGGAAAGAAGTAGGTGAAACAGAGACGGAAGTGAAAATGACGACACTGATAGGGGCGTCAATTGAAATGACGACAGTCATTCACTCGTTAATTCCTAGATTTAATTATAGAAATAAAAGAATTTCCTTATTTAAAAATGAGAAATGACGCCTGTAATTAATCAACGCCCCATAGACATGCGTCAATTCTTTGAATTTTATTTTGATTAGGATTCGTAAAATCCAGGAAACAACGCCTGTGTGAACAGTCGTTTATTTATTAAGCCATGACCCCCATCGGGTCGTCATTTAAATGACGCCCTTCCTCCAGGCGTTAATTGCAATTATTATGAAACAAACCTGAAATAATTTAAAAAAACTTCATATTAAGCCAATATTGATGTCCACTTTGGGGCGTCACGTGGTGACAGGAGATTTACTCATCATAGCATCGATTTTGGCGTGTCTACAGCTGCCCCACCTTGGCGTCTGCTTTACAAGGGAGTGAGATGGAATGAAGCAAAAGTGTAACAAGTGGAATGAAGTGGGAACGGACTGATAAGTAGATGCCAAGGTGTGATGTGACACGCCTCCGACACTAAGTGTTGGAAATCTTTCCACAATTCTGAATGAAACAACCTCGGATGATTACGAGAAAGCAATGATCAGCTGTATGAAGAAACTAAACTAATAAACGAAATGTGCACGAGGACACGGAAGGAAAAATACCATTGGAGAGCGGTTACCAGCCAATGTGAACGTGCTACAACCAAGGTGGGTTTGCAGTGAATTGAGATAAAGACCCAGCGAATGAATGCTTTTAAGGAACCAGCCTGAGCGGCTTCAAGGAGAACATAGTACTCGATTTTGAATGGAATACCTCATGTCAACTCGATTAAGAGCAAGCGGCTTTCATTATTGGCTTAATATGAGGATTTTCATCATTAAACTCAAAGTCCAACATGATGCATGCTCGGCTAAAAGAAAAATTAAAATAAATTAAAATAGAAAATAATCAAAGATAATATTGCTAAGCTATGCAGACTTGGTCAAGAATCCAGATCTCTAAGTTGATACTAAGCCGAAGCCCGTTTATCCATACATCAACTCAGAAAGTGGAACTGTCGTCACAAACCTTAAATGACCCAACGGCCTATCTGTGTAATCAAGACTCCCTTGGAATTATCACTATTTTTGATGAAGGGGAACTCAAATTCCAGGTTTATCAGAACCACAAGGTCCTTGATATGCTATAATAGAGTAGATACCATATAGTAATAATGCTTACAAGAGAGATACAAAGATGGAATGATGTTACCAACGAAAGAAATCCAACCATTTCGAGACCTGCATAACCTGTTCTTCTCTGCGCTAAAAAATCATTAGCTCAACAAAGAATCATCAGCTCAACAAAGATCATTAGCTCAATAAAGCTCAAAATGTGTTCATAAGTGCATGATATAATTAATTTCATAAAAATAAAAAGCACTTAAGTTCATAATAGTTCAAAAGATGTAAGCTCAGGAAATGACGACTCTTCACAGAGGCGCTATAAGCATAAATGACGACAGCCTCAGGGGCGTTAATTACAATCACTATTTGATTAGGAATCGGACTGCAAATGATGCCCGCACGAGAGGCGCTAAATAAATGACGTCCTCAACAAAGTCACTAATTAAAGAAATGACGCCATGATATATGTCATCAATTAACTGTGAACATCGGCGTTTCGTTCCTTGTTCGAAAACAAAACTCCAGCGACTCATTCGAATCAAACTCAAACTGTGATGTTCTAAATGGCTATCAGTGTTTCAAATGTTATAAAAAGGCAACCTGTTCATCTGCTATACATAAAAGCGACCGAGAGCTGCAGCTGAGAGCACGTAGAGAACCGAAGATCAGTACAACAGGAACCGCAAGACTTCTCCAAACCGGAAGAAAAGATGGACAGGAAGATGATGATGCAGAGGCCTTCTAAGAAGCCTAGGATGGGATTCCCTAGGATCTCTGAAGTTGCAGGCCATATTAGCAGGAGGATAGCCAAGGGCCAAGTAAGTTTGATTTTATTTAATTTCCTTCTTTCTCTTCTCTCAAAAATTTTGATTGCATTCTCTTCTCTTCTTCTCTTTTTATGTTCTTCAGGACTGTTGGGTCCCAAACGGTGGCAATCAAGAGGGGAGGGGTGAATTGATTGGAAATTAAAATTATTTTCTAAAGAACTTGAGAGACAAAATAAACTCAATCAAGCACTCGGTCTTACTCGTGCATGATCACACATGAATGCATAAGAAAGATAGTGAGTGTGTGAAGAAGAAGGTGGTGAACACTCAACTCACCATGAAGCCCACTCGACAAGGGATGCAAATGAACAAACCACGAGAGATACACAAAGTTTTTAGGTGGTTCGGGTACACCGCAATGTCCCCTACGTCCACCCCTCACTCATGAGGATTAACGACTTCACTATGATGTGAGCCAAGCACACACACGCTGTTATGAACAGCATACACACACACACGGTACCCAATCTAGGCACCCCAAACACACACATACACACGAGCTTGTGTCCATACACGAACAACACAAACTCAATGGTTTTTCTAGGCTATACACACACACACACACACTCGTGTCACAGATCACGAGCACACACACACAAATCTGTTTCAAGATAGTTTAGAGTACAACACTTTTTAGATTCAACAATAAGCACTAAAAGAGGATCAGAGTAGAAAAGATTCTAAATAGAACTCCCCCTTTGTGTTCTTCGAATCTCCTTTGATACTCTAGCAGGAAGATGAACGAATTTGGATGAGATTTGTATAAGCTTGATGTTTGATGCAGCTATTTGATGTATACGATCTTGGGCTTGGATTCCAGCTCCTTGCTTTGGAGTTCAGCTTCAGAGCAAAGTAGAATGGGGCTTGAAGGCTGCAACTCCGAACCTGCACATGCACAATAGAACCCTCATCCCTCATCTTCGGATCCCCCTTCTCTCATATATATATAATGCCATTAGGGTTTGATTAAATGAATAAAATAGTCAAAGACATCATGGGGACTAGATCCACAAAATGTGGAGATGTTTGTGGAAGGTCTAGAGGTGATTAGACATTGATTGGAGGACATTCGGAACAAGAAAACGGCGGTCAAGGAAGTCGGCTGGGCTTCCGACCGGAAAGAGTCGACCCCGGGGTCGACCCTCGAAGAGGGTAAAGCCCAGCAGATCAATGGGTCGACCCCTAGGTCGACCCTCAAGAAAACTTGAGCTGGAACAAAAGGGGTCGACCCCAGGGTCGACCCTCAAAGGCACAAAAACGCTTCTATTTGGGCAAAAGTCACAGGGGTCGACCCTGGGGTCGACCCTTGTCCAGCCAGCGGCTGGTTCCCATTAAACGTCCAGGGGTCGACCCATGGGGTCGACCCATGTGCCAGGAGACAGAAAAATGTGGTAAAAACCGCTCCAACACAAATCCAACCTAGTGGGTTCAAAGGATAGAAAGAATACTAATGAAATGTAGGAATACTAAGACATGAAAAATAAAAACCGAGGCCAAATAACATGAATTCCTAATTGAATGATTACCTTGGTTTCTGAGACTTGCTTGCATTCCTACTTACCATACAAACCATTAATTCACCCATTGTATTTGAACAATTTGATCTTACCAAATATCCTTGCTTTATTCCAATCTTGAAATGCCAACTTTTGACCTGTCAGGACATACATTCTGAGTTAGTGTTGGTGTTTACAAATTTCAGATTTACCTTCTTACCAATGGAATGATTCCTCCATTTTGAAAGTTTCTTATCTCCACTTACAAGCTGATCATGGCACACACACGTTAGATCATGATAATATGCAAGTATGTAGTGTTTGGTCATCATCAAAATTCATTAAATACATTTACAAAGAAGGGGTTCAACAATCTCCCCCTTTTTGATGATGACTAAATACTATAATGCATAAATCAATTTGGTCTCTTTGTGCCAAGAATGCCGAAGCAATGGCAATATAACAAAGTGCCGGGATAACATGAGAAGCAATAGTCCGATCAACACACGACCATGAACCAACTTAGAACAGTTGTGAGATTGATAAAAAAACTTACCGACAATCATCTTGGAATAGCAACAACAGCCATACTTAGATTACATTAAACAAGAGAGGCAAGTACAATGCATCAAGATGCCATGCTATGAGTACAAGGATAATGCAACAGTCCTAACCACTAAATATGCAAGTACAAAATGAGATAATGCAACACACACACATTCATGCAAGCATACAACACACATAAACTATAATAGCCGGGATAAACTGGTAGACTTCTACCCCTTTGGCATCATCAAAAAGAAGGGGTGAAAGTGATAGGGAAGAAGCCATGTGGAGGAGTGACCAAGGCCTAGTCATCAGCTGGAGGCGGTGGACGGGGAGCACGACTGATATATTCCATAATCTCGTGGCACATTAGGTGTTGTTGGGCCAAGGCATCGGTGAAGGTTTGAGTGCTTTCCTGGTGCGATAGCTTAAGATCATGAAGTTCATTTTGAATAACATCCAAGGTCTCGCCATACTGATCCAACCGTTCATCAATGCGGTCCAAACGATCAATGAATAGCCTGGCCGTCTCGGAGGGAATATCAATCGCAGGAGCACCATAATTTTCATCACTATCTTCAGTGTTTGCAGCATCATCATTATCTTCAGCATGTGCATCGGGAACAACTGTTTTCAACTGCCGAACTAATTCACCATCACGAAGAACATATCCCATGTTGTGACAAATAGAGTGAATAGTATATATGTCGGCAGCTCGCAGTGTGTGTGAAGATTCGGCTGACAGATCTATCTTCTTATACTGAAAAATAACAGTGAGGGCGGCAGCATAAGGTAAAGTTCTGTTGCGGTGCTGCATACTAGACCTCATATGATCCAAAAAGAGAGCTAGAAAATTAATACGAATCCCATCCAAAAAATAGTAGAGTAAGAACATATGAATTTCAGTCACTTTGTCATGTCCACCTCCCCTTGGAAGTAAAATAGTAGTGATCATCTGGTGAAGAATGTGCTGTACCGGAGGAAAGTGATTGGCATTTAACCCAGCAACAGAATGACCATTGCGGTCTTCAGAAGTTAGGTAGAGATATAGCTTATCTTCACGAACCAAGACGTCACCAAAACCATATCCCTCAGAAGGAAGCTGAATTGCCGCACCGAGAAGCTCTGGGGAGAGAATTATCTGCATGCCATTAACCTTGGTAACTGGAGTTTCATTTGCCAAGGACATGTTGCTGTAGAACTGATGAACTAAAGTGGGATACACCCTGCGGTGTGCAGACATGAATGCATCCAGGTTGGGCTGACTACAAATAACATCAACGAGACTCGGAATGTGGTTGCACAGATTTCCAAAGTCGACGGCCCTCGGACGGAGAACCTTCCGATCTAATACGCGGCTAGAATGGCCGCGAAGAGATGCAACTTGTTCAGCTCGCTTGGATCGTAGTTCTTGAGACCTGCTAGATTCAACGCCACTGCGAGATGGATGTCTCTTTGGGGCCATCTAGACAAGGAACGAAAGGAAACCACATGATGGGGGAAGGAAGAATAGGGTTCAACCAAAGATGAGATGAATGAGATATGAATCCTTGATCCTCCACAAGCACCAGAAGCTTACCTCAAGAGAAGGGAGAAGCAAGAGATGATCCTTGGAGCCGTTGGAAGAAAACGTGCGCGGATAGCCACTCGGAGAACCGCGGCTAGGTTTGGAAGAAATGGGAGCCAAGAAGATGGTTTTAGGGCTTGAAAGGGATGGTGGCTGGCCTTGGAGGAGGTTATGAGATGATATATAGTCATAGGAGGGGCAACCATAGGGTTTAGAACCCCATTCTTGGATGGTCGATCGCGGGGATCCACGATTTGCCGGAATGGGTCGACCCACGGGTCGACCCCTGTACTTATAACCCCAAGCAGCGAACGGATCCGCGAGGGTCGACCCTTGGGGTCGACCCCTTTCAATCAATTTTTGAAGAATGAAGATGCAAATGACTGGAGGGCCAAGAAGGCTAATAGGCTCGAGTCCCCATGTAGAAATATGATTGAAACAATGATATTAAGATTATTATAGGGGTTGAAAACATTGGGGGATATGCCACATCAAATTTAGGATCACATCCAGTCATGCTATTATCCATAGTTCCGAAAATCAGATTTTGGCCAGATTTGCTCCTTTTATGGCATAAGAGAGTAGACAAGGGTATAAAAAGGCCATAGAAGAGGCAACAAAAATGTGTGTATAACCAGTATAATTAGAAGAAACACACAAGCACACAAAGGCAAATGACCACGCAAGTTGTTTTTTGTTATTTTTGTTTCACACAACAAAATGTGTATGTATGACAATAAAATGTAAACTAGCATGTGACGAATGCAAAAACCTAAAATGCAAAGATCTAAACACACAGTAGCTCATATGGTTATGATGAAGACTCATCTATTCTGCATACCCCTAATTCTCTTCTAAAGGTTGTAAACTTCTCTTTACAAAGGGGTTTAGTGAAAATATCAGCAATTTGACGATCTGTCTCAATGAAGTTGATTACTACATCACCCTTACCAACATGATCATGAATAAAATGATGTCTTATCTCAATATGCTTGGTGCGAGAATGATGGACATGGTTTTTGGATAGATTAATGGCTGAGGTGTTATCACACAGAATTTCGGTATTTTTGAAAGACTCTCCATAATCAATCATTTGTTGTTGAATCCACAGCACCTGGGCAACACAACTGCCTACAACCACATACTCGGCTTCGGCGGTTGATAATGCCACTGAATTTTGTTTCTTGGAGGCCCATGAAACCATGCAACCTCCGAGGAACTGGCAATACCCGCTGGTGCTTTTCCGATCCACTTTGCAACCCGCATAATCGGCATCGGAATAGGCAATTAAATCAAGGTTCGAAGTACGTGGAAACCATAACCCCAAGTCTACAGAGCCAGCAATATATCTAAAAATCCTTTTCACAGCTGACAAGTGTGACTCCTTAGGATTGGACTGAAAACGAGCACACAAACATACTGCAAATTGAATATCGGGCCGACTAGCAGTTAAGTATAACAAGGAACCTATCATGCTTCTGAAAAGTTTTTGGTCCACAGATTTACCTTTTTCATCTTGATCAATTTTTATTGATGTGGACATAGGTGTGGGTTGCAGTTTGGTAGAAGCCAAGTCAAACTTTTTCAGTAGCTCCATTGCATATTTTTTCTGATGTACGAACATCCCATCGGCCGTTTGTGTAACCTGCAATCCCAAAAAGAATGTCAGCTCTCCCATTAGGCTCATTTCAAATTCACTTTGCATCAATTTTGCAAAGTCCTTACTGAGAGTATCCTTGGTGGAGCCAAATACAATGTCATCAACATAGACTTGAACAACTAAAATTTCCTTATCGTTCAACCTTGTGAAAAGGGTTTGATCCACATTACCTCGTTTGAATCTATTTTGTATAAGGAAATCATTTAACCGTTCATACCATGCTCGGGGTGCTTGTTTAAGACCGTAGAGTGCCTTGTCTAACTTGTACACATGGTCTGGATACTTTGTGTCTTCATACCCTGGAGGTTGCTCCACATATACGTCCTCCTGAATAAAACCATTTAAGAATGCACTTTTCACATCCATCTGAAACAGTTTGATATTATTGCAACATGCAAATGCTAAAAGAATTCTCACTACCTCGAGTCTTGCTACTGGAGCAAAAGACTCATCAAAATCAATTCCTAGCTCCTGGCTATAACCTTTGGCTACCAGCCTTGCCTTGTTCCTAGTTACCACCCCTTGATCGTTTGTTTTGTTTCAAAAGATCCATTTGGTTCCGATAACATAGTGGTTTCTAGGGCGAGGCACAAGGAACCACACTTTGTTCCTCTGGAATTGGTGTAGTTCTTCTTGCATAGCCAAGATCCAGGAATCATCTTTTAAGACATCATCTATAGAGTGAGGTTCAAATTGTAAGAGTAGTGCAATATAATCGAGATTTTCAACTTCCCTGAATGAGGAACGCGTTCTTATTCCTTCTTCCACATTGCCAATGATGACTTCTGGTGGGTGATCTTTTGCAAAAGTCCATTGTCTAGGCAGCTGTAGTTCACTTAGAGTTTGCTGATTTTCATCATCCTTTTGTTGTTCTTCATCTCCAGATTTGTTTGCTTCCTTTGAGAGCTCTTTGGTGGTATCCTCTTCTGATTCTTCTTCCTGCAAGACATGCTTTTCATTAGGATCCTTGAATGATGATTCATCAACAATAACATGGGGACTTTCCTCAACTACAAGAGTTCTCAAGTTATACACTCGATAGGCTCGTGAGTTAAGGGAGTATCCGAGAAATATCCCCTTGTCACTCTTGGGGTCAAACTTAGCCAAATCCACCTTACCGTTATTATGGATGTAACAAATAGAGCCAAATGGTTTAAAGTAAGAGATATTTGGTTTCTTACCTCGATATAGCTTATAAGGTGTTTTCTTTAACAATGGCCTTACCATGGCTCGGTTTATTATGTAGCATGCTGTATTGACGGCTTCAGCCCAAAAATACCTTGGAAGGTTGTTTTAACTTAGCATAGTTCTTGTCATTTCAACAAGAGTCCTGTTCTTTCTCTCCACGACCCCTTTTTGTTCGGGGGTCCTTGGTGCGGAGAAGTTGTGTATATAACCTTGATCCCTGCAAAAATTACTGAACTCATGGTTGTCAAATTCTCTACCATGATCACTTCTCACAATCTTGATGCACCATCCTTTTTCATTCTGAACCATCCTGCAAAACACCTCAAATTCCATCAAGGCATCACTTTTGTTTGAGAGAAAATACACCCAGCTATATCTGAAAAAATCATCTACAATCACAAAACCATAAAGCTTACCACCCAAGCTATGTGTCCAGCTTGGTCCAAAAAGATCTATATGGATCAATTCAAGGGGTTTAGAGGTGGTTACATCACTTTTACATTTAAAGGATGTTCTTGTCTGTTTGCCCTTGCTGCATGCCCCACAGATTCCTTCATTAACCAGCTTCAACTTGGGTAAGCCAACAACCAGATTTTTCCTGAACAACTTCATCATCACATTGAAACTAGCATGCCCAAGACGGCGATGCCACAACCATGCATCATCAAAATTTTTAGCAACTAAGCAAAGATTTTTATGTGAGGCATCATCAAGATCAATCATATAAACATTGTTGTGTCTAAGCCCGAAGAACTTGATTTCGTTGGTGTTTCTATTACCACAGTGCAGTGAGTAGAATCAAAAGACACATTGCAACCTTTGTCACAGATTTGACTAATGCTTAAAAGATTGTGATGTAGGCCTTTGACAAGCAAAACATTTTCAATTACTTGAGTTTGGTTCTTACCTATCTTACCTTCTCCAATAATTTTTCCTTTGTCTTTGCCTCCAAAAGCTACCACCCCACCATCCTTGTCTTGCAGGTCTGCAAACATTTCCTTGTTTCCCGTCATATGCCTTGAACATCCACTATCCAAGTACCATTTGTTCTTTTGAGCTCCAAAACAGACCTGCAAATACAAAGAGAGTACTTATGGGGTTTTTGGTACCCAAGCAAGCTTGGGTCCTTGGTGGTTAGACACAAGAGGCCTGTATGATCTATTCATCATTCTAATAAAATTTTCATCATCAATCCTCATGGTTCTGCACTCATACATATCATGGCCCAATCTTCCACAATAAAAGCAAGTAGTGATTCTTCTATCACGGTTTCTTCTCCTGTTCACATTCATATATGAACTATGCATCTGTGTGTTAGAAGATGGGGCAAATGTATTTCTTGAAGTCCATGGAGTTGTGTATGTTTTGGACTGAAAATTGTTTCTTTTCTCAGAAGTGGGTGGAGAACATCCTTCATCAGAACCCACACATGTGTTCAACACTTGTTTTCCTTTTTCTAATATGGCAGCAACATTTTTCAACTCATCTATTTCAATCATCAAGGTTTCCATTTTCCTTTCAGCTGTTTCCTTGGTTTGAATGCAAGTAATTTTTTAAAGCTTTTCTTGTTCTAATTCCTTTTGCAAATCTTCATGTTTTTTAATAAGAGTGAATTGATCCTCTCGCATGCATGAACTCTCTTCTTCAAATAATTCTACTTTAGACAAGAGACTTTCATTTTCATGTTTAAGATTCTCATTTTCACATCTTGATTAGGAAACATAGCACATGAGAAAACACATAACCTTGGTTTTGTTGTCATCAAAATCACCTAGATAAACTCAACAATCTCCCCCTTTTTGATGATGACAAAACTGAAGGGGTTTTGAAATACATGAACGTGCCTTTGAGCAATATTTTGAAAATTGAGATCAAAATTCGAAATCAAAGCATTTCACTAACATCCCGTCACGCCAGCGAACACAAACCATTCAACATTTTAGTTGCCAATTAGAAAAGAAATGAGATATAAGAGTCAACCATTTGAGATCAAACACCATTTGCATTCAATTCATCATTTCATTACAAGGTACATTAGTGCAAGAGTGAATGCACGACTCAAGACTCAAGAAACTAAACAAATGCATAAAACAAACTCATGATCCTCACATGTCAAACATGTAAACATACAACCACACATGGACATACATAAATATATAAATCCCTGCACTACTACTTCTCCCCCTTTGGCATCATCAAAAAGGAATAGGATAGACGAAGGGGGACCCAAGTGACATAAGACCAAAGGACAGCAAGCTAGAGGGAGAAAAAGGGGAAATCCTCATGGTTCATCTGCAGGTGGAGGTGGCTGATCCTCTGGAGGAGGGGGCTGGTATCCAAGGAGACGGCGGATGTCTTCAAGAGCATGAACTTGAGCATGAAGAGTATCCCGAATATGGACAATGGAGAGGTCACGAGCCACATCACGACGAGCCATGCTAAGAAGTGTATTGTTCATGATGTGGAAAGACTGGCTAGAATAAGCAACATTATCGGTGAGGCTAGTCATATGAGTGGTGAGGGTGGCCATATGAGTGGAAAGGGTATCCAGAGCAGTGGAAAAAGAATCTATGCGGCCTGACATGGTGTCAACCACATTGCCCAAAGTGTCGACGCGATCCCCGAGAGCAAAAAGTCCCTCCCCAAAAGTATCCACATGAGTCTCTAGCCCAGTGAACAGCCTGTCAAAAACCTCATAGTCTACCCAAGAAGGCAGGGTGGCTCCCTGTGTGGAGGACTCTCCATGATGAAACTGAGGTGGAGGAGGCAGCTCAGCATCCATGTGATGAGGTGAGGGTGGAGGAGGCTGCTCCTCGGCCTGAACTGGAGGGGGTACATATCTTTGAACTGGCTACTGCAGCTGTGGTTCCTGCTCATCCTTACTATCATATTCATCTCCATAAGTATGCACATCCCGACGCAGCTCACCATCGGGACCATAGGAATAACCCATATCAGTGAAGATTTTATGCTTGTTATAGATATCATCCTGGCAAACATAAATAAATTATTCTTCTGCTCAACTGATCCCAGCATGAATGAATACCCCTGTCAACTATGAAGCATACGGCAAAGATCACCGTAGATTTGTTCGGCAAGCTCCAATGAGGGTAGTCATGAGGCGACTCATGTTGATTTGTATACCATTCATCACATTGTAAAATAGGAATCTATGAACCTTTGTGGCTTCATTTCTGCTGCCAACCTTAGGATAAATAAGGGAGGTAAACATATGGTGCAAGACACGCTGCAGTGGTGGAAAGTAATTCGCATTTAATTCAATCAAATCGCTGACACCACGCATGTACTCACAGCTGGTCATCACAAGAAATGTGTCTAGAACCTCTCCATGACCATAAACCATGTCGGCTTCTCTAGCCGCAACTCCTAAGCATCTCTCAAAAAGATCGGGGTCAATGTGAATCTCAGCCCCTCGAACAACAGTATAGAACTCGTCATTCCTTGAAACCAAGTTTCCATAGAACTGCTGTACTAGACTAGGGTAATGACGGTTATATCTAGTGACGAAGTCAATCCAACCCGACTGAATCGCAAAGACTGCACATATATCGGGCAAGAGCTCATTCACCTCGTTGAAATCGACCAGTCGAGGGTCGATGATGGGACGAATAAGCAACCTAGGAGCTCGACGCGGTGCAGGCTCCCGCTGTGGTGGAGGGGCTGGTGCCTCGCGTCTCTGGCGACTCCCTTCCCCTTGGGCAAAACGCCGACAGCTTCATCTAGGCAACATCATGAACTAGAACCCGATAGAAAACCCTTGAAGAAAGGACCCTCATCCCGGGGGGAAGAAGACAGATCTACAGACACTCCAGGGGCTTACAAAAGCCTTCTCCACTGATTGGAACCAAGGTGGGAACTCCACGAATGCACGAACGGCCGAATGGAGTTCGTCCCAAAATCATGACAAACACGCCGGATCTTGTGCGGGTGGAGGATGTTGGGTTTGGTGCTATGTATTCAGAGGGGGCTGAATGAATCTACCATTTAAAAATTTCTCCCAATTAAAATCTAATGCTCACAAACTGAAGAATTAACGCCTAAAGGAATGAATTAAACTTTAGATCTAATCCTATCAAAGGACTCTTGATACCACAATCAAACACACAGTGTGCAATAAAAACATATCATCCCTATGCATTCATTTAGCGGAAGCATTATGCCCCCATGCGGGGGTACGTTTCTTCTTCATACACCCCTAAGCCGGGGTGAGTTTCTATTTTTTGTGTGTCTCCAGGCCGAGGTGAATTCTTTTCTTCTTATGCCCCCATGGCGGGGTATGTCTTTTGCTCCATATGCCCCCATATCGGGGTGTATTTCTTCTTCAAATGCCCCTAAGCTGGGGTGAAACTCTATTTCTTCTTATGTCCCCAGGTCAGGGAAGATTCTTCTTCAAATGCCCCGAAGCCCGGGGGGTAGCTTTTGCTTTATGTGCCCCTGAGTCGGGGTGGATTCTCTTCATGTGCCCCTGGGAACGGGGTATATCTCATTTTTTGCCTCTTATGCCCCCCGTGGTAGGGTACATCTCTTCTTCTTATCCCCCATGGCGGGGTATGTGCATGCTCTCTTCGGGAGTGGTGGCCGTGCTTGGCCTCATTGCTATAAAGCATTCCCCACAGCGGGCAGCCATTCACTAAGCTACAATTGTGGCTCGCTGGGCCTTTTAACAACCACTCGGGGGGGCATTTTGTGCCGGATGGAGGCAGCAAGAAGGAGGAACGGGCGGGGTCATTGCACCGCGGACTCGGGGCCTCCTAGAGTCGGGCGGGATGCCGTCCTTCTTCTTGTTCTCTTTGTCGGCGATGCTGGCCAACTTTTCTTCCTTTCTTCTTTTTTTTCTTTTTTTTTCTCTTCTCTTCTTCTTGTATGATTGACCAGGGTGGAGGTGCAGGAGAGCGCTCACCCCCTCAGGGAGGGGATGAATGGTTCTCTCCACCGCATCAACCCCACAATGGTAATCTTTGTTCAACACGGGTCTCGACGGATGTGGCCGTACAACCCTCTCTCGCCAATTCTTTCTCTTCTTTTTTTTGCTTCTTTCTTTTCTCTTTTTCTTCTTTTCTTCTTTTCTTCTTTTCCTCTTTTCTTCTCTTTCTTCTTGAGGAAAGGGGGGGTTTGATTTCCCTTCCCTTCTCTTCTCTTTCTCTTCTCTTTTTTTTTATAACAGCCCCCATGATTCCTGGAAGCTGCATATGCTTCGAAGCAGCGTCCTCGAGGCCACGAAGGCAGCTGCACCGAGTCTGGCTTTTCTCCCCATAGGACTGGCGAAGACAGCACCTGCCATTCATCAAAGTAGGTAAACATCGTTAATTAGGAGGCCATGAGGCCCTAAATCCCGGCGAAGAGATGAAGGGTGGTTTAAGTCCCACCGGGCGTGCCAGACTTGTGGACGCACTAAAATTCGCTCATCGACATTTACGTTCGCCTGTTCGGGTGCGGTTGATTCATCTATTAAGTGCGTGGGCGTGCCAGTCACAAAGTGACAGTTTATTCGGGCTCCGAAGAGCCCACGGTGCGCTCAAGCTGACTTCATCAGACGATTGTGTGGTTCGTGTCGGGACCAAAACCCGTCGCGCCATAAAGGTCACGACGTCATTTACATCCCCCATACGAGGGAACACCCTTGATTAATCACTGGGATTCAGGGCCTCATGGCCAGGAAAGTAATTGCATGAAAGGTCTATTACGAGGTATTGAAACCCTCGCGCGAGGGCGAGAAGAAAACCATTCGCGGTCATGTCGGTCGTGTACTGACCATTTAATGTTCGGACGAATGTCCGGCTCGAGAAAAGCGCGATTGTCACGGGAAAATCGGAGCATATGTATGCCAGGATATGGCAATTTTATTATCGGAAGAACGGAAAATGTTTGGCTAAGTCTCGGTCAAAAACCAGTAAATCTGTTGGCCTGGTGCAAGAGCAAGCTGCGACCATACTGCGGTGGGCCCCCCGCGATCGAAATAAGACTTGCATGAGCATCTTTAATATTTCCGGTGCCAAAGGGCAACCGGGAGTGTCCCTTGAATCGGCTGGAAAGCCCTATATCTAGGGAAGCAAACATTCGAAATGCGTTGGTCATTCAAGGGACCATTCGGCATTCGGACGGGTGTCCGGCTTGAAAATATCGCAATCGTCGCGGGAAGACCCGGAACGTATGTATGCCGGGATACGGTAAATATATTATTCTGAGACACTGAAAACATTCAGTTAAATCTCGGTTAGTGTAGCAGGAAACCAATGAATTTATTGGCCCGGTGCAAGATCGAGTCAGGACCATACCGGGGGCGCCTCCCGCGGTCCAAACGGGGCTTGCGTGGGCATCAATAATATTTTGGGTGCCGGAGGGCAACAGGGAAGAGTCCTGGGACTAGATTCCAAAACCAAAAATGTGTTAGGAGGGAGCGGGCTATAGGTCGAGGATATGGGTCAGACAATGACCATAATCGGGACGGACCCGAGGTCCAAGCATAGCCCACGAAGGCCTTATTGATATTCCCATGTGTAGGGTCCAGGGATGACGGGAGCCATCTCGTTCTATTCCGATTTCTGTCGGTCACTTGCGGACCACTTGATATTCGGACAAGGGTCCATATTGAAGGTACGACGTAGATAGAAACAACCCCGTACAAATGTATGCTGAGTTTGCGAAAATTTCAATGAAAGGGCGAGAACGAATCCCGATAGAATGAATCCAATTTGACGAGCTATCGGCCCAGAGGAATGCCGGGTCACGACCACGTCGGGGTGGGAGTCGTCGGCCATGTTGGTCGCTCACGGGTCTTTTCATGTTTGGACACAGGTCCGTAATAGAAACGCGGCGGAAATCAAGGTGAACCCGTTCAAATGTCTGCCGAACATGCGGTAATTTTAGTAGCGACTCGGAAGGGACCCGGCCTGAGAAACGAGTCCGGTTTAATCAGAATGTCGGCCCGAGGCGAGGTCGGGTCATGGCCATTTCGGGATAATTTCCAAGACTCAGGCCCAACCTAGAAGGGCGGCATTGTTGTTCCTTCAGCACCGGGTCACGGGATAGACGGGGGGGGGGGGCTGCGATATAGATTTTACCATTTTTTTATCTGGGTTTCAAATTATACATATACATATTTATTTTTATTGCTTATTTCCCTTTTATGTATTTGTTCTGCATGATTTCTCCACTTTGTTTATTATTATTATTATATTTTCCTTTTTACTATTATTGTCACTATTTCATTATTTTTGTTTATTTCATATATATATATATATATTCAAGTTTATTTATTTATCATGGTTTTTATTAATTTATTATCATAATTATCATTATCATTATATATTTTTTTGGAGAGAGAGTGAGCCAATGGAGGGCTAAAAAGGGGCTGAAGGGGCATGCCGGCGAAGGTCTGGCCGAGCTGGGCATGCCGACGAAGAGCGCGAGCGGGCGCGTCGGCGAAGGGCTCGAGCGGGCGTGCCGGGTAAGGAACAGGGAGCGTGCCGGCGAAGGGCTTGGCCAAGTGTGCCGGTGAAGGGCGGCTGGAGGGCGTATCGGAGAAGGAGCCAGAGGCGTGCCGGCGAATGGTCTAGCCGAGTGTGCCGGCGAAGGGTGTGCCGGCCTAGGAGCGTGCCGGGGAAGGAGCTGGGTGGTGGCCTACCGGCGAAGGGCGCGAGCGGGCGTGCCGGTGAAGGTGGCTAAAGGGGTGTGCCGACGAAGGTCTGGCCGAGCTGAGTGTGCCGACGAAGGGTGTGTCAGCCAAGGATGGCTAGAGGGTGTACCGGCGAAGGGCATGGGGAGCCCACTCCTCTTCCATTCTTATGTCTTTTCCCTTTTTCTTGTCTCTCTTGATTTTATTAAGTTTGCGTGGGTTTCTTCTCTCTTTCTCTTGATTATCTTTCATTCTTTCTCTCCTGAGGACGGATGTTCAAGTTGCTTAGTTGTTGTTCGATTCGGCTCTCTTTGAGTTGATTACGGTTCCCTTGCCTCGGTTAAAGCATCTTACCATTGTTCTTTTCGTTTGTTTGTTGCTTTCTTTTAGTCCTTTTTAACGCATGGTTGTTCCATTTGTTTGTTGCTTCCTTTTATCTTTTTAATATGTTATCGTTTCTAACAAAAATCTGGCAGCACCTCCCCTTGACCCGAGCGTAAGGGAGATATAGGGAACGCGCCCACATGGAGTGGCGGAACCCGACAACTGGAGGTGGGTGCCCGGGAGTGGCAACACCTTTAATAAAACTTCAGAAAACCCGGAGGCAACGGTGAGTGGAAGACTATTCTAGGACTGGCTAAGGGGGGATGCACCGGGCAAGAAGGAGGGGCAAGTGTGTCGGGCCAGGGAGGCTAAAGGTATGGCAGTGAAGGCCACGAAGGAAGGCCCAAAGGGGCATACCGGCGAGGGCTATCATAGGCGTGCCAGGGGAAGGCAGCCAAGGCCGTGCCGGAGAAGGGTGTTGAAGAGTGCACCGGCGAAGGCCCGATGGGGGTGTGCCGGCGAAGGGTTCAAAGGGGGCGTATCGCTGAAGGTTGGGGTGTGCCGCTGAAGGAACAATTGGGCGTGCCGTTGGAGGCACAATCAGGGTGTGCCATTGAAGGCATGACTGGGTGTGCCGTTGGAGGCACAATTGGGTGTGTCGTTGGAGGCACAATCAGGGTGTGCCGTTAAAGGCACGACTGGGGTGAGCGAAAGCGAAAACGCTCGACAAGAAGTAAACCCTAAAGAAGGGAAAAAAGAAAGGGGCGTGAAACACCGAAGGATGTAAACATGGAAGACACACATTGGAGAGACGTCCGAGAAGATGTTTACAAGCCTTCTACTTTTATTCTCACAAGAGGAGTGCCCCAAGGGGGCTAATACATCGCAACGATGGCAAAACAAGAAATGAAAGGAAAGAAAGAGGAAAAGGAAATGCAGTGGGGGGGGGGGGAACGGAGCGTGGACTCCTCCCCTCCCGGACCTCACTCCCTCTATCCACCCACTCTTCTTCTCTTCTATCTTCTTCTCTTTCTCTTCACGCAGACGGCGGCGGACGGAGCAACAGGGAGGGGGGGGACGCCAAAGCCTCCCCTCCTCCTCTTTCTTCTCTTCTTCTCTCCTCTTCTTCTTTCTCCTCGCTCAGGCGGTGGTGATCGTGGCGGCAGGCCCCTCTTCTTCTCTTCTTCTTCTTCTCTTTTCGCACAGACGGCGGCGGTGGGCGGAGCGGCGGGGCCTCTCCCCTCTCTTCCTCTCTTCCCTCTTCTTCTCTTCTCCTTATTCTTCTCTTCTTCTCTATCTTCTTCTCTTCTGCGTCTGCCCCTCTGTCCGTCTGTGTGTGTCCCCTCCTCCCCTGTCTGTGGAGCAGCGAAGGCTTTTTATATCTCCCACGGCGAGAGCTTCCGAAGGTGGGAAGCGTCCAAAGTTGACGGGCATTAAATGGGAGTTGACTCTCTCGTCCTTGGTTGCAGGAGGGAGTAGCTTACGTGTCTTCCTCCCTGGGCGACACCTCAGCCAGCTCGCTGCGCGCCAACGGATCGTAGGGGATGGGCATCATGTCTGGGTGGCAAGGTGTACCGCTAAGAGGCCAAAAGGTTGTGCCGCTGGAAGACACAGAAGGTGTGCCGCTGGAAGGGCTGGCAAGCGTGCCGCTGAAGAGCCCAAAGGGCGTGTCACTGAAGGGGCATGAGGGGCGTGCCGCTGAAAGGGGCACAAGGGAGTGTGCCACTGAAGGGACACCAGGGGCGTGTCGCTGGAGGGGGCACAGGGTGTGCCGCTGAAGGGGCGCCAAGGCGTGCCGCTGAAGGGGGCGCCAAGGCGTGCCGCTAAGGGGTGTGCCGCTGAATGGGCGTGCTGCTGAAGGCCTTGAAGGCATGCCGATGAAGGGCTAAATGGGCAGTTCTGAGCCCGTTGTGAGCACGAGTCGTGGCCCATTTGATTCTCTTTGAGGCCCATGGATTGTGGGGCTCTTGGTGGTTGATTTCTCTTCATAATCGTGATCCCGGAGACAGCTTCCCGGCGGTGTGTGTGCGTTCGGCGAGTCCGTATGGCCCCTCTTCCACGCAGTTTTTTCAGTTTGGGGTTGCTATTGATGCTGGGCTAGTTGGGACGTATGGGCGTGCAATTTTGCATGTCCACAGGAGCGTGCGGTAGTGGGTAGCTCAACCGTTGTGGCAGAGTGTGGCTGGAGATCAGTAGATCCAGTTCTCGAAGCGTGGCGAGTTGCAGTTCGCGGAATTGCAGCGATGGCGCATCGAGGGATGCGGCGAGTGTGGTCCGACGAGACACTTGGCAAGTGTTGCGGAGGAGCTGACCTGATGGTAATGGTTTTCTTGATGCTGGAAGGTGTGGTTCCCGGCGTACGTGAGGCTCAAGGTCAGGTCAAGCGTGGAGACCTCTCGTTTCACAGGAGGTATGTTGGTTTCTCATTGTTTGGAGAGGATCGCGATATTGCTAAGTCTCATCATCTTGCATCGTGTGTTTGGATTGGTTGGCCTCTTCTTGTGTGCCATGCAATCTGTGCGAGGCGTGTTCGGTGTGTGGGCAATGTGGTTTCCTGTGAAGAGCGATGCCCATTTCCCTTGATGTGTAAGGGTGCGTTGGCATTATTCCGGAAGGATGAGTGCCAGTTGGGCTACGCTTGCGAGAATTCTTGGCCAGTGTTATGATTCCTGATGGGTTATGAATCGAAGTCTACTGAGTTGTAGGAGAATTGCCAGACTAAGAGAGAGAGTCTGTGCTCTGGATTCAAGGTAATTGAGCTTCCCTCACCCTATTTTCTAGAGTCAGCCAGCCGAGTTTAGGATTGTCGGGAAGGTGGATCTCGAGTTGTTTGTGATGGTTGCGCGCGTGGATTAGAGTGCGCAGCGGAAGCCTGGTGGGCCCATAACCCACAAGTCTAGGATCGTAGTGTTGGTTGTTATGGGTGGATTTTCAAGGATCTGAAGAGCATCAGAGGATTGGTTCCTCGGTGTGAGATTGTCCCTGGCTATGTGAGCCAGGTGATTGCTGTGCCATTGCTAGATGTGGCAATGGCAGAATGAAGAATTGGGGAAATATGACGGCCGGTTGCCGCATGAGTACCCTATCCGTTTGTTGGAAGCCGTGTCAGGCATTGAAGTTAAACCCGGATGGGGTTGTTAAGGATATCGCCTGACAAAGGATGAGGACGTGATGGTAAGAGTCATTAGCTTGATGCTCGACTCATGTTGGAAGTTGTGTCATCGGATGAGATCGTGGTACTAGAGAAGTGATCTCTGAGAGATTATGGGTTCCAGTTGGTAGTTGTTAGCGACTAGTAAGGCTAGCCATGTAGTCGGCTACGGCAAGGTCTGTGTTGTCTGGGAAGCCGTGTGCATCAGTCACGACATCGTCGACCAGGTTGCTATGATAGCAAGCGGCACTTAGTTGTCTTGGAGATATGTGCCCGGAACTGTTCGGATTATGTCCAGTGGCTCTGTGGCGAGAGCGGAGCTGAGGATTTGGCAGGCGTCCATTTGGAATAATTGTGATGAAGATAGGATGAGACTGTGTAATAGACGATGCCTGTGTATGGAGGTCCCTAGTGGGACGTTGTCGTTGGATGGTGAGCCTTGGTCTTGTGACTAGCATGGGAGGGTTTCCCTATAAGCCTGAGTTGAGTGCTGTGAGGATCGAGGATGGTGGAATCCTGTCATTTGGTTTAGCCGTACTCCCTTGAGAGGGTAGAGTTGACGAGAGGATCAAGATCGGATGCGGTGTCCAAGTGAGGATCGGCTCATGATGTAGTGAAGGTCAGTGTAAGAGTCAACAGATGGCATGTCGAGATTTGGAATGTGCTTGTTGGGCCAGAGGAAGTTGAGCAAGTGAAGGTTTCCCGTTGACGAGTATCTGGTGACCGGCGAATGGTCTTTCATAGACAGAAGATGCTGGTTGTAGTGAATCCAGAATGGCAAGAGCCATGTGCCAGCGAGGCCTTTGGTGGCCAATTATGAGGTATGCCTTTTCCTAGATTGGATTGATGATCTGGTGGAACTTTGTGTTCTGACAGAGCTGGTCCCATGCTATTATTAGCGTTCGGCTTGCCAGGTTTGAGATGATTCATGGCACAAAGCTGACGGATTAGTGGCAGTCAGTGGGGATGACTGTGTGTTGGCCCAGAGAGATGGCGGACAAGAAGGGGGGTTGAATTGTCCCGTTGCCAAGATGGCGGATTTTAAAAACTTTCTTAACTAAACACAGTGAAATTAAAACTAACAGCGTTAATTATCCTAAACAGATGTGAGATTAAAAGGGTTCTCTCAAACTTTTCTATCTCGCTCGAATTGACAATGCAACTAATCAAACAAATCAAGCTCAGCATAGATAAATTTATGCTTAACACAGATAACGGAGGTAGCAGTGTATGATCATGCAGTGAATTAAAAATCTATTTAACGGACCTGTGAAGGGAGATAGATGAAATAGACAATCACACAGGCATCACATGGAACACGAGATTTTTAGGTGGTTTGGGATCACGACGGGCTCCCTACGTCCACCCCTCACCCAACTGGGTGAGACTTCACTACACGCTACTTTCGTAGCAACACGGGGATGAACCCCAACCACACACATGCTGCTTCCGTAGCAATCCACACATAGGGCATGGCCCCAAGACGCTGCCACCGCAGCACTCACACACACACGATCGGGGAAAACATCCCAGACACTTAACCCCACGGAGTCGCAGCTCCGTCTTCACACACAGACTCGGGGAAACTTACCCTGATATAGAACCACTGTAAGACCCCGAGTTTCTGTACAAATATTAAATTTCGTAAATAGTAAATGTTGAATAGTGACTGTGGTAAATAGTAAATAGTAAAATTTTTGACTATCATATAAAAATTCCGAAAAATGATAGTTAATTAGTAAAGACCATGGTAAACACTTTGGTCTTCTGTACTTGACCATAATAAAATCATTTACATGGCTTAATCAGTGATTTAAGCCTGACTTAAAAACGCGGAAAACACTATTCATACGAAAATACAACTACCTTAGAAAAATCTGTAAAAATCACATCTGATAGAGGGTATTTTTCTTAGCAACTTTGTCTTCTGAAGTTTCATCGGTAAAAATCAGAAACTCTCTCTATCGACTAAACCGTTGAACATTGGGTTAAATTATTATTTTAATCTTAAGATTGGGAGATTAACAATAAACCTCGTGATAAAATTCCATAAAAATCATATTATGAAAGAGCATGTCTTGATTAGTAATTTTGTCTTTTGGGTCCAATTCATTAAAAATCATTTAGTAACATTAAATTGAGGTCTTAGTTAACCATTCCTTAATCTTTTGGATTAGGCTTAGATTAGGCTAACCTTACCTTGAGAAACACGTGAAACCGTGTTTTGGTTGGCAGAAACACGTTGTCAACAATGCAAAGGATTTTGCGGCTCTGACCAAACCGTGTGTGAAGATTAAACACTCCTCTTCCAAACCTATAAGTAGAGGAAGCCCCCTTAAACATCTCTTAAACACAAAAGGGTTCTTGCTGCTGTGAAGAAGCTCTGCAAGTCTACTGTTCATCTTCTTCCCCATTCATCTTTCCTTATTTCATCGGTTAAGGTAGGTAACCATGGCACAAACCTTGAATTTGATAAATGGAATGAAAGGGCATCATGTTAGCTTGTAGAAACCATGCTTTTCCATTTATTTACGTACTCAAATGCATGAATTGAAGCCTTAAACGCCGGATTTATGCTTCTGTTTCGCTGTTCCCGTGTTACAGGGATTAACGGTTCCAATCGGACCGCTTTATCTCTTAGACGGCTCAGAACTGCCCGCCCGACTTATACAAACGGCCCAATTAGAACCGCCCGCCTTGTATAAAACGGCCCAATGATAACCGTTTTACAGCCAGTAGGTTTAACGGCCCACTGTCATCCGTTTAACTTCCAGAAAACTGATTTTTTTGCTATTTGACCCATTTAACAATGTTAATTAGTAAAAATTGACAATCCACATAAATAACAGATAATGACATGAGTAAATTTCTGTTATTTGCAATATCTATTTTGATAAATTGTTTAAAGTGAAAATCATTGAAATTCACTTGTAACTTTGGATAAATTGAATAAGTATGGTAAATAGCTAAACTTTACCATAGGTAATTTCTGTAAATTACTGTAAACCAGAAAATTACTGGCCGACTTATGGCAAGTCTTTGACCAATTAGCCGGACACTCCATCCGGTAAACTTTACATTTTTACCGTAGAACATTTTTACCGTGGTAAATTACGGTTACATCATGACTATTGTTTTAACTTGATTAATTGACCGATTACCCTTGGATAATCTTCGGTCATATTTGAGCCCGGAATTGATCAATGGACATTAAACTGAAATTGGTTGGTTTAATTGTTATTGGCAACCCGGTGACTATTTTGCATAAATTATCTTATAATTAGATATTATCGTTATGCTTAATACGGATTCTCTTGAACCGTATTTCTTAAAATACGACCCGAATGGTTCGTATATTCGTTCTTCGGAACTTACTTCTCTCTCTCGAACGGCTTACTGTCAACCGTTCATTCTTGGCCCCGTGACTCGTTACTCATGTGAGTACGGCCCGGTGTTTGCCGTACGACTACCTTGTTTTGGGTTTTTCATCGTGGTTATACTCTTGAATCAAAGGAGGCGAGTGTCGTCCTTTACATCTTGTACCCGACAGAAATTCATCTGATTATATTGGCCATAATTGACTATGTCTAGACGGGGGATCGGTGATCCAATTGAAATGAAATGCCAACGCATCATAAGGGCCCGGTCTGGTCCTGGGGAGAGCGCCCGAAAAGATATTGAGCCCATTGGGATGTTTATGACAGGGTGAGGCATTGCACCCGAATACTTGACTTGACATGTTACGTCTATGACAAACTCTTGTTACTTGACTCGTGCGTATTTACTTGGTTACATGTGTAACATACTTGCTGGCCAAATTATCTACTGTTACTTTACTTGTTCATTACTTGGTAAATTGTTATATTTCTTGACCTTGCAAGATATCTTTTACATTGTTTCTTTTATCGTATCGTCATTCTTTATTTACTGCATTTCATATAAATTGGAAATCAATGGTTAATTACGTAAACCTGTTTGTGGTTATCTACTGAGCGCGTTTAGCTCACTCCTACTTTTCCCCTCTTTCCAGGTGATGAACTTGTCGGGAATGGACTGGAGTGATATCGAGAGATAGTTTTAGTTTATTGAGTCAGTTTGTACCCTTAGTATTAGTGAGAGATTGTTCTAGTATTTTGCTTATTATTTGGATGTAGTTGTTCTACCCAGTGTACTCAACTTTATTATCAATAAAACTCTGATTATTATCCTTTCCAACCTTTTGTGCAATGGTTTGCAATGGTTCGGAATTATTGCTCGCTTGCCCCTAACCGTACGTCCCGAGATTCCGCATCGGGGCGTGACAGTTTAGTTGGTATCAGAGCCTAGGTCAATTTGTCCTAGGTATTTCACTTTAATGTTATAGGTTTATTGGTTATAGGCTTAAGAAAACAACCTTGTGAGAATTGGGTAGAAATTTGGGTTAAGTTATTTAACCATAATCATGTTCTTCTTATCTAGTTCTTCTCTTCTCATCTAAGAAGTTCTTCTCTCATAAATAATCCGAGTAACTATTTTATAGGCACTTAACTAGAAATGGCAGCCAATCGTGCTGAGATGAGGAATTTACAGCGTACAGTTCAAGGACTTACGCAAGCCTTGAATGCACTGGCTCAGGCAGGAGCTGGAGCTGGAGCGGCACCTCATGGCGCAGCTCATGGCACTGGTGATTTATATCGGAATTTCCGAGGAATGAACCCGCCTAGATTCGCTGGTTCAACTGATCCCGATGAAGCCGAGAATTGGCTCGACGAGATGGCAAGAATTTTTGAGGTCATGCAATGCACTGACCAAGAACGTGTTCTTTTATCCGTTTTCCAACTGGAACGTGATGCACGTGCTTGGTGGGAGTCTGTTAAGCCGACTCTCGGAGATCAACAAGTCTCGTGGGAGGAATTCGAGGAATATTTCAATGATAAATATTTTTCTGACCGCGTGCAAGAAAAGAAGGGAGCAGAATTCGCAGCTTTAAACAGCGAAGTTTATCGGTATCAGAATATGAGGCTCAGTTTTCACGACTCTCTCGTTATGCAAGACATCTTATTTCGACTGAGAGAATGAAGGCGAAGCGTTTCCTCAATGGTCTTCGACTTCATTATATCAATCAACTTGCACCACTGGAAATTTCTACATATTCTGAGATGGTAAGAAAGGCACAAATATTAGAAGATACTTTGGAAATGACTGAAAGGATTCGTGGTCAAGGTAACAAGAAAGAGCAACCGAAGGCACTCAAGAATGTTAAACCTGGATTTGGCACTGACCCGAGCAAGAAAAGACCCTTTACTAGTTCTGGTTCAAGTTCTGGTTCTGGTTCGTGGAGAGGCAAAATGCCGCGACAAGAAGACAAGAAACCTGATTCTATGATTCCATTCAAGGGCGTATGCCGATATTGTGATCGTCCTGGTCACAAGATGGAAGATTGTTGGCGCAAGCTAGGTGCATGTCTGCGGTGTGGAAGCAAAGAGCACCGTATACCCAACTGTCCTTTATTATCGGAACAAGCTATCCCGGCAAAACCTCTGAATTTCAAGAAGCCTCAAGGCAGGCTCCAGGCTCTCATGCAAAGGAAAAAGATATCGCCGAGGAGGGTGGACTCGTCGAAGGTACTCTTGTTATATTCGACTTGCCAGCTTTTGTTCTAATTGATACTGGTGCAACACATTCTTTTATTTCACGGAGATTTGCTAAATCTTTAGCTATGGCACCTGTTTTGTTGAGTTCTCCGTTAGAAATATCAACCCCTATTGGTTCTAAATCAGCAATTCAGCATTACTATCCTTCTAGTAAGGTTATGGTGAATGATCAGAATTTTCCAGCTGATTTGATTTGTATGGACATGAAGGATTACGATGTAATCCTAGGAGCTGATTGGTTGGCTCGGTATGAGGCCAATGTTCATTGTAGTTCTTGTTCCGTGTCTTTTTCTAGACACCCCGGATTATCCTTCAAGGGAGTGAAACACCCTAGTTCTATCTCTCTTATCTCGACTCTTCGTGCTGATAAGTTATTGAGGCGTGGATGCGAAGCTTTTCTGGCTTTTGTTCATGCGTCCCCTGAACAGCAGATCGAGATTAAGGACATTTCTATTGTCCGAGAATTTCCGGACGTATTTCCAGAGGAGTTACCAGGACTTCCGCCTCAGCGTGAAGTTACATTCTCTATTGATCTTATTCCTGGATCGTCTCCTGTTTCTAAAGCCCCTTATCGCATGTCTCCTGCGGAATTACGGGAATTGAAGCAGCAATTGTTGGAATTACTCGAGAAGGGTTTTATTCGCCCGAGTGTTTCCCCTTGGGGAGCTCCTGTATTGTTTGTTCGGAAGAAAGATGGTTCGATGAGATTATGCATCGATTATCGGCAACTTAACCAGTTGACTGTCAAGAACAAGTATCCTTTGCCAAGGATTGATGAGTTATTTGACCAGATTACTGGAGCTTCTTATTTTTCTAAGATCGATCTTCGATCTGGATATCACCAGTTACGGATTAAAGAAGAGGATATTTATAAATCAGCTTTCCGTAGCCGGTATGGCCATTATGAGTTTGTCGTTATGCCTTTTGGGTTAACGAATGCACCGGCAGCTTTCATGCAGTTAATGAACAGTGTGTTCCGACCCTACCTTGATCAATGGGTTGTGGTATTCATAGATGATATTTTGATATATTCCAAGAGTGAAAGAGAACATGCCGAGCATCTGAGGATGGCTTTGCAATTATTGAGAGATCACCAATTATATGCTAAGTTGAGCAAGTGTGATTTCTGGTTACAAGAGGTGTCTTTTCTAGGACATATTATTACCAAGGATGGTATTTCTGTAGATCCATCGAAGGTGGAAGCAGTAAAGAATTGGGAACAACCTACCAGTGTTACTGAAGTGAGGAGTTTTCTTGGCCTGGCTGGTTACTATCGAAGGTTTATTCAAGATTTCTCTAAGATTGCGGTACCTCTGACGAAGTTAACCCGCAAAGAGATTAAGTTTGAGTGGTCAATTGAATGCCAACGGAGTTTTCAGACTCTGAAGGATTGTCTGACTACTGCCCCTATTTTAACCTTACCTTCTGGTGAGGGTGGTTTCGTGGTTTACACTGATGCTTCTGGTATTGGCTTAGGCTGTGTGCTTATGCAGCACGGCAAGGTGATTGCCTATTCTTCTAGGCAGCTAAGAAAGCATGAAGTTAATTATCCAGTTCATGATTTGGAATTGGCAGCCGTGGTATTTGCTTTGAAGATTTGGAGGCACTACTTATATGGTGAATCATTTACGGTATTTTCGGATCACAAAAGTCTGAAATACTTATTTTCTCAAAAGGAATTGAACATGAGACAAAGAAGATGGTTGGAGTATATAAAGGATTTCGACTTTTCTATTGAGTATCACCCGGGCAAAGGCAATGTGGTTGCTGATGCTTTAAGTCGGAAGCCTGTGGCTAAGATATCTAGTCTTATGTTACAAGAATGGAAATTACTGGAGCAAATGGCTAGTCTGGATATCAATATTGATAATGACCGGATATTGATTTCCCAGTTGCAACTGAAGCCCGAATTGTTGGTAGAAATCAAGTTATTGCAAGATATTGATCCCGAGCTAGTCGAGATTAAGGAAAGCTTGAGTAGCAGACCTGATTTCTCGATAGCCGATGATGGAAGATTATTATTTCAAGGTAGAACTTGTGTACCGAATGAGGCTAATATAAAGAATCGGATTCTTGAAGAAGCCCATAGATCCAAATATACTATCCATCCGGGAGGCACTAAGATGTTCAAGGATTTGAAAAGGTCATTTTGGTGGCCGAACATGAAAAGGGAAATTGCAAATTTCGTGAGTACATGTCTTGTTTGTCAACAAGTAAAGGCCGAGCATTTCAGACCGGCAGGTAAATTGAAACCACTTGATATACCCCAATGGAAGTGGGAGAGTATTGGCATGGATTTCATTATGGGTCTTCCTAAGACTCGAGGTGGTTATGATGCTATATGGGTAATTGTGGATCGACTGACTAAATCCGCACATTTCTTATCTATTAAGTCCAAGTGGACAGTTGATGTGCTGGCAGCATTATATTTAAAGGAAGTGGTTAGGCTTCATGGTATCCCAGTCAACATTATATCCGATAGAGATCCGAGATTTACTTCTCATTTTTGGAAAGGATTGCAAGAATCTCTTGGTACCCGTCTGAATTTTAGCACTGCATTTCATCCGCAAACAGATGGACAGACCGAGAGAACTAATCAAATAGTGGAAGATATGTTGAGAGCTTGTATGATCGACTTCGGTGGAAGTTGGAGCGATCATTTAGCATTGATAGAATTCGCCTACAACAATAGTTATCAATCCAGCATACAGATGACACCTTTCGAGGCTTTGTATGGAAGGAGCTGTCGTTCTCCATTATGTTGGGATGAGGTTGGCGAGAAGCAATGGCTTGGACCGGATCTTATCTCGGAGTCATCACAAAATATTCGTATTATCCGAGACCGGTTACTTGTGGCTCAATCGAGGCAAAAGAGCTATGCTGATAATAGAAGAAGAGATTTGGAATTTCAAATTGGCGAGCATGTGTTCTTAAAAGTCTCTCCTTCAAGAGGTATTCGTCGATTCGGTATTCATGGCAAGTTAAGCCCAAGGTATATTGGTCCATTTGAGATCCTTGATCGAGTGGGTGAAGTCGCCTATAGATTGGCCTTACCTCCTCAATTATCTGGTGTACATAACGTATTCCATGTATCTATGCTTCGGAAATACGTGTACGACCCTAGTCACATCATTCAACATGTGGACTTTGAATTTAAGAAGGATCTATCTTATGAAGAAAGACCAGTGAAGGTTCTGGATCGGAAAGAGCAACAACTTCGAAATCGTTCCATACCGATGGTTAAAATCCAATGGAGTCGGCGTGGAATAGAGGAAGCTACATGGGAATCCGAGGACGCCATACGGAAGCGTTATCCCGATCTATTCTAGGTGAGCTATTATATTTTGGTCCAGTGAATTTGGAGGACCAAATTCTTTAAGTGGGGGAGGGTGTAAGACCCCGAGTTTCTGTACAAATATTAAATTTCGTAAATAGTAAATGTTGAATAGTGACTGTGGTAAATAGTAAATAGTAAAAATTTTGACTATCATATAAAAATTCTGAAAAATGGTAGTTAATTAGTAAAGACCATGGTAAACACTTTGGTCTTCTGTACTTGACCCTAATAAAATCATTTACATGGCTTAATCAGTGATTTAAGCCTGACTTAAAAACGCGAAAAACACTATTCATACGAAAATACAACTACCTTAGAAAAATCTGTAAAAATCACATCTGATAGAGGGTATTTTTCTTAGCAACTTTGTCTTCTGAAGTTTCATCGGTAAAAATCAGAAACTCTCTCTATCGACTAAACCGTTGAACATTGGGTTAAATTATTATTTTAATCTTAAGATTGGGAGATTAACAATAAACCTC
Source organism: Amorphophallus konjac (assembly GCA_022559845.1). Lineage (NCBI taxonomy): Eukaryota > Viridiplantae > Streptophyta > Magnoliopsida > Alismatales > Araceae > Amorphophallus > Amorphophallus konjac. The sequence goes on along the minus strand of CM040122.1, from coordinate 87,105,131 downwards.
GTGATAAAATTCCATAAAAATCATATTATGAAAGAGCATGTCTTGATTAGTAATTTTGTCTTTTGGGTCCAATTCATTAAAAATCATTTAGTAACATTAAATTGAGGTCTTAGTTAACCATTCCTTAATCTTTTGGATTAGGCTTAGATTAGGCTAACCTTACCTTGAGAAACACGTGAAACCGTGTTTTGGTTGGCAGAAACACGTTGTCAACAATGCAAAGGATTTTGCGGCTCTGACCAAACCGTGTGTGAAGATTAAACACTCCTCTTCCAAACCTATAAGTAGAGGAAGCCCCCTTAAACATCTCTTAAACACAAAAGGGTTCTTGCTGCTGTGAAGAAGCTCTGCAAGTCTACTGTTCATCTTCTTCCCCATTCATCTTTCCTTATTTCATCGGTTAAGGTAGGTAACCATGGCACAAACCTTGAATTTGATAAATGGAATGAAAGGGCATCATGTTAGCTTGTAGAAACCATGCTTTTCCATTTATTTACGTACTCAAATGCATGAATTGAAGCCTTAAACGCCGGATTTATGCTTCTGTTTCGCTGTTCCCGTGTTACAGGGATTAACGGTTCCAATCGGACCGCTTTATCTCTTAGACGGCTCAGAACTGCCCGCCCGACTTATACAAACGGCCCAATTAGAACCGCCCGCCTTGTATAAAACGGCCCAATGATAACCGTTTTACAGCCAGTAGGTTTAACGGCCCACTGTCATCCGTTTAACTTCCAGAAAACTGATTTTTTTGCTATTTGACCCATTTAACAATGTTAATTAGTAAAAATTGACAATCCACATAAATAACAGATAATGACATGAGTAAATTTCTGTTATTTGCAATATCTATTTTGATAAATTGTTTAAAGTGAAAATCATTGAAATTCACTTGTAACTTTGGATAAATTGAATAAGTATGGTAAATAGCTAAACTTTACCATAGGTAATTTCTGTAAATTACTGTAAACCAGAAAATTACTGGCCGACTTATGGCAAGTCTTTGACCAATTAGCCGGACACTCCATCCGGTAAACTTTACATTTTTACCGTAGAACATTTTTACCGTGGTAAATTACGGTTACATCATGACTATTGTTTTAACTTGATTAATTGACCGATTACCCTTGGATAATCTTCGGTCATATTTGAGCCCGGAATTGATCAATGGACATTAAACTGAAATTGGTTGGTTTAATTGTTATTGGCAACCCGGTGACTATTTTGCATAAATTATCTTATAATTAGATATTATCGTTATGCTTAATACGGATTCTCTTGAACCGTATTTCTTAAAATACGACCCGAATGGTTCGTATATTCGTTCTTCGGAACTTACTTCTCTCTCTCGAACGGCTTACTGTCAACCGTTCATTCTTGGCCCCGTGACTCGTTACTCATGTGAGTACGGCCCGGTGTTTGCCGTACGACTACCTTGTTTTGGGTTTTTCATCGTGGTTATACTCTTGAATCAAAGGAGGCGAGTGTCGTCCTTTACATCTTGTACCCGACAGAAATTCATCTGATTATATTGGCCATAATTGACTATGTCTAGACGGGGGATCGGTGATCCAATTGAAATGAAATGCCAACGCATCATAAGGGCCCGGTCTGGTCCTGGGGAGAGCGCCCGAAAAGATATTGAGCCCATTGGGATGTTTATGACAGGGTGAGGCATTGCACCCGAATACTTGACTTGACATGTTACGTCTATGACAAACTCTTGTTACTTGACTCGTGCGTATTTACTTGGTTACATGTGTAACATACTTGCTGGCCAAATTATCTACTGTTACTTTACTTGTTCATTACTTGGTAAATTGTTATATTTCTTGACCTTGCAAGATATCTTTTACATTGTTTCTTTTATCGTATCGTCATTCTTTATTTACTGCATTTCATATAAATTGGAAATCAATGGTTAATTACGTAAACCTGTTTGTGGTTATCTACTGAGCGCGTTTAGCTCACTCCTACTTTTCCCCTCTTTCCAGGTGATGAACTTGTCGGGAATGGAATGGAGTGATATCGAGAGATAGTTTTAGTTTATTGAGTCAGTTTGTACCCTTAGTATTAGTGAGAGATTGTTCTAGTATTTTGCTTATTATTTGGATGTAGTTGTTCTACCCAGTGTACTCAACTTTATTATCAATAAAACTCTGATTATTATCCTTTCCAACCTTTTGTGTAATGGTTTGCAATGGTTCGGAATTATTGCTCGCTTGCCCCTAACCGTACGTCCCGAGATTCCGCATCGGGGCGTGACAACCACACACTCGGAGGCACAGCTCCGCCCACACACAATAGTATATCAAGTTTGATGAGAAGAAAAGATATACAATAAACCCCCAAATATTGATCAATGCTCTAATGAAGATAAGGAAAATAGTTAACAAGATTTTCCCCCTTTATCTTCAACACAACTCGGAGTTACTTTGGAAGGGTGCTATGGAATGAATAGACCATGGGTGGAAGTTTCCAGCCCTTTGAAGAGATGCGCGCCCAAACTAGCAGAGGGTGAAGAGCAGCTGAAGCACCACTAGATCTGGACGCTGGGTCATGAGAACCAGTCTTGAGCAGCTCCTCCTTCCTCCTCCAGCAGATGAATCACCCTCTCCCTCTATTCCTGCATGCAAGTGGAAAATATTAGCGCCTTCTGATTTAACTCCCGATCGGACAAAGACAACTATGTATAGTGAAGAGAAAACAACCCAACAAGCCAAGAATGCCCTTGCTAAAACCCTTTAATACAACCCTTAGACATGTAGAGAAACCCTAAGGGCAATAGGGTCAAATAGCAAGCCATTCGGATCTTAGAAAGTGGGTTTCGAAACCAATCCGGAAAACCCGTTCCGGACGTAGCAGACAAATTGTCGACTCTTAGAGTCGACACTTTTGTCAAGGCATTCTGACTCGAACACAAAACAGCTTCCAGGACAAAAGTGTCGACTCACAGAGTCGACACTTTTTGTCAGCAAATCAGAAATCAACGTAGACAGAACCTACTGAAATAAGTGTCGACTCCTAGAGTCAACACTTTTACTGACAAAAGTGAAAACTCAATAAAACGCAATTGAAACCCCATAAAACCTCATCCAAACATTTAGAAAAAATAACCATACATTGAAACATGGCATTGGCATACATTAAAGCATATTCCAACACAAGCCAACGAAAGTGACAAGTAAATGAATTTCAAACCATTAAGTGTCCTCAACTAGCAAATCAAATCAATTGAAAGCATGACTAATGAATCAACCCCAATCTAGGCACATGGAAATCCATTCAACCATGTCTACTTACTATAGATTCAAGGGATTGTATATAAGAGTGGAAGCTTACCATTGATCCAATGCATTATGGGCAGCATGAACCTGCACTTTCTAGAAGTTAAAATTCCTGTCAATTTTCTGTCAAGGAAAATGTGATACACAAAACACTTTTCCACCATGTATTTAATTCATCTACAGCTCAAGCTCATATGTCTCATATGAAGAATTAATTTATGCATGTAAAGGGCATTTCCAATGCAATCCATTTAAACCTGTCATAACTTCCAAAATACAGTCCATACCAAATATCCAATTACTAGCATAGCTCAAAAGACCAAATGACACAGGTGATAAATTGTCAAAGCAGTTCAAACAAATCACACACATGGTTTCCATTCAACCCAAAAAAAATATCAAATTCAGTTCACAAACCTCACAAGTTCAGTCCAATTGATTCAAGCTTAAACAAAGGCAATCTAAACTTAACTCATTCAAATGTCTCTTTGAGACCAAATTCAGCCAATTCAGTCCAAAGTAGGAAAACCCAGTTTTACTTATAGGTCACACCAACCTTGTTCTACAATGAGATTACTCATGCAATCCAAATCAAGGCTGAGCTCACATATTCCATGGATAGCAAGATTCAGATATAAAGAATTTAAACTTAGCTCACTAAAAATCGCCCATGAGACCAATTAACTTGTATGACATTCACTTATGAAGCAGACAAACATCCAATCCATTAAAGCACATGTGAACCAACAAAACCTCAGGTAGTGCCACAATCAATTTGACATGTATGTCCATGACCTAAACCCATTTAAACAGTCCAAGACAAAGAACAAGGCTCAATGAGCCAGGGGTCGAGCCATGGGGTCGACCCTTGCAGAATGGAATAGAAAACCTGCAAATTCAGCCCAATGCTATCTAAAACCACATCCAACCAACATTGTTTTACCATGGGACCAAGGGATGAAGGGCACCTTGAATCACCACTATCTGAAAATCAGATTCATGAAAGCATTAAATCAACACAACCTAGAAATCTGGTATTCTAGCCTCAAGCCCTTTTAAAACAACCTTGAATCATGAATCAACCTGCAAAGCAAGATAGCAAGATATGAGTTCATGAGACAAAAACAGACATAACAGACATGTTCCACATCACATACTTAGAATATTTTCACTTTAAAGCATACGTAAAACACACAATATATTGTGATCATCAAAACCATTGTCAAAGACAACGAGGGGGTGCACCGAACCCAGCACTGTGTGAGCTAGTTGAAGCTTGGTGAAGGTTATCCCTTGTGCAAGGCGTGAGATTAGTCAACAGAATGAGAAGCTGATGTTTGATTGGTTCGTCGAGCATGGGGTTTTATCGGTGGTAAGTTTCTCATAATGAGGATTGCATCTCCTCAGTGAGCGAGATGGTGGCAGCAATGCCATGGATGGATTTTCATAGTGGCTGAGGCGATGCCAGAGTTGTATTCTTTTGCATGTGTAATGCCTGCTCTGATGATCGACGTGTGTTGTGTATGGAGCGAGGCATGCTGTTTGTGATCAAGGTCTAGTTGTGTCCCTCAGGAACAGTGTTTTTACGAGTATCGAGGTTTCTGAGCTGGAGCTCTGGGAGCGTTGCCAGCTAGGTGTGTTGTTCTTCTCCTATGCCTTGGTGGTTGCCTCAAATTTCGAGTATGAAATGTCTATATGGAGGGCAGGACTGTAACGCCCCGATTTTTTTTCATTTTTTTGGATTAGAATCCATGAGTTCGGAGCGCCTTTATGAGTCGTGGAACGTGTTTTGTGATTTACTCGGGTTTTTGGCTATTGAGCCTACGAAACCTTGTGTAGGGTGAACTGTAGTGATTTCAGGTTTTGGGACATTACAAGCGCGTTATGCATTTTCCGAGGATCATGGGAATGATTTTTCCCTATTTTTGTATTTTCTATATTTATAAAATCCCAAATATTTTCTATTTAAACAACCCTCACCCCCTCTCTCTCCTCACAACTCTCACTCTCTCCCTCTCTCTTCTCACACTATCTCTTCTCTTCCTCTCTTCTCAGGCGGCCGATGGAGGATCAAGGGGGTGAGGCAGTGAGGACGGGGGGGGGGGGGGGGGGGGGGGCGGTGGAGGTGCAGTGGTTCGTTCGTGAGTTCGTGAACCCGACGGTGTTCAAACAGCATTTTCACGATGGAACAATGATCTCGGCATGGGAAGTCTTTGGTGGAGGTAGGGGGATGGTTCCTTAACCCTTGTACTTCTCTTCCCGCGGATTTGGTAGGCCGAGGTGAGTCGAGAATGGTTTGTTTCATGCCCGGGGGTTAAAATCATGTTTTTAGGGCGTGCGATGGATTCTTCGATTTTATTGCGTTTGTGGGGTTTGAATGGCACCTCTGTGTGGTCCAGAGGCCTGGGAAAGGTTCCCCCATGTTTTCCCCATCACTCGGGGGTGATTGGGGGGTGGAATCGGACCCCTATGTGGGGATCTGGGGGTTTTTTACCTTATTCGGTAGACCGACACGGGCAGTTCGGTCGACCGAACGGCATTCGCCACGGACTCGGTCTATGCCCCAGTTCAGTCGACTGACTAGGGCAGAGCTCCCCCCTGCTGTGGGCCAGTCGACAGCCCAGGTTGGGTTGGTCGACCGACCCCTATTGGTCGACCAACCGCAGGGGTTTGGTTGACCGAAATGCACTGGGCTTGCCCGTTTTCACCTCTGGTCGACCCGACTGTGACCCATTGGTCGACCTTTGGCCTCGTGGATGTCTCGGACACCCCGGGGGTACCGTGATAGTGTTTTTGGATGTCTGGAGGTAACATTTTACCTCGATTAGCATGCCAATGGGTTTTGAGGCTCTAGGTGACCCTATGTGTTCCGGGCTTTCGTGTTACGCTGGATTGAGTCACCGTGTACCAGCATGAGTGCGGAGGGCTATTCCCACACGTTGTTAGCTTTCTTGGAAAGTGGTTTCTGTGTGGGCCATGCATATGGCCTATGAATTGTGAGTTCTGTGACCCAGCCTGGGGCTGGAGGCTTCTTAGGTTTCCCTTGGAAAGGGATTAAGCTCGGCGGTTATGTTCCACCTTAAAAGTTATATCCGACCGTTGTTTCTGACCTAGGGATAGGCCAGATTGACGGCATGGAGCTGTCCTATACGACGGTCTTGACCTGAGTCCTGTGACTTAAGGGCCGTTGGATTTAATAGGTTTAGTGGACTGCCTAGAGTCTGATGGCATCGTGCCACCCATTTTTTGAGCTAATTATGATGGGCTTCTGCGTAGCCTGTCCGTATTTCAATGGTTTCCATCTAGAGTCGTCTGCTTAGTGTCCCCCCACTAGTCGTAGCTGACTGGGCACGCGTGTGTCGACCCACCTGGGAGTAGGTGGAGAGCTACACCCGAGTGTGAGATGATTTTCTGGCTGGTTTGCCGTAGGGCCTCCCCTGTAGCGGCTCATGTCTGGGCCGGGAGGAAAACCGGCCAGAGGGCCTGACGTAGTGCCGTTAGTCAGAGTGTGCACACATGGTCAGGGACTTCGAACGCGTACTGACGAGCACGACCTCGACTAGATCCTTGTTCTTTGGTTACTGGTACGGTGTCTCAGTTTTGCCTAGGGCGAGGGAGAAACCTGAGGCACAGACTAAGACATTAGTGGACGCATCTGGCCTTACTTCAGTGGGCAGTACTCCTGTCACACGAGGCAAGTTTCTTGGTGTTTCTTCGTGTGGTTTATGAGCGTCCTTCGGACATCGAGGTCAAGGGTTTTCGGTAGCATTACTGAGGGTTTTCCCTAAACGGTTTAGGCTTCACGACGGTGAGGTCATGACCATTTTCCCGGACCGTGTGGTCTTGGGCTTGGCCTTTGCCTGTGGGGACGGGCCTTCACGGTAGGGTTGTCATGGTGCCTTTCCTGGCGACGTAGCCAGTGTTTCCTGTCAGTCTGGTGTTCCCCTGACTGTGAGATCGGGGTGTGTTTTCGGTGCAGTAAGAGTAGCTTTAGAGCCGAGGTTTCACCGGCCACCGTGGTTGTTGTTCGTGCCGCTGTTGTTGTTTTTTAGCTATATTATTTACTGCCGTTGTTTTATGGTTGGGGTTCCGCGGGACCCCTACTGGGCTTATGATAGGAGGCTCACCCCATACTTTTCAGGTGTAGCGGTTCCTCCTCAAGATTCAGAGGTGTAGCGCGGAGGTTCGTAGTTGCCAGCTCACCGGGCTGAGTGTTCACTCAGCATTAGAGTACGTTTCCTTACCTTAGACTATACTTTATTTGGACTGGAATATGTAGTTAGATTGTTTATTTCTGTTAATTATAGTTGTTTCCTGCTTATTTCATATTTCTATGTACCTCCACACACACCTTTTAGCCTTTCCGAGCCCTCCGGCTCATGGGCGGCGGGCCAAGATTCGAATGGGATCTGGTCATTCCTGGTATCCGGATCTTGGGACGTCATAGATGGTATATGAGTGAGTGTTTGCGGCGCTTACAAGGGAATTTGAGATAATTACAGTGATCAAAGTCCATAAGGTCCAGTATAGTCAGCAGTTGGCGTAGGATTTTGTGCTTATTTTCCGCTTTGGTTCTCGCTTGAGAGCTTGAGTGCGCTACATTGGCACTGTGAAGGTGGCTTTGTTTTCTTCAGAGTGCCGGCGTGGGGCCTGAGGAATGAGATAGAGAACGTTTTCACCATTTGTGGTTGCCCTAATTGTGCTGCATTGGGTACAGTTTGCCGGCATGTGCGAGTCGGCGACGCTGCATTCGAGGAATCTACAGCGAGGTCAGGTGGCTAGTGAGGATTGCTCGTGGTTAGGCGACTATGAGTGTGCTCTGAGGGTGTTATTATCATTTTGGCCACCCCAATTTGAGGTTTATCCAACCCCTAAGATGTCAAGATCGTGGTTCGAGGTGGCAGAGCGGGAGCTCTCGTAGAGAGATGTGCTCAGACAAGCGGAGGATCTTTCGAAAGAGCTGCTGATTATCGAGCCCGACGTTATTGTCATGCTTTGTGGCATCAAAGATGACGTGTTAGTCCCAGTTATTTTGTGAATTTTGAGGCAGGATTGGGCAGAGATGCCGGAGTGAGTTCTAAATCCTACGCGATTGCATGAGAATGGGCTATTTTAGCGCCAGATTTGGCTCCAGATTGCATGACAATGGCTTACTTTTGGCCCCAGATTGTGGAATTTAAGGCCATTGTGCACTACCTTGGATGAGCCGTGTGATGCGGCAGATGAGATGTGAAGGTTCCACAACAAGTTTGGGACTCGAGGATGAGCATTGGCAGGTGCCGAGCATGGTTCGTGTCGTGGCTCTTGGTGTGGTGGTCCGCCAGGCGGCAGCTCAAGAGATAGATATTTTGACGATCCTAGAATCGAGAATGGGTTTGGTGTTAGCAAGGACATAGTCGAGGGAATGATGACTGGTAGCGGCCTTCGAGCTTGGCGTCTTTTGGTGGCTTCTTCGCTCCTCGGTAAGCGTTTGGGCGTGTTATTGGTTCCGAGATCAGAGGAAGGCATAAGTAGGGACTGTATGGCAGCGGCTAGCTCAACTGCTATGGCAGAGTGTGGCTAGAGATTAGCAAATCCAGTGCTCGAGGTGTGGCAAGTTACAGTTCACGGAATTGCAGTGATGGCACATCGAGAGATGCAGCGAGTGTGGTCTGACGAGATGCTTGGCAAGTGTTGTCAGAGGAGCTGACCTGATGGTAATGTTTTTCTTGATGCTGGAAGGTGCGGTTCCTAGTGTGCATGAGTCTCAAGGTCATGTCAAGCGTGGAGACCTCTCATTTCACAGGAGGTATGTTGGTTTCTCCTTGGTTGGAGAGGATCATAATTTTACTAAGTCCCATCATCTTGCATCGTGTGTTCGGATTGGTTGGCCTCTTCTTGTGTGCAATGAAATTCGTGTTAGATGTGTTCGGTGTGTTGGCAATGTGGTTGCCTGTGAGAAGCGATGCCCATTTACCTTGATGTGTAAGGGTGCGTTGGCATTATTCCGGATGGATGAGTGCCGGTTGGGCTGTGCTTACGAGAATTCTTGGCTGGTGTTGTGATTCCCGATGCGTTATGAATCGGAGTCTACGGAGTTGTAAGAGGATTGCCAGACTAAGTGAGAGAGTTTGTGCTCTGGGTTCGAGGTAATTGAGCTTCCCTCACCCTATTTTCTAGAGTCAGCTAGCCGAGTTGAGGATTGTCAGGATGGCGGATCTCGAGTTGTTGGTGATGGTTGCGCGTGTGGATCAGAGTCCACAGTGGAAGCCTGGTGGGCCCATAACCCACAGGTCTAGGATCGTAGCGTTGGTTGCTACGGGTGGATTTTCAAGGATGTGAAGAGCATGAGAGGATTGCTTCCTTGGTGTGAGATTATCCTTGGCTGTGTGAGCCAGGTGATTGCCGTGCCATTGCTGGATGTGGCACTGGCAAGATGAAGAATTGGGGACATATGACGACAAGTTTCCACATGAGTACCCTATCTTTTTGTTGGAAGCCATGTCAGGCATTGAAGTTAGACCCGGATGGGGTTGTTAAGGATATCGCCTGACGGAGGATGAGGACGTGATGGTAAGAGTCGGTAGCTTGATGCTCGACTCATATTAGAAGTTGTGTCCTAGGATGAGATCATGGTTCCCAAGAAGTGATCTCTGAGAGATAATGGGTTCCAGTTGGTAGTTGTGTGCAGTTGGTAAGGCTAGCCGTGTGGTCAGATACGGCAAGGTCTGTGTTGTCTGGGAACCCGTGTGCATCGGCCGCGGCGTCGTCGACCAGGTTGCTATGATAGCAAGTGGCACTTGGTTGTCTTGGAGATATGTGCCGAGAACTGTTCAGATTATATCCTGTGGCTCTGTGGCAAAAGCAAAGCCAAGGATTTGGTAGGCATCCATTTGGAATAATTATGATGAAGATAGGATGAGACTATGTAATGGACGATGCCTGTGTATGGAGGTCCCTAGAGGAACGTTGTCGTTGGATGGTGAGCCTTGGTCTTGTGACTAGCATGGGAGGGTTTCCCTGTAAGCCTGAGTTGAGTGCTGTGAGGACCGAGGATGGAGGAATCCTATCATTTGGTTTTTCCATACTCCCCTGAGAGGGTAGAGTTGGCGAGAGGATCAGGATCAGATGCGGTGTCCGAGTGAGGATCGGCTCATGATGTAGTGAAGGTCAATGTAAGAGTCAACAGATGGCCTGCCGAGATTTGGAATGTGCTTGTTGGGCCAAAGGAAGTTGAGCAAGTGAAGGTTTACCATTGACGAGTATCTGGTGACCAGCGAATGGTCTTTCATAGACAGAAGATGCTGGTTGTAGTGAATCCAGAATGGCGAGAGCCGTGGGCCAGCGAGGCCTTTGGTGGCCGATTCTGAGGTATGCCTTTTCTTGGATTGGATTGGGGATCTAGTGCAAGTTTGTTTTATGACAGAGCTGGTCTCGTGCTGTTATTGGCGTTCGGCTTGCCAGGTGTGAAATGATTCATGGCACAGTGCTGACGGATTGGTGGCAGTCAGTGGGGATGACTGTGTGAGCTGGTTGAAGCTTAGTGAAGGTTATCCCTTGTGCAAGGTGTAAGATCAGTCAGCAGAATGAGAAGCTGATATTTGATTGGTTCACCGAGCATGGGGTTTTATCGCTGGTAAGTTTCTCATAACGAGGATTGTGTCTCCTCGGTGAGCGAGATGGTGGCAGCGATGGCATGGATGGATTTTCATCGTGGCAGAGGCGATGCCAGACTTGTATTCTTTTGCATGTGTAATGCCTGCTCTGATGATCGACGTGTGTTGTGTATGGTGCGAGGCATGTTGTTCGTGATCAAGGTCTGGCTGTGTCCCTCAAGAACAGTGTTTTTGTGAGTATCTAGGTTTCTGAGCTGGAGCTCTGGGAGCATTGCCAGCTAGGTGTGTTGTTCTTCCCATGTGCCTGGGTAGTTGCCTCAAATTTCAAGGATGAAATTTTTGTAAGGAGGGGAGGACTGTAACGCCCTAGATTTTCTTTTCATTTTTTAGGATCAAAATCCGTGAGTTACTCGGGTTTTTGGCTGTCAAGCCTACGGAACCCTGTGTAGGGTAAACCGTAGTGATTTCGGGCTCTGGGACATTGCAAGCACGTTGTGCAGTTTCCGAGGACCATGGGAAAATTTTTCCCTATTTTTGTATTCTCCAGATTTTTAAAATCCCAAATATTTTCTATTTAAACAATCCTCACCCCCTCTCTCTCCTCACGACTCTCACTCTCTCCCTCTCTTTTTTCACGCTCCATTTTCTCTCCCTCTCTTCTCCGGTGGTCGATGGAGGAAGGCGGGGGCGAGGCTCGTGGGGTGAGGACGGGTTGAGGAACAATGCGGTGGAGGCGCGGCGGTTCGTTCGGGAGTTCCTGAACCCGGCGGGGTCAAAACAACGTTTTCGTGATGGAACGGCGATCTTGGCGCGGGAAATCTTTGGTGGAGGTAGGGGGATGGTTCCTTAACCCTTGTACTTCCTTTCCCGTGGATTTGGTTGGCCGAGGTGAGCCGAGAGGTTTATTTCACGTCGGGGTGTTAAAATCATGTTTTTAGGGCGTGCGACGGATTCTTCGATTTGATTGCATTTTTGGGGTTTGAATGGCACCACTTGGTTGTCCAGAGGCCGGTTCCCCATCACCCGGGGGTGATTGGGACGTGGAATCGGACCCCTAGGTGGGGCTCCGGGGTTTTCTGCCATTTCTGTCTATCGACAAGGGCAGTTCGGTCGACCGAACGACATTCGCCATGGACTGGGTCTCTGCCCCAGTTCGGCCGACCGACCAGCCTGGTTCGGTCAACCGACCAGGGTAGAGATCCCCCCTGCCGTGGGCCAGTCGACCACTCTGGTTGGGTTGTTCGACCGACCCCTATTGGTCGACTAACCCTAGGGGTATGGTCGACCGAAATGTAGTGGGCTTGCCCATTTTGGCCTCCTGTCGACCCGGTTGCGACCCATTGGTCGACCTTTGGCTCCGTGGATGTCCCAGACACCCCGTGGGTAGCATGACCGTGTTTTGGGTGGCCGGAGATACCATTTTACCTTGATTAGTATGTCCGTGGGTTTTGAGGGTCCGGGTGACCCCATGTGTTCCGGGCTTCTGTGTTACTCTTGATCGAGTTGCCGTGTACCGGCATGAGTGCGGAGGGCTATTCCAACACGTTGTTAGCTTTCTCGAAAAGCTATTTCCATGTGGGCCATGCGTATGGCCTATGAACTGTAAGTTCCGTGACCCAGCCTAGGGCTGGAGGCTTCTTAGGTTTCCCTTGGAAAGGGATTAAGCTTGGCGGTTATGTTCCACCTTAAATGCTATATCGGCCCGTGGTTTCTGATCTAGGGATAGGCCAGATTGACGGCATGGAGCTGTTCTGTACGACGGCGTTGATCTGAGTCTTGTGAATCAAGGGCCGTTGGATTTAATAGGTTTAGTGGACTGCCTAGAGTCCGGTGGCATCGTGCCACCCATTTTCCGATCTAATTATGACAGGCTTGTGCGTAGCCAGTCTGTATTTCGATGGTTTTCGTTGAGAGTCGTCTGCTTAGTGGACCGCCACTAGTCGTAGCTGACTGGGCACGTGTGTGCCGACCCACCTAGGCGTAGGTGGAGAGCTGCACCCGAGTGTGAGAGGTTTTTTAGGCTGATTTGTCGTAGGGCCTCCCCTATAGCGGCTCGAGTCCGGGCCGAGAGGAAAACCAGCTAGAAGACCCGACGTAGTGCAGTCATTCAGTGTGTGCACACATGGTTAGGGACTTTAGACACTTGTTGACGAGCACGACCCCGACTAGACCCTTGTTCTGTGGCTACTGGCACGGTGTCTCAGTTTTGCCTAGGGCGAGGAAGACACCTGATGCGCGGACTAAGACGTCAGTGGACGCATACGGCCTTGCTTCTAGTGGGCAATACTCTTGTCACACGAGGTGAGTTTCTTCGTGTTTCTTCGGGTGGTTTCTGAGCATCCTTCGGATATCAAGGTCTAGGGTTTTCGGTAGCGTTACCGAGGGTTTTCCAAAAATGGTTTAGGGTTCACGATGGTGAGGTTGTGACTGTTGTTAGGTCCGATAGGTGCAACCGGATCTAGAAGGGGGGTTGAATAGATCCTACTGAAAGACTGTGACCAATTAAAAACTTTAGCTAATTAAATCATAAACAACAACTAGGGTGCACATGAGGCACTTAGACATAAAGCACAACGGAATAAGTAGATGGCTCAAGTGAAAATGGCAAAGCACGGTCCTAAGAGCTTGAGTGTGCGATGGAGATAACCAAGATTACATGCATTGAAACACGCCCACCATCTTGTGAATGGGGATAGAGAAGATGGATCAATCTCACAAAGAATAACCCACTACATAATGCATTTTTAAGGTGGTTCAGCCTGCAACACGCAGACCTACGTCCACCCCTCACCAAACCGTGAGGCTTTACCACACGCTGCGAACGTAGCTCCACTTCCTACACAAAAACCGGTAGGGACGGTTTTCTATACACGTTGCGAGTGCAGCACCACACGGGGACGACCCCCCCCCCCACACACACACGAGGATGAGGTCCTCTCCACACACACACACACACACGGGACGAGTCCCACACATACACACACAAAAAAAGGAACAAACACAAGCTGCAAGTGCAGCAATGACACTTAGGACCGTCTCCCATGAACAAACAAGGTTGAACTCAGCCAAGGACTCACTTCCGATCTCTAAACAGAGCATTGGAGACACACTAGAGACATTGATTCATAAAAGTAAAATGAAAGTCTAAACCAAGGTAGGAAGAATGCACTGTGGCTTCTGATCACTGTGATGAAGCACTACTAAGCTTGGAGCTGGCTGCAAGGAGGGGCTGCACTCCCATCAACTTCCTCTTCCTTTCTTACCACTAGTTTAGCTCAAACCAGGGTTGGTCTGCTCTCTTTCCTTCTTTTCTTTCTCACTGATATTCTTCTTTGAATGCATAATGGCGTGGCTTTTTCTCTCTCCCACTGGGCAGCAGTAGCTTCAGCTCTCTCTCTTCTCAACAGCCGCTTCTCATCATACATGGGCTACTCCTTTTATAGACGCAAGAAAATCCTTTCAGAGGAAGATCTCAGGCAGAATGTGATTGGCTCTTTGTAAACAATTATTTGTCTTGAGGGTGCTTTTGCCTTGGCAGCCTCTGATTGGTCAGAGGGGTAGCAGAGAAGGTTTGATAGCAGATAGCACATACAACCTTCCTTGTAGCTTTCTTGATCCTTGGTTGACCAGAGGTATGTGAGTAGAGCTTCCCAAGTAAGATCTACATCATCCTCTTCTTCTGCTGGGAGGACTGTGCAGGACGTCCTTTTTGTCCTGTGCCATCTCAATGATAGAGCATTTGATTGGGCGGAGGCAAAAAGTTGGGTAGCAGACAGGTGACTGTTCCCGGATATGATAACCTACTTTTTCATTGACCAAAGGGGCTGATATAGCAAGCCAATGATGACAGGGATGGTTGACTGACCAAGGACACCTTCCAGACCTCAAAAGATGTGTTTTTGGGCATTTACGGTTCCTATTTTTGCTCTCTAGATCCTTTTCTGAAATCACCGCAGGTTTCCTACAAATGGCCTTGGCAGCCGCTCACTGAGGCATTTCATCAAATAGGTTGTAAGTGAATAGACCTTGGTCTCTACATGTGCACGGACCCTGGACAAGCTTGGACTTGAATGTGCATGGACTTATACATGTGCGTAGACCTGAATTCCAAATGTGCACAGACCCTAGACAAGCTTAGACCTATATGTGCACAGACCTGGTTATGCAAATGTGAATGTGCACAGACTTGGTTAGGCAAATGTGCACAGACTTGGATGTGTGATACATGCATAGACCCAGATGTGTTGAAGGCAAACATGTACAGACCTATATACGTTGAAGACAAACATGCATAGACCTCTTATGGCTAAGGTGCATATGTGCACCGACCTTGTATAGCTTAGGTGCAAATGTGCACCAACCTGGTATGCCACAAGGTAGATGTGCATTGACCTTACTAGTCCAAAATGCAAATGTGTATTGACCTTATATGCCAGAGAATGATTGTGCATCGACCTTACCTACCCAATAGAAGATATATGCACCGACCTTGATAGTCACATATGCACAAACCTTTCTTCATAGTATGCTCAGACCTTGATAGTTGGCTTCTATGCATTGAGCCTGTTGATGCACTGACCTTTCACATGTGCGCAGACCTTGTAGTTCACATGTGCACATTCCTCTTAGTTCAAGGCATGAATGTGCACAGACCTTGTAAGCTATCAAGCAAATGTGCACCGACCTTAGTCTTTAGTGTTCAGCATGTGCATCGACCTTAGTCTCGTGTGAACAGTATGTGCAGCGACCTTGGTCTCGTGCTGGCAGAATGTAAATCGACCTTGCCTTCTTCATGAATAGTAATGTGCATCGACCTTAACTTCTTCATGAATAGTAACGTGCATCGACCTTAGTCTAGCGTTGGCAGAAGGTGCACCAACCTTAGTTAATGTGCTTCAACTTGGGCATGTGCATCGACCTTACCTTCAGAGGTAGCCAATGTGCCTCGACCTTAGTGCTTCAACTTGGGCATGTGCATCGACCTTTGCTTTAGAGGTAGCCAATGTGTCTCGACCTTAGTGCTTCAACTTGGGCGTGTGCATCGATCTTACCTTCAGAAGTAGCCATTGTGCCTCGACCTTGATATGCACAGAACTAAAATGTGCATCGACCTTAGTCTTTACCAGACTAAAATGTGCATCGACCTGATCAATATGAAGTTTTCAGCTTGATTTCTGTGCTGCCAACTACCTTGATTTCTGTGCATGCCTGTTGCCTAGATTTTTGTGCACCCTCCTGTTTTATCACCTGGCTTAATTTTTGTTCCTCCAGTTGCCTACATTGGCGTGCCATTCTTGACTTCTTACACTTTACTTACAAAGACCTGAAATGCAAGAGTGTTGACATCATCAAATGTAGGTCAGACTAATCAATGACTCCATAGGTAGACATCATCAAAACCAAAGAATTAAGCATGTTACACATATGCCCAACATTCTCCCCCTTTTTGATAATGGCAACTATGAGTCATTTTGAGTACATCTCCATATAAGTCTCTCCCCTTTATGCATCCAAAACTTTCCCCCTTATGCATACCCTAGTTAATGACACATATAATTCTCTCCCCCTTTGACATCATCAAAATAACATAGTAGAGAGAGTATATGGCACAGTGAGGAAAGAAGGGTGTAAAGTAGGAGATTATTAGCACAGGATGTACAGACCTTCACAACAATTCTCTTCCCCTGATAAGAGATCATGCAGTTATAGCAAGGGAGCAGAGACTTGGGGAACAATTATATGCAGGAGATTTAAAAATAGCAGGATGATGCGATTTGAAGGCAATTCTACTCCCATAAAAATAGATTTGGTTTTCAGGTTTTTTTTTAAATTTAATGCTTTTCTAGTTTTAAAATTTTTAATGCTTTTCTATGCAATGCATGGAAAAGGGAAAATGCAAACCACCTAAGTGCATGACAAAAAGAAACCAATTGCATTGGAGGCATGATGCCAAATGATGAAAAGGCAGAAATCATTGGGCAGGAAGCAGCAAGAGACCAATTGTTCTGATGGCAGATGCCAAAATGGCAGACCGTAGTCTGGTTGCAAAGGGTTGACACTGGGGGTCGACACTTGGAATTTTTTTTTCAGGCAAGGAATCCAAGAACAGATAAGATGAGGGTTCCTCAACCAGAAGCCAAGTTCACAAATACAGAGTTACATATTTTTCAGAAAATCCAATCATTGAACTCTAGTGACAATGCCCTTAAATTCAAATTGGTTTAAGACTGATGAATTCTGAACATTTCAATAAACATACTTGAAAAACATTTGCAATCAGAATTAATAGAAGTGAACCAAAATGACATACTTAAGCCAAGCTAACCTCGTTTGAACTTACTCATTCTATTCCATTAGCTCTCTTGAGAGAAAATGCAAGAAGTATTGAGGAAAAATAATTAGACATTTCTGATTTTATCAAAGAGCACTACGAATTCAGATTTTTTTATAGAGATCATTGTGGGAAGCAAATTGTTAAACCTTTTACGAGCAATCAAATGCAACATGCACCTTTTGACGTGAGAGTGCATGTTGATTAGGCACCGGCACCCCCCGTTACTCAATGTAGCTCACCATTCTGCCTTAGCTAGAACAGAGGTAGCATGGCACTTCATGATGTTGTCCTTTCCACTTCTTTGGTGAAGGAACTCAGTTTCTCGGTGAAACCAATGCCATTGCTCTGCCTAGATTTTTCTTTCATATCTCAGAAGAATTAACAAAGGCACTTCATGACATATCTTACCTCATTTCTTTTATGAGGAGATATATTTCTTAGTGAACCAGTGTCATTGCTCTGAGATAACTAGCTCTTCTAAATTCCAGCAAATCAGATTGTTTAAAGACAATACTTAGCTGAAGTTTCTCAATCAAGAAAGCCCTTTGTACTAATGATAAACTTTCAGATGCAGGAGGTTAAAGTAAGTTAAAAAATATGAAAAACTGGTTTAAGTCTATTAAGTCTGAGTGCAGCCAATTTCAAGATAATTAAACTCAAAAGCTCACGAAATCATTAATTTTAAACCAATAGCTTTCATGGTTAGGGCAGTCATAAAGCTCCATAAAGGAAGATTCTTCTTAGAAGATCTACTTTGATAAAAGAATTCAACAACAGATTGAGAATCCTCTAAGACGTTTAAGACATTCAAGGAATTCTAGAAACATTCAACTGATGGTTCAAGGAATGGTAGATTTTAGACAATCCAAAGGACAGATGTGTAGAATAAGAATGGATAGAGAACACTCCCCCTGAGAATATGCAATCTGCATGGAGAATTTTAAGAAGGGGCAGTATTTAAGAATGTGAATTTGATGCTCATGATAACTCCCCCTCAACTTATGCATGAATTTATGAATGTCTTAGTGACACTCATAGAGGGAGTATTCAACCTTGGACCTATATGGAAGATTGACCCATGGTACTGGGCAGAGGTAAGTCCTCACGCATAGTGAATACTTTCAGTTGGACTTAATCCAACTTTCGACAAGTCACCATTCTATGTACTTATGGGTCACAAAAGTGAGTGCCGTACATGCTGGAAGGCCAGGCCGGGAGCAAAGGTTTGGTCCCTTTACATGATGCGTAATGAGATTCATGAGTCCACAAGATGATGTTCCAAAGTGCATACATATTCAAGCTAAACTGAAATGTAGACACACAAGCTCCCCCTTAGTCTAAAGCCAGTGGAGATCAAGACATATAAACAATGTCATGTATGTCCAAAAAAAATGATGAGTTGAAGTATATACAGCCATGGCAGGATATTATCAAAACAATAGTCAATTGATGCTAAGCAGAACGTTCATATGGCTGCCAAAGTGGAAGAAGTGCAAGTTTGCCAGCAACTTAACATTATATCAAATCACTCATCATAATAGATTTAGGCATATCAAATTCAAAAATTCTGGTACTAGGTGGAGTACGTAGATCCGAGGATCACCTCACACAAGGTGTTGTCTTCTAGTTAGGCTTGGCCCATCAATCCAACAGACACCTTTTGATATACCAGAACTTAAACCAAGTGTTAATTGAATATATCATTCAAAACATTCAGATGTTTATTTTCAAAGATCATGGTTCAGCAGCTTAGTGAAACACAATCAGCTTGCAAGACTTATTGAAAGCAAAACAAGCCTATAATGCAATGACTACAATGCAAACCTACTATGCAAAAGATTGAACATTAATAAAAAGTCCATTTACATACCTGTGCCTTGAGCATTTATTTTATGATTGAACCTCGCTCAGCTCCAAGGCACTTGCAACCACAAATCTCATTTTGAATTTTGTGGTACCCAAGCTTGCTTGGGTCCTTGAGGGTTAGCACTATGTGTAGCGTTCAGATCTCTCTTTCTTAATGCTATCATGTCATCTTCCCTCATAGTATGGCAGTCATACATTTCATGCCCAATTATCTCACAGTAAAAATAGTGCAAAAAAGATTTGGTGTTTGTTTTATGTGCATGTGCATGTGCATTAGGCCTTTGTGGGTGAGCAGAGAAGTTACCCCGTTTGGCATGAGCGGGGGTTCTACCTTTCAAATGCCAACAGTCTTTGACTGTATGACCAATCTTTCCACAGTGAAAACAACACATAGATGGTTTGATATTCTTCCTATGTGCATGTGCATCAGCTTTTTGTGGGTGAGTATGAATGCCAACGTGTTGAGCATAAGATTGAGTCCTACCTCATAGATGCCAACAATCAAGGACAGTGTGGCCAATTTTGCTACAGTGGAATCTGCATGGAAGAGGGTTTCTTCTGATAGCCCTTGAAGGTGCCGACCTATCCAGATGGGTGTATTGACGCGCGGGGTCATCCCTGGGCTTGTGAGCATGAGTGTGTAGAGAATGCTTTCTTCCAGTGTTGACCTTCCCTTTGGCATAGCCCTCTGCATTGTATCCTTTGCTCTTACCTGCTCTAAGTTCACCATTCTTCAAGATGAGACAGTTATGCATAGTGTGATCGTGTCTACCATAATAAAAACAGTGAGCATTCATTTTATAAGAAGCATGGTGCATGGCATTATGTTTCCCATCATGCATATCAGAATTATTTTTCTGTTTTGGTTTGGAGGCTTTCCTTTTCTGACCTAGGTTGTGTTTTTGGTTTTTCTGAATAGGGCCTTGTTGTTGAGCTTCAGGATTGGCAGGCTATGTTGGAGGAGTATTGGAGGTGCTGGCCATATTGGAGCTGGAAACAAAAGAAGTATAGGTCTTATTTCCAAAGGATTTCTTATTTTCTGGAGCATAACCAATACCTTCTTTCTGAAAGTTTACTTTAGTTCCTAGAAGTCTATCCAAGTTTTCAGTGCCTTTCACAAATTTAGACAAGGATTTATTCAAATCTGTGATCTCTTCCTTTAAGGATGAGATGTGGAGTTTAGAGCTAGCAAGCTCTGCCTTGTAGGCATTGACAGTGTTCTTCAATAGGCCATTCATTTCCTTGTAATCTTTAATTTCAAGTTCTAGCACATGTGATTTTTCAGATTCATTTTCATCGATGTGCTTTCCTTTTTCATGAGTGGATAACCAATCTTTTAAAACCTTGATTTGTCTCTTGAGTTCCTCATTTTCTTCAATGAGCTTGTCATTGTCAACTAGTTCATCAAAGAACTTTTGGTCATCGGACATTGAGTCCATCTCTTTTCTAAGCTCTTTTCCATCTTCTTCAAGTTTAGAGATCTTAGTCACAAGAGCTTCATTTTCCTCTCTTAAGAAGGCAATTTGTTCCTTATGCGTGTCCACATCAAACATCATACATTCATTTACTTTTTCAAGTTTGGCACATATTTCACAAGAAAATTCATGAACATTACTCTTAAGACTCTTTCTCAGTTTTTTATATTTTGATCTGATTTTCTTATACTGTTCAGCTAGATTCTAATAAGCATCCATGAGGTCATCAAATGTAAAATCTTCATGTTCGGAGCTTACCTGAAATGACGGGGCGCCTGGCTGGTCATCATTGTCACCCATCAAGCAGTTGAGCTTCTCTTGCTTTTTGTTGATACTTATCAACCCATCCAAGACTTCTTTGGCTGAGCTACAACTAAAAATAAATGGAGCTGTGTTGGTGTCTACTACTTCTTTCATCAAGTTCAAAGCAGCGATATTGTCAGCATGTCTGGACTTGTGTTCATTAGTCCATTTGGCTTTACTTGTTGGCAGGCTGGAAGGACCATTGGTAATAATCCTCCAGAGGTTAGGATCACATGAGGTTATACACTTGCACATTTTTCCTAGCCAGTCACTGAAATTAGAACCATCGATAATCGGAAGGGTAGGCACTGAAAACTGATCAACCGGGGAATAAATGATTAAGTTGCACTAGGATCCTCTCTGCAGATCGTTGGATCTGAGAATGACAGAGCTAGGCTCTGATACCAATTGTTAGGTCCGATAGGTGCAATTGGATCTAGAAGGGGGGTTGAATAGATCCTACTGAAAGACTATGACCAATTAAAAACTTTAGCTAATTAAATCATAAACAACAACTAGAGTGCACATGAGGCACTTAGACATAAAACACAACGGAAAAAGTAGATGGCTCAAGTGAAAATGGTAAAGCACGGTCCTAAGAGCTTGAGTGTGTGATGGAGATAACCAAGATTACATGCGTTGAAACACGCCCACCATCCTGTGAATGGGGATATGGAAGATGGATCAATCTCACAAAGAACAATCCACTGCACAGTGCATTTTTAAGGTGGTTCAGTCTGCAACCCGTAGACCTACGTCCACCCCTCACCAAATCGGTGAGGCTTTACCACACGCTGCGAACGTAGCTCCACTTCCTACACACAAATCGGTAGGGGCGGTTTTCCACACATGCTGCGAGTGCAGCAGCACACAGGGACGACCCCCCCCCCCCACACACACGAGGATGAGGTACTCTCCACACACACACACACGGGACGAGTCCCCCCCCCCCACATACACAAAAAGGAACAAACACAAGCTGCAAGTGCAGCAATGACACTTGGGACAGTCTCCCAAGAACACACATGGCTGAACTCAGGCAAGGACTCACTTCCGATCTCTAAACAGAGAACCATACACACACTAGAGACATTGATTCAGAAAAGAAAAATGAAAGTCTAAAGCAAGGTAGGAAGAATGCACTATGGCTTCTGATCACTATGATGAAGCACTACTATGCTTGGAGCTGGCTGCAAGCAGGGGCTGCAGTCCCATCAACTTCCTCTTCCTTTCTCACCTCTGGTTTAGCTCAAACCAGGGTTGGCCTGCTCTCTTTCCTTCTTTTCTTTCTCAATGATATTCTTCTTTGAATGCACAATGGCGTGGCTTTCTCTCTCTCTCACTGGGCAGCAGTAGCTTCATCTCTCTCTCTTCTCAACAGCCGCTTCTCATCATACATGGGCTACTCCTTTTATAGACGCAAGAAAATCCTTTCAGAGGAAGATCTTAGGCAGCATGTGATTGGCTCTTTGTAAACAATTATTTGTCTTGAGGGTGCTTTTGTCTTGGCAGCCTCTGATTGGTCAGAGGGGTAGCAGAGAAAGTTTGATAGCAGATAGCACATACAACCTTCCTTGTAGCTTTCTTGATCCTTAGTTGACCAGAGGGTATGTGAGTAGAGCTTTCCAAGTAAGATCTACAACATCCTCTTCTTCTACTGGGAGGATTGTCTAGGACGTCCTTTTTGTCCTGTGCCATCTCAATGACAGAGCATTTGATTGGGCGGAGGCAAAAAGCTGGGTAGCAGACAAGTGACTGTTCCCGGATATGGTAACCTGCTTTTTCATTGACCAAAGGGGCTGATATAGCAAGCCAATGATGACAGGGATGGTTGACTGACCAAGGACACCTTCCAGACCTCAAAAGATGTGTTTTTGGGCGTTTGGGGTTCCTATTTTTGCTCTCTGGATCCTTTTCTGAAAACACCGCAGGTTTCCTACAAATGGCCTTGGGAGCCGCTCACTGAGGCATTTCATCAAACAGGTTGTAAGTGCAAAGACCTTGGTCTCTACATGTGCACGGACCCTGGACAAGCTTGGACTTGAATGTGCATGGACTTATACATGTGCGTAGACCTGAATTCCAAATGTGCACATACCCTAGACAAGCTTAGACCTATATGTGCACAGACCTGGTTATGCAAATGTGAATGTGCACAGACTTGGTTAGGCAAATGTGCATAGACTTGAATATGTGATACATGCATAGACCCAGATGTGTTGAAGTCAAACATGCACAGGCCTATATACGTTGAAGACAAACATGCACAGGCCTTTTATAGCTAAGGTGAATATGTGCACCGACCTTGTATAGCTTAGGTGCAAATGTGCACCGACCTGGTATGCCACAAGGTAGATGTGCATTGACCTTACTAGTCCAAAATGCAAATGTGCATCAACCTTATATGCCATAGAATGAATGTGCATCGACCTTACCTACCAGTAGAAGATATATGCACCGACCTTGATAGTCACATATGCACAGACCTTTCTTCATAGTATGCTCAAACCTTGATAGTTGGCTTCTATGCATTGAGCCTGTTGATGCACTGACCTTTCACAAGTGCGCAGACCTTGTAGTTCACGTGTGCACATGCCTCTTAGTTCAAGGCATGAATGTGAACATACCTTATAAGCTATCGAGCAAATGTGCGCCGACCTTAGTCTTCAGTCTTCAGCATGTGCATCGACCTTAGTCTCGTGTGAACAGTATGTGCATCGACCTTGGTCTCGTGCTGGCAGAATGTGCATCGACCTTGCCTTCTTCATGAATAGTAATGTGCATCAACCTTAACTTCTTCATGAATAGTAATGTGCATCAACCTTAGTCTAGCATTGGCAGAAGATGCATCGACCGTAGTTAATGTGCTTCAACTTGGGCATGTGCATCGACCTTACCTTCAGAGGTAGCCAATGTGCCTTGACCTTAGTGCTTCAACTTGGGCATGTGCATCGACCTTTGCTTCAGAGGTAGCCACTATGCCTCGACCTTAGTGCTTCAACTTGGGCATGTGCCATCGACCTTACCTTCAGAAGTAGCCAATGTGCCTCGACCTTGATATGCACAAAAATGAAATGTGCATCGACCTTAGTCTTCACTGGACTAAAATGTGCATTGACCTAATCAATATGAAGTTTTTAGCTTGATTTCTGTGCTGCCAACTGCCTTGATTTCTGTGCATGCCTGTTGCCTAGATTTCCGTGCACCCTCTTATGTTATCACCTACCTTGATTTTTTATTCCTCCAGTTGCCTAGATTGGCGTGCCATTCTTGACTTCTTACACTTTACTTACAATGACCTGAAATGCAAGAGTTTTGACATCATCAAATGTAGGTCAGACTAATCAATGACTCCATAGGTAGACATCATCAAAATCAAAGAAATAAGCGTATTACACACATGCCCAACAACCGTGTTCCCAGACTGCGTGGTCATGGGCTTGGCCTTCGCCTGTGAGGACGGGCCTTCACTGCAGAGTTGTCATGGTGCCTTTCCTGGAGGCATGGCCAGTGTTTCCCGTCAGTCCGGTGTTCCCCTGCCTGTGAGATCGGGGTGTGTTTTCGGTGCAGTAGGAGTAGCTTTAGAGCCGAGGTTTTACCGGCTTCCGTGGTTATTTTTCCTGCCGCTCTTGTTGTTTATTTAGCGCTTTTCTTTACTGCTGTTGTTTTACGGTTGGGGTTCCGTGGGACCCCTGCTGAGCTAGTGATAGGAGGCTCACCCCTTACTTTTCAGGTGTAGTGGTTCCTCCTCGAGGTTCGGAGGTGCAACGCGGAGGTTCGTAGTTGCCAGCTCGCCAGGCCGAGTGTTCACTCGACATTAGAGTGCGTTTCCTTGCCTTAGACTATACTCTATTTGGACTGGACTCTATAGTTAGATTGTTTATTTCTATTAATTATAGTTGTTTCCTACTTATTTCATATTTCTATGTACCTCCACATATGCCTTTTAGCCCTTCTGAGCCCTCCGGCTCGTGGGCGACGGGCTAGGATTTGAATGGTATCGGGTCATTCCCGGTATCCGGATCTTGGGATGTTATATGGTAGCATCCCCAGCCCCTCTATTAATGATCCAACCTTGCTAATGCTGCTGCAGAGGTATCGGTAGGAAATTGAAACGCTAAAGAAGCTGCTAGGCGAGAGGGATGCCCTTACATCTGCACCCGGGGACAGTAGCCAGGCGTTTGAAGCCTCGCCGCTAGCGACCGCATCCCATCCGACGCCTAGCTATACCAGGGGCATCCCTCCCCCACAACAACAACATATGGCTACGCCGCAACCCTCAGCCTTACAATTTCAGGGGCCCCCTGCCACGCCTCACGCGGTAGTGTTGTCGACACTGCATATGCAACAAGCTCACTTCTACCCAAGTTCGGTTGATCCAGCAGTGATGAACAAGTTGAAGGTTGAGCAAATGATAGAAATAAAACTGGTAGAAAGGGACGATGGTGACTCTATCTCATTTGATTTATACATGATACCATACCCACCTCATCATGCTTCCAAGAGGCTTCCCCCTGGCATCAATAAGCCTCCGAAGTTTGAAAAGTATAATGGGCATGGGTCCCCGCAGGAGCACATCGCCTACTACACTATTGTGATGGGTGACTTGGCTATTGATGAGTTGTACCTGCTGAAGTTCTTCGGGTCCACACTAAGAGGGCTTGCCTTCGAGTGGTACTCAAGCTTTCAGCCCGGGTCTATTATTGATTGGACCGATATGCAGAGGAAATTCAAAGAGAGGTTCCACATCGTCGAGAGGGAGGTGACGGTGGCCGAATTGTATTCGACTAGGCAAAGGAACGATGAGTCTATCCTGGAATACATCAAAAGATGGAGGAACCACAGTATGAGGTGCAGGCGCCCGTTGCACCAGGAGGATGCCGTTCAAATATCCAAGCATAATCTGAAAAGAGAAGTGCTAGAAAGAATGATAGGCACTGAAATCATGTCGTTTTATCGACTAAATAATGTCGTGGTGAAAATTGAGGCATTCCTTTCAAAAATTTCATCGGCTCCCGCCACCTCAAGCCAGAAGGCCAAGCCAGTGGACAAACGATCGGTGTCTAAAGAAGTGCACACCGTTGACTTCAAGGCCTTTGAGCAGCAGAAAGAAAAAGACAAAGGGGTGGCTTAGCCTCCCCTGGCCAAGCGCGTTGAGCGGCAAGAAGGCCCTTCCCTACGTGAGAAAATGAAAAGGCTATATTCATTCCCTCGAGATAAGACTCGAGTCTTGTTTGAATGGGCTACTAGATGTAATAAGATCACTCTCCTAGAGTTGAAGAGGCCGAGTGACCTCAGAGGAAAGGATGACCCTCATTTCCGCCCGTATCATCAGATGCTCGGGCATGCTATCGAGGAATGCTATGTCTTTAAAGACACTATTGAGTCTTTAATTAAGAAAGGGGAGCTGCAAATGGGGGAGTACAAAGTTGATCCCCCGCGCCCGCATGAAATGCCCACTCTAGGGGAAACAATCAACATGATGTCCTTGTACGAACAACTGCCTGAAGAAGTGGTAGAGGCCTACACTCAGCACACTTATCAGGCCTATATCATGGCACCGGTAATGGATCAAGGAAACTGGCAGACTATGCCATCAAAAATAAGAAGGAGGCCAGCGCCTCGTCATGGCCTGAGAATTCACATATGGGGTGTCACATCTCAGTCGGCTCCCCCGGCTGTGACCCCCATCTGGCATGAGACAGCTCCTCAGGTGGTCTTTAGAAGGCCCACTAGTAGCAAGAAGAAACAAACCCCCCTACAGGTGGATAAAGAAGCCAATCCGGCAGTTGAACGGCTTCAAGAAATCATTAATGGGCTAGATGAATATGAACAGCCCTAAATCTGGCCTGTCTAGCTGAAGGAATATGTCCCTTGGGAACATTTCGAATCTCTGGAATTAGCGGAAGAAGCTGAAGCTGAAGCAGAAGAACCGGGCATATGGGATGAACTCTCGCAGGAGCAACGACCGACTATAAAGGGAAAGAAAAAGAAGAATATGCCAATGAACAAAAGAAAAGGCATTGCCATATCTTGGAACACCCTTTCGACCCTGTTTGATATGGCCCAAATTTCTGAGGAGGATGATGAAGAAATATGCCTTGAGCTGGCAGAAGCAAATCAAGCTGAAGCTTCCACCTCCCAGCATGCCATCATATCCGGAAAGAAATGGGGGCGCCTTCCCCAGGTTAACCTTAACATTATGCTCCGGGGCAAATAGCCGCACCAAGTCCCCGAGCCTAAAGTTAAAGGCGTAGAAATTCCCCCTCCCTTGGGTCTCTACCCTGAACATGCGAGCCGTCGAGAGGTCCCCTCATTTGTCGAATTTCTAACATCTCAGAAGAGCAAGCAGCCATGCCCACAGCCACAATCAAAACGCAAAAATGCCCCGGCCTTACCCTCGGTGATTCCTCCTCTGATGAATAAAGACCATGCTGGCATCCCAAGCATTATTGAATTCATGCATGAGAGGGAACCAGTCAAGCTAGCACAGCAGACCCAGGCAGCACTTGAAGAAAAAGATACACCGCCTTCTGAGCCAGCTCCTCAAGCACATAATGATGCCAGGTGTAGCAAAGCTGAAGAAATGAAGTTGGCCAATGTCAGTGCTAGCAATAGAATAATGAAGTAGGTGAAGAGAATCCTTGCAAGATTCACTGTCTGGGAGATACTTTCTCTCGACGAAGAAACCAGGCAAGCTGTCATCATGGCTTTGCAAACCCTGGCACACTTTGAAAGCTATTTTGCTGAAATGCAGTCAGGGGTGGCCATGACCTTTACGGAGGAGGACATGCTTCTGCCTTCCAATAGCCACAATAGATTGCTCTACATGAGGGGCAGCTGAATGGTCTGCCGACAAGTAGGATTTTGATTGACCTAGGGGCTGTAGTGAATATACTCCCCTATCGGGTATATCAGAGACATTATTTTGATGTGCACATGATCGAGGTCAGGGATATGAGAATTGTTGGGTTCAACCAGAAGTTTGAAATTCCTATGGGCGTGGCGGAGTTCGATCTCTCACTTGGCGACTTTACTACCAAAGTGCAGTTCCATGTGATAAACTCCAACACCTTGTACAAGGCGCTACTGGGCCGACCATGGCTGCACCAAAATCAAGTGATACCCTCTACACTCCACCAGTGCATAAAGTACCCCTGGGATGGAAAAGAAGAAAGGATATTCGCTGACTTACACCCGTTCGAGGTGTTTGAATGTCACTTGCTAGATGCATCACTATATCTAGAAAAGTCGAAGAAGCTTCCTCGCCCAGCTCAGGATAAGGGGAAGAAGAAATTAGAATCTGGCGACTGGTTCCCACCACCGCCACCTGATTATGTGGCTCCTCTAGAAGTGTCACTCATCTCTGAGGAGGAAGGAGTGCTCAGAGTAATTCAGTCCAATATTTACCCCGAACTGGGGGAATCAGGACTCAAAGATTTATTTAGGAATATCAAAGTACCGCCAGGGGTCATCAAACCCATAGTAGATGAAGACTGTCAAATAGTCGAATTGCTGAAGACCTTAGAGGTCCCCAATCCTGAAGGTCAGCCCACTATGTTTTATGCAGCCGAGGAGTAGCAAGTGAAAGGGGTTGATGATTGCAAATTCCCTGAAGAGAAGCATGATCCACTTGTCCCAATTATGGGACTCCCTCACATAACTGGCCGCGTGGTTAAGTTGGCCAGGAAGCAACATATCTCCTTCTGCCAACCCTTTAGTCAGAAGAAGATGTTCAAAGAATTATGGTATCCGCCGAATATGGACAAAGAGCTACTATAGATTACTCAGTACCCAGGATTGGGGTTCACTGTAGAAGACTATTATGAAGTCGATATGCTCCCCATCTCTGCCTCGACTATTGAATATCCTCTTGAGGCAATCTATGATGAATACTTGGGGGACAATGAACCAACAGGAGCATCCATTGAGTGGAAGAGCTGCCGCCCATGACCATGACCACGTAATGAGCAAGAAGCTGCTACCTTGTGCAGGTGCTGGGAGTCCATCTCTATGGAAGCAACCATAATTTTCAATGGTGACTCATAAGAGTCAAAAGCTTAAGAAAGTCATTCTGCCCTCAAGGGCGCTCCACCTATAAGTTGGTATCCAAGCTGCACAGAATCTACACCACCAATGTCACATCCCGAGATATGCAGCGAAAATAAGTCGAGAGCGTGAACAACCGGCAAAATAAGCCTCAAGCTAGAATGACAATCAGAGCGCTAAACACATTCACACAGAAGAGTGAACACAATACCATATACTAGAATATCAACTTTATTGAATAAGTAATCAAGTTTACAATTAACGCTTGACTCTCTTTAACACAATAACTTACTAGACTCAATAAAGTGAAAAATACATCGACATGACTTTTAACTAAAAGACTCATGACACTATAACTATCTATGGCTTCTCTCTCTTGGGCTTTAATCACTCTCGGACTCGCCACTTACGTAGTCTGATTTCGAGCCACTAGAACTTCCTGAAAAGATTGGAAAAGTGGAGAATGAATGCACTCGCCCAGTAGGTATCTTTGTATCCACATGATGGCAATGTTAATGTAATTAACATTTTAGCTCTATAGAAAGGGCAATAATGAAAGTGCGATAAAACATGCGAATAAACCAAAGTAACAGCAAGTAACAAGATAATTGTAGCGAGATGAGATTTCAAGTAAATATGAGAGCATGATCAAGCAAGATTATAGTATGGCCTTTCAATAACGAGAATGCACTACCATATAACGAGAATGTACTTTTATAACCTTCAAAGGGCTATGCACTAGAAAGTCACGTAACAAGCAAGTATAATTTCATGAGATTGCCTCATAGATTTCACCCGTTTATAAAAAAAATACTCCCAGCGCAATGCGACGTCAGTAATCATCACACCCCATGGTTAATAGTATGTTTTTGGCCATCTATCGAGGGGACTAGACTAGAGCCCTTGGACACCGTCCGTGCCCGCCCTTACGTCTTCAAATTATAAATCAAGCTACTTTCATGAGAAATAATAATAAAGTCGGCCAATAACATCAAGTTCAAACAATAGTTTCATGGCAACAAAACCAAGGTAAGAACGCACCAAATTGAACATGCAAGGTCAAGAAAGAATTAATGAGAATGTCATGCTATGGGAGGAGTCTAACAGCATAATGGTACATTTTCATCATTCCATAGTTTATTAATAATGTAACGCCCGAGAAATTTTCTGGAATTTTTTTAGATTAAAATATAATTATTAGGCATTTTTGAGCTATTTAGAAGAATTAAGGATTTATTAAATCCATTTAAAGGCCCTATATTTACCAAAGGGCTAAGCCCAACTCTAATAGGCTCAAAGACCCATTTCCAAGACTTTTAGACCCAAGCCCATTAATAGAAACGTAAATTAGGTAATTTATGGATTTAAAATGGGATATACACATCAATTAGGGGATAAATGGGAGATAATACCAAAATTTGAAAATTTCGGATCTTTTGAACCCTGGCTGTCTATCGCGCGACCGCTAGACCCACCCTAGCAGTCCTTTTATGACCGCTAAGCAACCCTAGTTCCGTGAATGGAAGAAAATGTAAAAAGCTTGGATCTTTGACGATCAAATCACCTTAGATCGAAGCTACATGGCATGGAAGACTCTCTAGAACTCTCTAGGGATCAACTCTACTCCAATTTAGGACTCTATGTTCGATCTAATCCCTTAAACCCTAGGTGAACCATATAAATAGACCCTAACTTCGACACATGTGAACCCTAATGTTGGCTCACATATTTCGAAGGTAAGGAGACATCTTCTCAGGGTATTTCTTTTGAACCTTATGTTCTTCTTAGTTTTATCTAACTACCCTTAAAATTTTGTGCTAGAAGACCTAGCCGTTTAAGAGTTAGAGCCTCTGCAAGTTGCTGATACGCAACAGACTGCGCAGGAACTAGTGCGACGGTCCAGTGAAGATCAAGTACATAGAAGCCCTAATCGAGGTATTTAGGAGTTGATTCTTTAGAACTTTATGTTCCCCTTCGTATCTTCTACACACCCTCCGATTTTCATGGACTTAGGTCAAGAGGATTGGGAGAAAGAGGGACGAGAAGTTACTGGTATGGCACAGGACGTGCAGGAACTAGGGTCTACTTCCAGTCAGAAATCTAAAGTCTAGGGAACAAATCAAAGGTAGGTTATCTCATGAAAAGGCTAAATTCTTGTGTTAGGAACAAAAGCCCTCTATTACCTCCTGTCTTCATTGATTGTACATGATGAATTTGAGGTTTTATTATGACTGCGCATATAGGGTTAACATAGCATGCATAGTTCCTACCTTTAATAACGAAAAAGATAATTCTAGTTTAAATCATGGTTACCCATGCATCTATATGTCTTAGTATTATTTTATCAGGCCTTATTTACCTGTTGGCATACTTTACGATGCATTTATCTACCTTAGATTAGCATAGATCTCGATTTTATTGCTATTTACAGTAGATAGGAAGAAACGGTCTTCTTGAGACCGCTAAGCCCTGTTAAGCGGTCCTATGAGAGACCGCTAGCGCCCATGAAACGATCCTCCCAAGACCGCTTTCGTTTCCTGAGTTCTGTATTATTGTTAACCCGAAACATAATACAAAACAACCCTAATTATCATATGATAAGCCTAGCCAAGTAGTTCTTACTCCTGTTGTAAGTACAATATTCATACACTTGGTTATGTTAATTAATCATCCTAGTAGATTTCATATTCTTTATACACTTTGTACTTATTTTAAACTTATGTTACCTTCATGCCCAAAACCTATACTCTTGTATTAATGATCAAAATTTTATATGATTCATGGACTTTATAGTGATGTTTTAATTGATGTCTTTCACGATCTCACTCTTATCTTGAGTCTTTTCTTAAGTACATAGCACGTATTCCGATACGATATCATTAGATACACTTTGCACATTAAGTACACAATCTTGGACTTGTGATCCTCTCCTTTGGATATTCCTTCAACCATACTAGGTAATCTTGTTTCAAGGCCTCTATAAGACTCCGCGAGTCTGGGATTCCTACTAGGACGCCAAGCTGGTTGTACCCTCAAAAACTATTTGTCTAGAAAGCACTTTATCGGTGTTTTGGTGTTCTAGACCTTAGCGGCCCTATGGATGACCGCCAGAAGTACCTAGCGGCCATTTACTTGACCATAAAGGACGCCTAGCTCTCCTGCCTTGACCGCATGGTTCCAGTTCATTCGTTTCATCGACTCTGTTTATAAACGATCTAGTAAACGACCGCTATTCCAAGAAATGGCCCTGGCATGACCGTTACTGTCTCAACTGTCCTTAACCCAAGGTTTGACGTAAGGGTTGATTTTCCTAATGTCCTAGATGGTCTATTTGATTATCTAGAGCCTAATACCTTGTTCAAAAGTTATCTAATGAACTATGAAAGTTAATGAATGTACCGTTATGCTGCCGGATTTCTTCCGTGGCATGACCTTAACTTAAATTCTTCTTTAAACTCTCATGATCATCTTTGGTATGCTCTTACCTTGATATTTATTATCATGGAACCATAGCTTGAACTTGCTACATTATTGGCAATATTTATATTCTCGTGGAAGTAGCTTGATTTATAACTTGAAGATGTAAGAGTGGGCACGGATAGTGTCCAAGGGCTCCACTCTATTCCCCTCGGTAGAGAGCCGGAAACATACTATAAACCATGGGGTATGATGAACACTGGCGTTGCATTGTGCTAGGAGTACTTTTTTTATAAACAAGTGAAGATCCACGAGGCAATCTTGTGAAATTATATGCTTGCTAGTACATTCTTGTTACATGACTTTCTAGTGCATAGCCTTCAAGGTTATGAAAAAGTATATTCTTGTTCATGAAAGGCCAACCTTACATTCTTGTTATATTCTTGCTTAATCATATTTTCAGTCTACATGAACTCTCATATCTCACCTTGATCATATCTTGTACTTTGGTTTTATTCACATGTTTCATCGTATTTTCATGATGTATCTTTACTGTAGAGCTAAAATGTTAATTACTTAAACATTGCCTTCATGTTGATACGAAGATACCTACTGGGCATGTGTGCTTATTCCCTACTTTTTCAATCTTTTTCAGAAAATTCTAGCGGGTCGGATTCATAATATTCAAGTGGTGGATCCGAGAGTGATTGATGGTTTGAGAGAAGCCGTAGTTAGTCGAGTCAAGAGTCAATTATGTAATTTTTACTTTATTGAGTCTAGTTAGTCAAAGAATCTTTGTAAACATTTCATTATAATTCAATAAAGTTAGAATTTAAAGATTATACCCTCTTGTGTTCTCTTTTATGTATGAATAATTTGCACTCTGATTGTTATTGTCACTTGAGGCTTCTCTTGCCGACTGTTCATGTTCCCGATTAGTTCCGTTGCATAATCTCGGGACGTGATAAATAACTTAATGAATAAGATTTAGGTTACAGATAACCAGAAGATCACCTGTGAATAGAGCAAGATCAACCCTTGGGTCAGACCTCAGGTTGGACAGAAATTTGACAGAACATGGTTATGACAGGTCTGCTATCAGGAAGTAGCGATCGAGTGGGGTTTGCTATCTGGTTAGTGTATGGAAGTGAGTCGACGCAAGAAGGGAATTGGGTCGACGCAATGAACATGCTGGAGGAACGCGGTTCAGAGACATCCGCTATCATGTGGTAGCGGTCAAGTCCAAGCCGCGATCAGGAGTGGAGTTGATGCAGAAGAAGGATCAGGTCGACTCAGCCAGAAATCTGCGGACTGAACAAGGTAGCGATCATGAGCCAGTCGCTATCTGTAGGTAGTAGTGACCTACTGGCCGCGATATTGACAGTTCATAGAAAATGTAGCAATCAAGAAGTGCTCTAGACTCTGGGTTTTGATGGTACAACCAGCTCGGAATCCTAGTGGAAATCCCATGCTCGTAGAGTCTTACGGAGATCTTGAAACAAGATAACCTAGTCCGACAGAAGGAATATCTGACGGAGAGGCTCTCAAGTCCAAGAAAAATTTCCTATCAAGTGCATGTGAACTAATAGTGTCATACCGGAGTACGGGCTATGTGTAAGTAACAAGAAAACAGAAAATAAGATGAGAAGGGAATGTGCTAAAACATAAATCTCCCTGTAATCAATGTGAAAATTCCTTTATGTACAAACTATATAAGGTTTGGCATGAAATTAACATATAATGAAGCTAAGCTTTAAAATACATGCTACACTAACTATGGAGTCATGACATGATCAGGAACGTAAATAAATGAAATATACCATGATTTCTATCACATATAATAGGGCATGAACAAGGTTTGATCCAGTTACAGAACCCAAATCGTGGTTTATCGAGGACCGCTACTTGAAGGTAGTGGTCTCTGCAGGACCGCCATTTGTCTGTCTCCAAACAGAAGCAAAGCTCGACATGCAGAGCCTATTTCTAAGGCAATTAATGATGAGAACTAATAGAAACCTAGTAGGGGAAGCATGCTATCATAAAAATAATGTATAAAAACATGTATAATTATAAGAAAGTTATTTAGATTTAAGTTAAGGTTACATGGACAACATGCAGTAAAAATCCTATTCCGTAATCATGAAAAAACACAAAATTCTATGTGTCTAATGCCTGGAATCGAGCAAGGCTAAAGGGCTTTGACTCCTATCAAGTTGTTTAAGCTAATCATGAGATAACCTACCTCTGGGTTTGCTCCTACTTTGAGAATTTCTTGCCGGAAGAGGGCTCTGGTTCCTACGCGTTCTGTGTAGAAACAGCGACTTCCAACCGTCCTAGCTCCTTGACCTCTTGATCTCCTAACACGAAATTTTTGACAGAGGGTTAGAAGATACTAAAGGGAACAATAAACCCTAAAGGAAGAACTCAAAACAACATCATCTTACCTCTACTACACTTGATCAAAAACTAGGGTTCGCGCAGGTTGACACTGGGTCCAATTTATAGGGATTGGCCTAGGGCTGGGGGATTAGACCAAATTAGGAGTCCTATAGGGTGTCAATTCGATCCCCTAAGAGTCCTGGGTAAGTTTCCATGCCAGATCACATCGGATCACAGCGGATTGGGGGATAGAAATCCAAGTTTCCCAGTGTTTCTACCTTTCCGTTTATGGAACCAGGTATCAGTCGATGGAGGACCGCGATATGCAGGTCACGGTCGAGTGATAGACCACGACTTGCCCGCTTTTCTTCAAAATTTTAGTTTTATGCAAACTCCTTTCTAATTATCTCCTAACTCCTTTGTTTATCCATCTTAATTAGAGAAATATTCTCACGACTCTGGGGTTTGGGCTTGGGCCAACATGCTAAATTCGAGGATTTAAGGCCCATTTTAAGTGGGCTAAATTGTCTATTAGTAGTTGGGCCTTTAATAAAAAGGTTAATAATGCAATAACACATTAATTGATCTATTTAAGTCTTTTAAGCCTATTAATTGCTTAAATAATTTATTTAATTTCTAAAAATTTAGATAATTACCAGAGAATTTTTAGGGGTGCTACACCCTCTCCCACTTAAAAAAGAAATTTGTCCCCAAATTCATTGCATGAGATTTGTGAGGGGTGCAGTATTCTCATAATTAAACAATTCCGGGTATTAAATGAGACCAAAAACCGGATGCAAAATAGGTTAGGGTATGATGTGCTCGGCACCCGTCGTTTAAAAATGTCGTGCCATACAAATTTCAAAATTTATAAAACCGCACTCACTCACTTTATTGATTTTGGAAATACGAGTACAGTGGTAAATACGGGTCGATCCCACGAGGAAAGAAAATCTTTATAGATCAAGTTGGAAAATATCCTTATGTTTTGAAAACTAATTTTTATCTTTTGAGTGAGATTAAAACTAAAGGAACTTAAATTGCAAGAAAACTTAACTAAAGAATATGAGATGAGTAAAGAAGAGAAATTGGAATAGGTAAAAAGATTAGAATTTCAAAACTTTATATAGATGAATTTCTTATTTCTTTTAAGAGTGAAACAATGTAATGTAAAATGAAATTACAACTTTACATAACAAGAGATAAGTGATGGAAATTTTAGCCAATGGATGAAGAACACCGTCGTTTCCTCGCCAAGCCTTGGATGAAGATCGCTCCGCCTTAGAAGTCGACGCCGTGAGATGACTGGAAGATGATTAACCGCTTTGGGTGTGTGTGAAGAAAGGGAGATGGGTAGAAATAGGAACAAACACAAATTGAAAACACAACAGAATTTTATTGAAAATATGGGGTTGGAAGGAATAGAATAACTTACAATCTAAAGGGATTTAGAAGAAATGGAATAAATGAAAGTTGTAGAGAATGAAAAGATGAAGAAGTTTGATGAAAACTATAGAGACATAAAATGGGAGAAAGACAGTGAAAAACGTGAAAAATTCAAGAGCTATCGGTGCGGATGAACAGTAATATGGCAGAAATCAGAACAGTGAAAATTTAATTATAACTCTAAAACTAAGAAGAATTTGAAGAAATGGTAGAAGAAGAACGTTTAGATCGACAAGAGAAGAACAACTTTCATGAAGAACTCAGAGTAAACAAAGGACTGGAAAGGCTTCAAAATAGAAGAATACTAAAAGGTATCACCTCGGATGAACAGTAATCACGTAGAACAGCACTTAGGAAAACGGTAAATAACTTAAAAACTAGGAAGAATTGGTAGAAATAATAGAAAGAGAAATTAAAGAACACTTAAATATGAACAACGTTTGTGAAGATAAGAAAATGAAATGGATATCAGAACAATAAGTAATGGGACTAAGAAAGGACTAAATTCTGAAACTAACCATTCATTAAAATAACATCAACTTACAAAGTTTACATCAAAAGCTCTCAAAACAACACCTTCTAACTCTCCTATGTAACTCAACTAAGGCCAACAAGTAAGAACTTTAAGAACACAAAGCAACCTCTTACAATTCTTCACAACTCCCTTAGCTAACTCTCTCCTTCATTACATTTGAAACACCTTTTATAGAGTTAACATAACAACCTTTAGCCAATGTGAACATCTCTTGCCTCTTTTGTTGACAAACACAAGCCATTGCTACAATTTTTGACTTAAGATTATATGCCAACATGTGTTGCACACTTTTCCAATTTTTTCTAATTTTTTCTAATTTTTTCTAGCCTTTTTCCTCTTCCTTTCTCTTCCTTCCTCTCTCTTTCTCTCTCCTGGCCGGCCGCCTGCGCGTGTGGCGCATTGTGCCGCCGCCTTTTCCTCCGCGTGCCGCCTGCCGCTTGGGCGCGGTGCGCCCGGCCTCCTGGTTCCTCCTCCACTCGTGCTTCGCGCGTTGACTACGTGTCCCCCCCTCGTCGCCCGTGCCGCCTGCGAAGGCGGGGCGAAGGGGGGGGGGCGCCTCCTGCGGCGAAACACACACACCACACACACACATATATTAGTTATATACTATATATGTATATCATATATATTATGTATATAGCTTAGAAAAAATCCTAAAAAAATATCAAATAAATTTATTTTTTTTCTATTTTTTTCTTTTCTTTTTGAACAACTCCATGGGCTTTTGGCCCAGTTCAACATATAATTTTATTTTCTTCTTTTATATTTATATTTATTTCTTGTAGCTTCCCTCGTACCGAGTGTCTGCATAAATAAGTAAAAATCGTTATTAAAATTAGTTAATTTCACAAAATTAAATATTTGACTCTAAATTAATAGTAAGTGTGATACGTGTATATTTATTATTATTTAAGCTCATAAAAAATGTGTATAACATGAATTAATATGTAAAAATACACACTTATCTGGGTAGTACCTTTAACCACGTTACCATCCCTTATAGTTTCATCACCAATGACAACATTGAGACGACCTTATTGCCTATGTCCTCCATTATTCTTTGGAGATTGCTCCTTCATGAGTGGGCAATCGGGCATCTAATGCTTCCGGCTGCCACAATCAAGACAAGCGCTGAGACGCTTACAACATTCTTCGGCC
The DNA here is from genome assembly GCA_022559845.1 of Amorphophallus konjac. Classification (NCBI taxonomy): domain Eukaryota; kingdom Viridiplantae; phylum Streptophyta; class Magnoliopsida; order Alismatales; family Araceae; genus Amorphophallus; species Amorphophallus konjac. The sequence goes on along the minus strand of CM040122.1, from coordinate 87,067,287 downwards.
GAGTGACTGAACTTCTCATAAAATGTGCAAGCATCCATGACTTGCTTCTCCTCTTCTTTGACTCTTTTATGTCTGTAGTTGCCGTTGCCATTACGTGACCTCTTCTTGTTGTTACGGGATTCATAAGTTCCCATTATACTGAATTCTTCTTCCTTTTTCTCTCTCTTATCATGTTTTCGGTTGGATTCTTCACCCTTACCCTTGAATTTCTCGACCTTCTCGAGGGTCCTTTCACATAGATGCGCCCTTTGGACCATCTCCGGATAAGTTCAGATGTTTTGGGGCCCAAGTTGCTTGACAAAGACGGGCCTCAATCTGTCCATGAATCGGTTAGCTTTGAGTAGCTCCGTGCTAACAAGATGCGGAGCATATGGTGCTAGTCTTGAGAATTGTAGCTCGTATTCCGCTACCGACATTATGCCTTGCCTTAAGGAGGCAAACTCGGCCGCCTTCCTTTCTCAGACATGTTCCAAGAAACATTTCTCACGGAAGAGCTCGAGGAACTCCTCCCACATGAGTTGTGCATTATGTAGATGGGCTGAGGTGGCCTTCCACCATGTACGGACATCCTTGTTTACTTGAAATGTAGCTAGCAGGACCTTCTCTTGGTCCGTGCATTGCATAATATTGAAGATACGACCCATCTCGTCTATCCAATTCTCTGCCTTATCAGGGTTTGACAATCCAGAGAATCGTGGAGGAATCATACTCTTAAAGTTACGATGAAGATCACCGGTGTCGGCTTGTGCGCCTGCTTGAGCTACTGTCTGGAGGGTCTGTGTATGACCCGCAACCGTTTGTTGCATGGCTTCCCAATTCGCTCAGTTAGCGGCCATTGGGAAGTAGGGTTCCTGAGAAAAATATATAATTATCATTTTATTTAGAATTTAGAGGCTTAACCTAGAGGTTAATTATTACTAGAGATCTAGCTTAACCCGGGCTCTACCCAATCTCACATGGGTTAGGAAATTCTTTCCCTAGTTCATAGGTTGGAAATCCTTAAACCTTGGACTTAACCTATGACTTGACATTATCCTAGGACTTACTTAAGCCTAGACTCTGATACCACCTTAACTATCATGTCCTGAGATATGCAGTGGAAATAAGTCGAGAGTGTGAATAGCCGGTAAAATAAGCCTCAAGCTAGAATGGCAATCAGAGCGCTAAACACATTCACACAGGAGAGTGAACACAATACCATATACTCAAATTTCAACTTTATTGAATAAGGAATCAAGTTTACAATTGACGCTTGACTCTCTTTAACACAATAATTTACTAGACTCAATAAAGTGAAAAATACGTCAACATGACTTTTAACTAAGAGACTCATGACGCTTTAACTATCTATGGCTTCTCTCTCTTGGGCTTTAATCACTCTCAGACTCGCCACTTGAGTAGTATGATTCCGAGCCACTAGAACTTCCTGAAAAGATTGGAAAAGTAGGGAATGAGCGCACTCGCCCAGTAGGTATCTTCGTATCCACATGATGGCAATGTTGAAGTAATTAACATTTTAGCTCTATAAAAAGGGCAATAATGAAAGTGTGATAAAACATGCGAATAAACCAAAGTAACAGCAAGTAACAAGATAATTGTAGTGAGATGAGATTTCAAGTAAATATGAGAGCATGATCAAGCAAGATTATTTTATGGCCTTTCAATAACGAGAATGTATTATCATGTAACGAGAATGAACTTTCATAACCTTAAAAAGGCTATGCACTAGAAAGTCATGTAACAAGCAAGTATAATTTCATGAGATTGTCTCGTGGATTTCACCCGTTTATAAAAAAAGTACTCCCAGCGCAATGCGACGCTAGTAATCATCATACCCCATGGTTAATAGTATGTTTCCGACCATCTATCGAGGGGACTAGATTGGAGCCCTTGGACGTCGTCTGTGCCTGCCCTTGCATCTTCATGTTATAAATCAAGCTACTTTCACGAGAAATAATAATAAAGTCGGCCAATAACATCAAGTTCAAACAATAGTTTCATGGCAACAAAACCAAGGTAAGAATGCACCAAATTGAACATGCAAGGTCAAGAAAGAATTAATGAGAATGTCATGCTACGGGAGGAGTCCGACAGCATAACGGTACATTTTCATCATTCCATAGTTTATTAATAACTTAATGAATAAGATTTGGGTTCTAGATAATCAGAAGATCACCTGTGAACAGAGCAAGATCAACCCTTGGGTCAAACCTCAGGTTGGACAAAAATCTGACAGAATGTGGTTGTGACAAGTTCGCTATCAGGAAGTAGCGACCGAGTGGGGTCCGCTATCTGGTCAGTGCACAGAAGTGAGTCGACGTAAGAAGGGAACTGGGTCGACGATGCTGGAAGAACGCGGTTCAGAGACAGCCGCTATCATGTGGTAGCGGTCAAGTCTAGGCTGTGATCAAGAGTGGAGTCGACGCAGAAGAAGGATTAGGTCGACTCAGCCAAAAGTCTGCTGACTGAACAAGATAGCGGTCACGGGCCAGCCGCTATCTGCAGGTAGCGGTCACCTGCTGGCCGCGATCTTGACAGTCCATAGAAAATGCAGCAATCACGAAGTGATCTCTAGACTCTGGGTTTTGATGGTACAACCAACGCGGCGTCCTAGTGGGAGTCCTAGGCTCGCGGAGTCTTACGGTGGCCTTGAAATAAGATAACCTAGTATGGCAAAAGAAATATCCGACAGAGAGGCTCTCAAGTCCAAGAAAAGTTTCCTATCAAGTGCATGTGAACTAATAGTGTCGTACCAGAGTACGGGCTATGTGTAAGTAATAGTAAAATAGAAAATAAGATGAGAAGGGAATGTGCTAAAACATAAATCTCCATGTAATCAATGTGAAAATTCCTTTATGTACAAACTACATAAGGTTTGGCATGAAATTAATTTATAAAAAAACTAAGCTTTAAAAAACATGCTACACTAACTATGGAGTCATGACATGATCAGGAACGTAAATAAATGTAATATACTATGATTTCTATCACATATAATAGGGCATGAACAAGGTTTGATCCGGTTACAGAATCTAGATCGTGGTTTATCGAGGACCGCTACTTGAAGGTGGCGGTCTCTGTCGGACCGCTATCTATCCCTCTCCAGGCAGAAGCAAAGCCCGACATGCAGAGCCTATTTCTAAGGCAATTAATGACGAGAACTAATAGAAACCAAGCAAGGGAAGCATGCTATCATGGAAATAATGTTTGAAAACATGTATAATTATCAGAAAGTTATTTAGATTTGAGTTAAGGTTACATGGACAACATGCAGTAAAAATCCTATTCCGTAATCATGGAAAAACACAAAATTCTCTGTGTCTAATGCCTGGAATCGAGCAAGGATAAATGGCTTTTACTCCTATGAAGTTGTTTAAGCTAATCATGAGATAACCTACCTCTGGGTTCGCTCCTAATTTAAGAATTTCTTACCGGAAGAGGGCTCTGGTTCCTGCGCATCCTGTGTAGAAACAACGACTTCCAACCGTCCTAGCTCCTTGACCTCTTGATCTCCTAACATGAAATTTTTGGCAGAGGGTTAGAAGATACTAAAGGGAACAATAAACCCTCAAGGAAGAACTCAAAACAACATCATCTTACAGCTGCTACGCGCGATCCAAAACTAGGGTTCGCGCAGGTTGACACTAGGTCCTATTTATATGGATTGGCCTAGGGCTGAGGGATTGGACTGAATTGGGAGTCCTATGGGGTGTTAATTCGATCCCCTAAGAGTCCTGGGTAAGTTTCCATGCGAGATCACATCGGATCACAGCGGATTGGGGGATAGAAATCTAAGTTTTTTCTTTGTTTCTGCCTTTCCATTTACGGAACCATGTAGCGATTGATGGAGGACCGCGATATGCAGGTCACGGTCGCGCGATAGACCGCGACTTGCTCGCTTTTCTCAAAATTTTAGTTGCATTCAAACTCCTTTCTAATTATCTCCTAACTCCTTTATTTATCCATCTTAATTAGGGAAATATTCCGTATCACGACTCTAGGGTTTGGGCTTGGGCCAAAAGGCTACGTTCGAGGATTTAAGGCCCATTTTAAGTGGGCTTAGTTGTCGATTAGTAGTTGGGCCATTAATAAAAAAGTTAATAATGCAATAATCCATTAATTGACCTATTTAAGTCTTTTAAGCCTATTAATTTCTTAAATAATTTATTTAATTTCCAAAAAAATTACATAATTTCCAGAGAATTTTCAGGGGTGCTACAACCAACACCAGGGTTGCTTCTCCAGCACAATCAACAGCCAACTGGCTCAGAAGGAGGCGAAACCGAAGTCTTGCCGTTAGGTAAAATAAGACAAGGATACACCTATGATGTCTTCGAAGCTGAAGAAGATGACGAGGGCTTCATCGACTTATAGTCGGCTCCCCCGGAAATAGAAGATGGCGGCCAAGCCATTGTCGATGAATTGATCAAAGTAAACCTCGACACAGAGGATGATCCCAGGCTGACTTTTCTCAGTGCCCTCTTACTACCCGAAGAGAGGGGGAAATACATAAAGCTGCTCCAAGAATTCTGAGATTGATTTGCTTGGAATTATAAAGAAATGCCAAGTCTCAGCCCTGCAGTTGCCCAGCACATACTAGCCATTGACCCTAAAGCTGAGCCGGTGAGGCAGCCTCCTCGGCGAATGAGACCGAAGCTGATAAACCAGATCTGCAAAGAGGTCGACAAACTTATAGACATCGACTTCGTGGCAGAAAATCAATACACTACAAGGTTGGCCAACATCGTGCCGGTTAAGAAGATGAACGACCAGATCAGGATTTGTGTGGATTTCTGGGATCTAAATAAAGCTTGTCCGAAGGACGATTTTCCTGTGCCCATCACCGAAGTCATGATCAATGCTACTACTGGCCATGAGGCGTTGTCGTTTATGGACGGGTGGTTTGGCTACAATCAAATCTGAATAGATGAATGTGAAAGAATTCACACAGCCTTTCGGTCACCTAAAGGGATATTCCATTATAAAAGAATGCTCTTCGGCCTCAAAAATGTCGGCGCCACCTATCAGAGGGTGATGATGAAAATATTCGAAGAGTTGCTCTATGACAAAGTCGAATGTTATATTGACGACTTAGTCGTCAAAACAAAGAAGTGGGAGGATAACTTGACTGACCTCAGAATTATATTTGAAAGGCTACGACAGTACAAGTTGAAGATGAACCCGATGAAGTGCGCTTTTGGCGTCTCCAGTGGAAAGTTCCTGGGCTTCGTCGTCAGATACAGGGGGATTGAAATAGACCCTGCCAAGATCAAAGCTATTCAGGAGCTGCCTCCTACTAAAAAGCTGATAGAACTGTGGTCATTGCAAGGCCGACTGGCCTATATTTGCATATTTATCTCCAATCTGTCCGGGGGGTGTCAGCCATTCCACAAGCCAATGATGAAGGATACACCATTCTGCTGGGGTGAAGAGTGTCAAAAAGCTTTCGACCAGCTGAAAGAATACCTGAAGACCCCGCCAGTACTGGGGGCACCTGTTAAAGGGCGGCCGCTGATTTTGTACATTGTTGCCACTGAATACTCTCTAGGGGCAATGCTGGCCCAGAATAATGATGAAGGAAAAGAACAAGCTCTCTACTACCTCAGCCGAAGATTGGTCGGGGTTGAAGGAAAATATACGCCAATTGAAAAGGTCTGCCTCGCACTAATCTTCATAGCCAAGAAGATGAGGCACTATATGCTGTCGCATGAAGTTCAGTTAATATCCAGGGCCGACCCGGTCAAATACATACTTTCCCAGCCAGTCCTAAAATGGCGATTGGGCAAATGGGTTGTCATCCTCATGGAATTTGACATTACTTATGTGCCGCGAAAGGCCATCAAAGGCTAGGCCATTGTAGATTTCTTTGTAGCACACCCAGTGCCAGAAAATTCTCTGCTGATTATGGAGCTCCCTTAAAATGAGACTCTAGAAGTGTGATGCGTGATGGGACACGACTCGACCAATTTGATGCAAACCTGGGACTCTAGCTCGCGACTCATCCCTAGTGAGGGAAACGTGCGGATCTGTGCGGTTGAGAAATCGGTAATGAGCTAGGGTGGTCAACTCTCTTTCGTGCCCGGATCTGGTCACGTGACGGGTTTCGCTCTCTCTCGGAGCGGTGATTGAAATTATTTAACAAGCTAAATGAACCTATCACATGCAAGCAGCGGCATATAGAAATATACGAAGTAAGCAAAATGCCGAGTGAGGGAGTGAAACCATACCTCCACGCTCCGGGCGTGGGGAAGGCAACCCCGGCCAAGACTCGTACTCCTAGTATAAATGAATTAACAATAATTACAGAAATGTAATTCACTGCCTACTCTACACAGGGAGGTAAAGGGCTATAATGGAGAGCCAGGAGTATCAAGCTCGAGTTGACGGGGGGCTTTTTGGGCAGCTTCGACGGTTCCGACACGCTGCTACTCGGTGCTATAGCTTGCTGTCCCGAATCTATTCTGCTGTTTCAGAACTGCGCGACTCGACAGAATAATTACTACAATCAGCTACAACGTCGGATCGACGTGAAACCAGCGCCATTGCGAAGATCTCTTGTAGATCTACGACCACCTGGTGTTACAAGAATTTTCCTGTCTCTATATTTTCTTTGATAGAATTTGTAACAGACGGACTTACAGACTCAGAACTGACTGGGCAGACTGGGATCTGCCTGAAAACGTGATTTGACCAAAGGGCAAATGGTGGAATTTGGACTTGAAAATTTTATGACTGAGAGATTGGGAAGTGTGGGTGACGCACAATTTGTTTGGTAATTTTTTGAGGTGGTTTATAGGGTGGAATGGATTTTATGGTGGAAGTGGTCAGATCTGGACTGCAGAGGATAGAATAGAATCCGAATTTTACAGAGGTTTTTAAGTGGGGTAAACAAACTCCTAAAATCATGAAATAAATTGTGGAGAAGGTATTTGGTAGACAGAAGTTCTAGTCTAAATTTTAGATCGATCTAAAATTGGAAAGGGGATCAAAAAGGTGAAGAGGTGGGCTAGTGGAACACAGATCTGCACATGGACAGATTGTGTAGACAGGGGGATTTTAAATGGACGGGGGGCAAACAAAGGGGGAATGACTTGAAAATTTTTGTGGAGAGTGTGCACAATGAGGGGAACTTACCCTCCAATTTTCAGCTCGATCAGATCTCTAGATTAGGAGATAAAATTTGGGCTTGAGGCTACTATCCCGAGGTGGACAGATCGGAGATGACGAGGCGGTAGTGGTGCGACGGCGGCGGCGGCGGCGGTGGCGGCGATGCTGAGCTTCTCACCCAGTAGAGGACTGATATAGAGGTATCCCACCTGAAGAAGAAGATGCTATCTCAGCTGCAAGGGGGTGGGAATAGAGAGGGGGGCTGTGCCCTAGGGTTCTCCAAGAGAAAACTCTAATTTTCATTCAATTAATCTTCATTAACCTTACAAATGACACTATACACATGCTTATATAGATAATGACATGGGGAGAGGGGGGGGCGCAGCCAAGAGAGGGAGAAGGTCTTTGGTCGAAGGTGGGAGGGGAAAGATCCTTCCTCTCCTTGATTCAAGGGGAAAGGTCAACAAAAGGGGGAGGAGTCACTATCTTAGACCAAGAAAAATGGGGGGGGTGCCCTCTTTAGTCAAATGGGATTTTTCCACCTTGGTCCAAGTTCTCCCATGGACCAAAGACCAGGCCAAGTGGGCCCTAGAACCTAGGTGGACCAATGGGAAAGAAGGTGGGGGTCCCGCCGGGCCAACATGGCCTTTTTGCAAAGAAACTCACTAATTCCTAAGGACTAACCCCATGGCTTATAATGCCTTACAATTGCAATCCCATTTGACACAAGGGTATAAATGCAAACAAAATAAACAACGAAATAGTGGCCTTACTTTGATGTCCTTATCAATTCTCCCCAGGTGGGAGAAACTCGACCCCGTCGAGTAAGGGGTGCGGCTGCACATGTATCGCTCCTGGGGATTTGTCGGATGTGGACCGTGCTCTCCACCCTACCAGGTAGCGCGGGTATGCTCCACTCCTAGTAATCGTCACCTGCTCACCCTGTATATGTTCTTTATGCACACGCAGCCGTGGGGATGAAGCTTGCGGTGGACACTCCGGGGTGGGGTCATTCTCAAAGGGAGGAGACGGCTCAAAGACTCACTAAGAATCACCGCTGGGTCCCTGAAGGTGACTAGATCCGAGGCTTTGAAAGTAGAGCTGATCCCAAATTCCGACAAGTCTACAACGTACGCATGAGATCTGATTTGCCTCACACTCGAAAGGGACTGACACTTGCGAGCTTGCATTAGATCGACTCGTATGCAGACTCGCACAGACTGTACGAAACAAAGACTCACACATGACCCTAGGCCATACATGACCCTAGGCAAACTTAAACACTCATTGTAATACTATGATTGACGACGACGAGACACAAACACAAGGGACATACTAAGGAAGACTCGGTAAGGATGACGGACACCGTCTACGTACACTAAGTGTAAAGAAAGCCTGACCCACAACTTGATGCTGTGAGTCTCAACCCTCGTCAACCATCTCCGGTTTGAGAAGACTCGTCCTCGGATATGGAAGTGCGGGAGGATCAAGAGTCGGGTGACGGGAAGGTAATCCGGACGTGTGGTGTGAAGTACGACAAAAAGGAATTCTAGATATTATCTCTCGTACGCATGGCAGAAATCTTACCATATTACGTCAACATAGGGCGTTTACAACGGTATGATAGTCACAAGCAGTTGCGCTACCATAGGAGAGACGGTTAAAAGTAGGACGGCTAACTGCATGGGGTCGACGGATGGCACATCCACTGAGGACAAAGTGGGTGGGACAGATAGCTTCGGGATGACCAGTGGGGTTGGGGTGGCTGACAGACCTTTGCCCTCTAGGTGCACTATGGGTTTGATCTCTAACCCCTCAACCTCAGCGAGGTACTCCTCGGCCAACTCATGGTAAGCCTCATTACTCACTAGAGTAATCCCGGGTGGGGCATCCTCCAAATGTGTGTCTTCTAAGATAGGTGAACGTGAAGGACACTGGTCAGGGAAGTGGCTACTCTCACTAGAGGAGGTTGGCTCTGGGATAGGTGGCGGGCGTGAGTCCGGAGGCGGAACGGGCCGCTGGGGGTGGGTGGCTGGTGACACGGAGGTGGTCGGCGGAATGCCGTCATGGAAGACGAACTTGCCGGGTAGGTGAGGTGGGTGTAAGGTGCAGGTCCTCCTATCTCGGTCAAAGGTCGCTCTCCTCTCTTCCAACCATTTTTTCTCTAAAATGATGCATGGACCAGCAAGTGTGTTGACCTTGCACCATGCTCCATTGTCATAAAGAACGGGGCCGAACCTCCATTGAAACTCTACGAATGCTAAGCCACCATTGAGAACAATCTCCCCGGTCTTAGAGAGAGACTCAACTATGTCCTGTGAGACACAGTTAGATGACACCCTATTGATGAAGTCGATCTCCGTATGCAACCCATTAGGTAGAATGGCAGTGGACACTATAGGCCACTGGAACGACTCGGTTGTCGACTTTGGGGTCGGGTCAACCAGTGGTTGAATGATAGGGGCGAGCCCTGGGGGTCGGGCCATGAGAGCCTCGAATTGGGCCACCAGGGATGACCACTTGGACGCATGGTCTCGGGGAACGGCCATGGGCTGGTGGGTAGTTTGACATGCAGACAACTGAGTGACACTCTAATGGACTAGACACAACCCTATACAACAATGTAAAGTTGGAATGTAGACTCGACTACAAACATAGACTCAACTAGTATCCGGTACGTGGCGGAGGTTTGATCTGAAGATCGCACTCACGTAAGTGTGCTCCCTTCCTAATAGGTGCAACCTATCATTCCGGGGACACCTTTTAATATACCGGAATGGAATGCAATGCAAACTTTGGACCAACTACCCTAGACTCTAACCCCCTCTGATACCAATTTGATGCTGGATGGGACACGACTCGACCGATTTGATGCAAACCTGGGACTCTAGCTCGCGACTCGTCCCTAGCGAGGGAAACATGCGGATGTGCGCGGTTGAGAAACCGGCAATGAGCTATGGTGGTCAACTCTCTTTCGTGCCCAGATCGGGTCACGGGATAGGTTTCGCTCTCTCTCGAAGCGGTGATTGAAATTATTTAACGAGCTAGATTAACCTATCACGTGCAAGTAGCGGCATATAGAAATATACGAAGTAAGTAAAATGCTGAGTGAGGGAGTGGAAACGATACCTCCACGCTACGGGCATGGGGAAGGCGACCCCGGCCAAGACTCGTACTCCTGGTACAAATGAATTAACAATAATTACAAAAATGTAATTCACTGCCCACTCCACGAAGGGAGGTAAAGGGCTACAAGTGTGACCCGGGAGTATCAAGCTCGGGTTGACGAGCGGCTTTTTGGGCAGCTTCGACGGTTCCGATGCGTTGCTACTTGGTGCTACAACTTGCTGTCCCGAATCTATTCTGCTATTTCAGAACTGCGCGACTCGGTAGAAATAATTATTGTAATCAGCTGCGACGTCGGATCGACGCGAACCAGCGCCGTTGCTCTCTTACAGATCTACGACCACCTGGTGTTACAGGAATTTTCTTGTCTCTGTATTTTCTTTGATAGAATTTGTAACAGACAGACTTACAGACTCAGAACTGATTGGGCAGACTGGGATCTGCCTGAAAACGTGATTTGACCAAAGGGCAAACGGTGGAATTTGGACTTAAAAATTTTATGACTGAGAGATTGGGAAGTGTGGGTGACGCACAATTTGTTTGGTAATTTTTCGAGGTGGTTTATGGGGTGGAATGGATTTCATGGTGGAAGTGGTCAGATCTAGACTGCAAAGGACAGAACAGAATCTGAATTTTACAGAGGTTTTTAAGTGGGGTAAACAAACTCCTAAAATCATGAAATAAATTTTTGAGAAGGTATTTGGTGGACAGAAGTTCCAGTCTAAATTTCAGATTGATTTGAAATTGGAAAGGGGATCAAAAAGGTGAAGAGGTGGGCTGCTAGAACACAGATCTACACAGGGACAGATTGTGTAGACAAGGGGATTTTAAATGGACGGGTGGGCAAACAAAAGGGGAATGACTTGAAAATTTTTTTGGAGAGTGTGCACAATGAGGGGAACTCACCCTCCAATTTTAAGCTCGATAAGATCTCTAGATTAGGAGATAAATTTCGGGCTTGAGGCTACTATCCCGAGGTGGACAGATCGGAGACGATGAGGTGGTGGTGGTGTGACGGCGGCTCGATGGCGGCGGTGGCGGCGGTGCTGAGCTTCTCACCAGGTAGAGGACTGATATGAAGGTATCACACCTCAAGAAGAAGATGCTATCTCAGCTGCAAGGGGGTGGGAAGAGAGAGGGGGGCTGCGCCCTAGGGTTCTCCAAGAGAAAACTTTGATTTTCATTCAATTAATCTTCATTAACCTTACAAATGACACTATACACATGCTTATATAGATAATGACATGGGGAGAGGGGGGGGCGTAGCCAAGAGAGGGGGAAGGTCTTTGGTCGAAGGTGGGAGCGGAAAGATCCTTCCTCTCCTTGATTCAAGGGGAAAGGTCAACAAAAGGGGGAGGAGTCACTATCTTAGTCCAAGAAAAAGGGGGGGTGCCCTCTTTAGTCAAATGGGATTTTTCCTCCTTGGTCCAAGTCCTCCTATGGACCAAAGACAAGGCCAAGTGGGCCCTAGAACCTAGGTGGATCAATGGGAAAGAAGGTGGGGGTCCCACCAGGCCAACATGGCCTTTTTGCAAAGAAACCCACTAATTCCTAAGGACTAACCCCATGGCTTATAATGCCTTACAATTGCAAACCCATTTGACACAAGGGTATAAATGCAAATAAAATAAACAAAGAAATAGTGGCCTTGATTTGATGTCCACATCAAAGTGGAACAACTCCAGCAGGCCACCTGGTTGCTATACTTCAATGGGGCTTCAAGAACGGAAACATCCCCGTCAGGACAAACAAGAATAAGTGCAGGGGCAGGCATCATCCTCAAATCCCCTGAAGGAGAAGTGCTGCATACCTCTTGCTCTATCAACAAAGCCTGCACAAAAAATGAGGCAGAATATGAAGCTATAATTATCGGTAACCAGGTTGCTCTCTATATGGAGATCCGAATGCTGCAAGTGTTTGGGGATTCAATGTTAATCGTCAAATAAATCTAGGGACAATTCGAGGTCCAAAAACCTGAATTACTCCCCTACCACGCCAAGGCGATGCAACTCATGGGGCAATTCTACTTTATTGAAATAAACCATGTCGGTCGAGGCCAAAATACATAGGCTGATGCATTAGCAAAGCTGGCAAGCTCACTAGCAACCCCGTCGAATAAATCACTCAACATACGGGTGATAAACCGATGCCAGGTCCCCAGCATGATAGAAGAAGAGCCAGGTGAAGAAGAACCTGAAATAGCAACCGTAGAACTGATTGATTTACCCAACTGGAGAGAGCCCCTCATGTAATGGTTTAAACACCAGCAGCTACCCAAGCAGAGGGAAGAAAAGATTAGGCTAGTCAGGATGAAGGATTCCTACGAAGTCAGGAATGGAATTTTATGCCGAATTATGGGAGATGCCAGAAAGAAAATACTGCTCCGATGCCTCTCCATGGAGGAGGCCTGAAGAGTCATGAAAGAAATTTATGCTGGGTCAGTTGGAGCGCACCAGGCTGGGCCGAAGATGAAGATCGAGATTAAAAAGTTGGGCTATTATTTGCTGACAATGTTTAATGACTGCTGCAAGTATGCTCAGTCGTGTCAAAAGTGCCAAGAGCACGCAACGGTCCCCAGGAGGCTCCCAACACAGCTACATCTAACAGTGCCTAGCTGGCCTTTTGCCCAATGGGGAACGGATGTCATGGGCCCATTGCCCACCTCCTCTTTAGGATGTAAATATATCTTGGCAGTGATAGATTATTTCTCCTGTTGGGCGGAAGTATTAGCCCTTAAAGAACTAACAGGAGAAATCGTAGCACGATTTATCCAATGAAACATAATATTCCGATTCGACATCCCCAACCGAATCGTGTCGGACAACGAAAGCCACTTCCGGAATCAAAAGGTCTATAGGCTGGCTGAAAAATATAAGATTGACTAGAGAACATCTACTCCGTACAACCTGCATGCAAATGGGTTGGCTGAAGCCTTTAATAAAACTCTCTGCAGTCTCCTGGCAAAGACTGTCAGTTCTAGTAAGAAGGATTGAGAAGATAAGATGTACGAGGCGCTGTGGGCATACCGTACCATTTATAAAACTCCAACAGGCTACTCACCCTTCTCATTGGTATACGGCTCAGAGGCAGTCGTCCCCATCGAGCTGGAGGTACTCTCATTACGGGTTGCAATCCAGCATAAATTGGTTGAAGATGGCCGAACAAACACATAGCGAAGACTGGAAGAGCCCTCCAACCTGGAAGGGAAGCGACTCTAGGCTCAGCAAAACATACAGGTCTATCAGGCCCGCATATCCCGCGCCTTCGACAAGCTTGTCAAAGGGAGTGAATTCAAGAAAGGCGACCTCGTTATGGTCAAAAGAAGAGAGGTCATGGCTACCAACCCTAAAGGTAAATTAAATGAAAATTGGCTTGGGCCTTATGTCGTCTAATAACCACTAACATTCGTTGTCAAAAATGCCATGCCATAATTTAAAATATAACCACACTGACTCACTTAAAAAGATTTGAATTAGAGTAAAGTGGTAAGAACGGGTCGATCCCACGGAGAAGAAATATTTTTAATTAAGTATGATGAAAAATCCCTATATTTGAAATATCCAAATTTTGAGTGAGATTGAAAAAAAAATAAGATTGTTTGAAATTAAAACTATCTAAAGAAGATGAGAGGGTTAAGGAGAGAAATTGGAAAGAGAGGGAGAAAAGAGATCAAAATTTGCCAAAAGATGAATTTTATTGCTAAAGGAATGAAAATTACAATCTATGAAAGTTGACAATTACAACTTACAAATAAAAGAGAAAGGGAAGAAATAAGAGCTGGGAAATTAGGATGAAGAATGCCGCCGTCTCCTTGCCGAGCCGTTGAGTGAACCCACTCTGCCATGGAGATAGACGCCGCCGAGAGGACCGAAGGAAGAATCTCCGCCAAAGGGATTTAGATGAATAATGGACAAGGGAGAAATAGATAGAAGAGAGGAAGAAGAAAAGTTAAACAAGTGTGTGCGTGAGTGTGTTGTTAAAAGAGAGTGAATTGAGAAAGAGGAAGGTGAGGCACGGGAAGAAGAAAAACATAGTAAAAATAAAGTTAAAACATAGACTAAGAAGAAAGAAAACAACTTGAAAATGATAGAGATTTAGAGGATGTGGAAGAAGAGAAAGTTAAAGAGTTTGAGGAGATAAAGAAGATTGATAAAGAACGTAGAGGGAGATGAGGATCAGAAGAGTGTAAAAACTAGAAGAGAAGAACTGTGAAAACTAGAAAATTGAATAGTAAAAAGTGCAGCATCGTGCTTTAAAAATCAGAGAATAGGTTGAAAACAGAGGAGAATTAGAGTAAGAGGTAGAAGAAAAAATTGTAGAGAATTTAAAAATGAAGAAGATTGCAGAAGAAAGTAAATTGAAAAGATGAGCAGGAAAGCATGTAAAAGATCAAGGATCTTCCTCTAGTGGCTCTCGGGTAGCTTTTTATAGGGCACATAGAACCTTTCACGATTAGCGACTACAGATTAGCTCAAAACTTGATTTTATAGCATCAATATCTTGCTCAAACAGGACCTCCTTCCATGGATAGAGTCCTACTTGCTTCAATCAAGGGAAGATAACTCAAAACATAGCAAGCCATAGCATCCGTTTCCGTTTCTGTCTCTAAAAGAAATGGCGTCCAACCTTGTGGGCGCACATTAAAATAGCGACTTCCATAGTGGTCGCTCATTATTGTTTCCTTATTTTGATATTTTCTCTTTTTTTCCATAAATCAAAGAATTAGCGACTGTGCAGACAGTCGCCTTTTCTTTTTCCATTTTTCTTCCTTTTCCTTCTGATTTTTCGTATAATTAAATGAGCGGCTGCTTGAATGGTCGCACATTCTTTTCCAAAGAAATTGTGCCTGCGTCAACGGTCGCTAATTCTTCTTATTTTCCTGCTTTTCTTCCTTTTTCTATTTTCATCAAATGAAATAGCACCTGTTCATGTAGTCGCTAATTCTTTTTTTTCTTTTTTCTTCTTTTTTCGGTCAAACAAATGGGCGCCCGGTTGCTCAGTCACTCATTCTTTTTTTCATAAAAATGCACAAAAATGGCGTCTGATTCACCGATCGCTATTTCTTGAAAATTCAAAAAATTCAAATAATCAACATATTTCATCCAAAAATAGATTTAAAATAATTGTGTAATTTCTTAAATATTTCTCGTATGGTCATTTTGGCTTAGAAAGATGATAAAATACGTGCAGACTCAAATTACTTGTGAGAATGAAATTAACTGCTCATGTCGCATAACTTTATTCATTTATTGCTCAAAGATGATAAATGTGATGCAACTTATGATATAAAATATAGCAGTTATCACCGCCCCCCTAACTTACTCATTGCTAGTCCCTTAGTAATGCAAATAAATTAAAATTCATGACCAACAAGAGTTTGCAAAGTCCAAACTTTCATAGCCAGCTTTCCCTTCACAAAATCAACCAAAGATTAGGAATCCAGAATCATTAATGCACACTAGCCTTAGTTTGGACATTAAAGTACATGATCAAGAATTCAAATCAAAGTTCAATAGCACATGTGCATGTGTAAAACTAAATCCATAATATAGATAATTGCATCCCTCATTTACTATTCCGAATAAGTGCCTTGCCACCCTGCACCTCCTAGATTAAAGTATTAAGCATATTTTGTCTGCCTCATTACTTTGTCCCTTTGGTATCTTTTTTTTTCTTACTCACATGATGCTGCACTACCCCTCACTATTTAACACGAACCTCGACTCTTGCCTTAGGAGAAGTAAGCCCGGTTATATAGATCAAGGTTCCCTCTTCCTTTTAATGCGAACCTCAACACGTCTTAAGTGAAGTAGGCCCGGTTACTAAGAATTGGGGTATTTTTCATGGTGTTCCTTTTTTTTTCATTGTTGTGCCATTTTCACTTATTTGATAGATAACTTAGCAGAAAGCTTGAAAATATCTCTTTCTTGAGAAGTGCAGAATATCATACACCATACCCAAACAGAGTAGAGGCCTGTCCTATTTGTTTCATTAGCATGCAATTTGAATTTCTTTTCTTTTGAAGTGCACATGAACTTTAAAGGGATTCTTATATCAGTTTTTCATGGCTATATGCATCATAAAACTCAAAGTGGGGTTCTATTTTATGCAATAGTTTTCCTTCATCCTTCTCTCTAGTCTTTTCTATTCTAGAATTACTTTCAATTAAAGCATGAATCATAAAACTCAAAGTGGGGTTTTATTTTATGCAAAAATGTAAGATTTTTTTGTCAGGTTGTACTATATGCATCATGAAATTTTCTCTCCCCCCAACTTGAATGACATTGTCCTCAATGGCATATGCAATAGAAAGTAATAGAACAATGTGACAAAGAAATGTTGCTGAGATGGAAGGATACAACCTGGCATGCGAGGCGAAACCACCATTATATAGATAGCGACAACTTCTTCTCCTTGGCCTATCTACTAAAAGAAAAAATTAAAAATAAAGTATTAAATAACAAAGAACCTTGGGTTGCCTCCTAGAAGCGCTAAATTTTTCATCTTCAGTCAGACGCATGCAAGCTCACGAAGATTTTATTCCAGATCACTTAGAGCAATGGATTCTTTTTGCAACTGATCATTTTCCAAATAAGGTTTCAATCTTTGACCGTTAACAGTAAAAATATGACCATTAGTAGGATTCAAAATTTTGACAGCACCATGGTCAAAAGCTTTAACGACAACAAACGGTTCATCCCATTTGGATTTGAGTTTATCGGGGAACAAGCGCAGCCTAGAATTAAAAAGCCAAACCTTCTGATTAACAGAAAAAGTTTCCTGTGAATATGCTTATCGTGAAATGCCTTAGTTTTAGCTTTATAAATCTTTGAATTTTCATAGGCTTCATTTCTTAGTTCCTCCAGTTCATTGAGTTGTAGAGCTCTTTGGGACCCAGCTTGAGTCAGATCAAAATTGACTTGTATAATTGCCCAATATGCTCTATGTTCCAGCTTTACAGGTAAGTGGCAGGCTTTTCCAAAAATGAGGCGGTATGGGAAGATGGCAATGGGAGTCTTAAATGCAGTTCTATAGGCCCATAATGCATCGTCTACTCTCTCGGACCAGTCTTTCCTATCTAGCCTAACTGTCTTATGCAGAATGTTCTTAATCTCCCTATTGGATACTTCAACCTGGCCACCAGTTTGGGGATGATAGGGGGTGGCTTATGATTGATGCCATATTTATGAAGCAAAGCTCGAAATTGAGAATTCGTGAAGTGAGAACCCTCATCACTAATGATAGGTCTAGGATAACCAAATCTAGAAAAGATGTTCTTCTTTACAAACTTTATCACCACCTTGTGATCATTGGTCCTAGTGGCTATAGCTTCAATCCACTTCGAAACATAGTCTAACACCACCAAAATATATTCATTGCCAAATGAAGGTGAAAATGGTCCCATAAAGTCTATACCCCAAACATCAACGATTTCTACTACCAGAATGGGACTGAGCGGCATCATATCTATTTTTGAATTGTTACCCACTGTTTGACATCTCAAACAAGTTTATGAAAATTCATAAGTATCCTTAAATAATGTGGGCCAATAAAATCATTTGTAATACTTTAGCCACAGTCTTTTTTCCTGAAAAGTGTCCCCCACAAGCAAGATTATGACAAAAATTCAGAACAGATTGTTGCACCTCCTCGGGGACACATCTTCTTATTAATTGATCTGGACCCATATGAAACAGCTTTGGGTCCTCCCAAAAGTAGTACTTAACCTTCGAAAAGAATCAATCCTTCTCCTGCCTAGACCACCCTCTCGAAATTTGTTCTACTGCCAGGTAATTGACTATGTGAGCATACCAGGGGGTTGAGGTGTGAGAGATGGAAAGAATTTGCTCATCGGGGAAGGAATCAGACATAGGAGTACTTTCAGGAATCACAATCCTAGACAAGTGATCAGTAACAACATTCTCCAACCCCTTCTTGTCTCTGATTTCTAAATCATACTCTTGTAGCAACAGAATCCACCGAATGAGATAGGGTTTGGCTTCCTTCTTAGATAGCAGAAATTTTAAAGCTGAGTGATCGGAATAAACAATGACTTTTGCCCCTAACAGATATGATCAAAATTTTTCAAGGGCGAAAATAACAGCAAGCAATTCTTTCTCCATGGTGGTATAGTTCAATTGTGCATCGGCGAGGGTGCGGCTCGCATAGTAGATCACCACGGGCTTCTTATCGACTCTCTGACCCAGGACAGCTCCAACAACGTAATCTGAAGCATCACACATGATTTCAAAAGGAAGCAACCAATTTGGAGATTAAAGAATCGGAGTTTGAGTGAGGGCCGCTTTCAAGGAAGTGAATGCCTCTAAACATGAGTCATCTAAGTTAAAGGGAGTGTCCTTGGATAGCAATTGTGTGAGAGGACGAGCGATGATGGAAACGTTTTTGATGAATCTGTGATAAAATCCAGCATGGCCAAGAAAAGATCGAATATGTTTAACAGAAGAAGGAGGAGGAAGATTGGAAATCAAATCAACCTTGGCTTTATCAACCTCTATTCCTCTCTCTGAAACAACATGGTCTAAAACTATTCCTTCTCTTACCATAAAATGGCTTTATCAACCTCTATTCCTCTCTCTAAAATCAACATTCTAAAACTATCCCAACTCAACACGAGATTTGAATCAATGCACCTTTTCAACACATGAGTTAAATTCTCCAAGCAACTTTCAAAAGAGTCACCAAACACATAAAAGTCATCCATAAACACTTCCAAACATTCTTCCACCATTTCAGAAAAGATAGACATCATGCATTGCTGAAAGATGGCTGGGGCATTGCACAGCCCAAATGGCATTCTTCTAAAAGCAGACGTGCCATAAGGGCACGTGAACGTTGTCTTCTCTTGATCTTCCGTGTAAATAGCAACCTAGTTGTGCTCGGAATAGCCATCCAAAAAGTAAAAATACTTGTGCCCTGCCAGTTTTTCCAAAATTTGATCTGCAAACGGGAGTGGGAAGTGATCTTTCTTTGTAACTGAATTTAATTTTCTGTAGTCAATGCAGACTCTCCACCCCGTTTGTAATCGTGTAGGTACTTCTCCTTTCTCATTTGTTACAACTTTCAACCCTGACTTCTTGGGAACAACTTGAGTTGGACTGACCCACTTGCTCTTAGAAATGGGATATATGATCCTGGCATCCAACCACTTCACTACCTCCTTCTTGACCACCTCCTTCACATTTGGATTCAGCCGACGCTGCATCTCTATGATCGGCTTGGCATTATCCTCCAAGTAAATGTAATGCATATACACATCCGGACTAATACCCTTCAAATCTGTCACTGACCAACCTATCGCCCCGTTGTGCTCCTGAAGAATGTCTAGGAGTTGGGATTCGTGAGCAGATGTGAGGTTGGAAGCAATGATTACGGGCAGAGTTTGGTTAGGACCTAGATAAGCATACATCAAAGAATCCGGCAGAGGTTTCAATTCTAGCATGGACGGTTGATCCAAAGATGGAAGAATCGGTTCAGCTTGCAACGGAGGGAGTGGCTCTACTGTAGAGTAGGGTGCGGAAGAGAATAAAGAACCCTGCAGTATGCTACCCTCTTGTAGACATTCCTCTTTAACTTTCGGGCTTTCTTCAATCAATTCCTCAATGACATCAATTGTGTTACATTCCTCTTCATAGTTCGGGTACTGGGATGCCTTGAACACATTTAAAGAAACCTTCTCACCTCCGAAAGAAATATCCATCATTCTCGTGGCACAGTTTATATTGGCCTTCGCCGTAGCTAGAAACGATCATCCCAAAATAATTGGAGTGTGCTTTAATTCCTGGGATGTGGCCATATCCAAAGTAATGAAATATACTAGGAAATAACATTCATGCACTTTCACAATCACATCTTCCAATAGACCCCTCGGAGTCTTCACAGATCGATCCGCTAGTTGCAGGATTATAGATGTGGGCTTCAACTCCCCCAGATCAAATTGATCATATATAAAGGTGGGCAATAAATTTCCACTGGCTCCAAGGTCCAACAATGCTTTATCAAATGTAACTCCACCTATATCACATGAAATTAGAGGAGCTCTGGGGTCCTTCAACTTCTTAGGTAAATGGTTCATCACGACAACACAGACATCTTCAGATAGGCGGATCTTCTAAGTTACTGCCTTGGGTTCCCTTTTTGGAGTGCATAGCTCTTTCAGAAACTTTGCATATGCCGGCACATGTTTGATCGCATCCAAAAGTGGAATATTGATATTGACCTGTTTAAACAATTCCGCTAGCTCATCTTGGTGGACCGCCTTTTTCTTTTGAGCCTTCAATTTTAGAGCATCGGGAAAAGGGATCTCAGGAACATACTCTTGGGGACCTTTTTCATCAACCTTTGCTTTTCCTTTATCTAGCTTGTTTCCCCCCCTCCGGCTTGTTCTTTTCTTGCTCAATCACAGGCTCCTCATCTTCACTATCACTCTCCACATGGGCTTCTTGGCCCGAACTGCTACCAACTCTCCTATCCTGATATGGGTCATCTAAAACATTCCCGCTCCTAAGGGTAGATATACCCTTGCCATTCTCAAATTGAGGACCCATAGGAGGAGGAGGCTGAGGTTGGTTAGGTTGGGGAAGAATAGGAGTTGCTCTTTGAGGGAAGCCCGGTGGTTTATTTTTGGGGTTAGCCAGTGGTTGGCTAGGAAGCTGGCCGACCTCCCTCCTCATGTTATTCACAGCCAGTTATCCTATTTGGTTCTCCAACTTGGAAATAGACTGATGCTGAGTCAGAATAAGTTGTTGGAGTTGCTAGAATTTCTCATCAAAATTGGGCTGAGTAGGAGGTGGCTGATATTGGGGTTGATGAAAATGATATGGAGGGAACTACTGAAATTGGCCCTGAGAAAATTAATTTTGAGGATACGGGGCCTGAGCTTGATGGAATGGAGGTTGCTGAAATTTCTGCTGAAATGGAGAAGGATAAGAGTGATTTTGATGGGACTGACTAGGAGTTGGAAAAGATTGTTTCTGAACTGAGAGATTGGATTGGGTAGATGGACCTTGCTGAGACTTCCAAGCAAAATTGGGATGATTTCTCCAACCTGGATTGTAGGTGTTAGAATAAGGATCATAAGCAGGTTTGGACACACCCTAAGCAGCGAAGATCTGTTCTTGGATGAACGGGGGAAGCTGGGCCGCAGTGGGGTAATCAGTAACAATATGATTAGGGCTAGAACAAAGAGCACAGATTTCTTCATGACTGGGAGCTGAGAACGGTTGAGGTTGAGGAGCAAAAGGGAGAGAAGAGGAAGGTTCCTGCCTAGATAACAACTGATCTAACTTCTAGGCTACCAAATCAACCTTTTTCCATTTTCTGCGCCAACAAATCCATTTTGTTCAATTTCTGAGTCAAGGTATTTATATCCATCATGTTCTCATACTAACCTTGGCTCTTAACATCATAAAGCCCGTCCCTCTTAGAAGGCCCAATCATTCTCTCGTAGGATGAGAGCGAGGCATGACTAATAGAGTTTTCACTGAGCATTTTAAATAAATCGTAAGCCTTATCCTCGCTCTTACTCATGAATGCACCCTCACATAATGCATCCACCATCTGTCTATAATTCTCTGCCAAACCCTCATAGAATGCTTGCACAATCTGCCATCTTGATAATCTATGATGAGGGCATTTTCTTAACAAATCTTTCAGTCTATCCCACGCCTCATGGATTTTTTCTCCAGGGTTTTGTCTGAATCTAGTTATCGCTCTCCTCATGGTATTGGTTCGCCCTATGGGATAGAATTTCCTCAAAAATTCTTTTTGCATTTTCGCCAATGTGTCTATAGATCTACCCAAGGCTCCTAACCAATATTTGGCTTTATCTTTGAGGGAAATAGGAAAGAGTGTCAATTTGAGAGCATCATCTGAAAAGTTTTAGATTTTCACAGTTGAGTAAATCTAGAGGAACTCATCAAGATGTTTATAAGGGTCTTCATTGGTATTTTCATAAAAAGATAGCAACATTTGAATGGTACTAGATTTGATCTCATACTGAACCGCTTGGTTCTGGGGTGCTTGGACACAGAAGGACGGTTGGTATTGGTTTGACAAGAAATATTCCTTCATTTGCTTGGGAGTGACTTGTTGCACTTGTTGTTGATTTTAGTTCTCCATGAGGTTAAGTTGTGGATGATTTCTAGAATACACTAACTTCTCAATTTCTTCAAAGGGTCCTATCAAATGTGGGTGTATGGATCTCCTACCTTACATGCAATGCACAAGGGCCTAAAGAAAGATTGTTGTTTTTGGATTTTGTTGAAATTTTATTTTGTTTTTATGCAAATGAATTTGGTAATTAATGTAATGAATCAATCACTATATGAATGTAAAATGGTGATGATTTTTTTTATTTTTTTTATTATTTTTGAAGAAAAGAAGACTTGACACTCACTACTAAATTGGTCAACTGGCCAGGTAAGAGGTGAAGTTGTGGGAGGCTCCCCCTACTCTCGTAGGGACCTAATTAAATAACCACAAACCAGCTTGGGCGTTTGTCACTTCTAGCCTAGACACCAATTTTCTAAAATAGTAATAAATTCCAAAAGTCTTCTTTTTTTATATGTAAAACCTTCTAAGGGCAATCTAACTCCGGCGTACTTCGTGATACAACCTGTCCGGCATCTATGAGGGAATCCACGGGTACGAGGACTTATAGAGGTCTTGGAAAATGAGATTCTAATCCAAAGAGACGGAGTGCTCAATGTAGGGTCTTTTCAATTCCAAGAAGGGTGTAAGGAACCTAACTTGCCCTTGAGAAGGGGAAATAGAAGAGAAGAGAAAATATAATTTTTTTTTCAAAATAATGATGCAAGTAAATAAGAAATTAACTAAAATGCACAATGCATGTAAGAGATGCACTAAGATGATAGCATGATTTTTTTTGTTTTTGTTTTTATATTTTTTAGAGTTTTTTCCTATTTTTTTGAGATTTTTTAAAAAGAGAATAATAAAAAAACTATCAACTAAAAATAACAAATAACATACAACTCTACTACAAATTAAGACCTAAACTCATGTTTTTGAAGTTTTCTAGATTTCTGATTTTTTTGGATTTTTTTTCACAAAATTTTTAGATTTTTTTTGAGATTTTTCAAAAATTAGAAAAATAGAACCTTTTGCCACGTTTACTGACCTTTATTGACGCTTGAATTTTCTACTTTCTACTTTCTACAATAGTTTCAGACTTTCAACGACGCTTTCTGTGACAGTTTATTTTTCGAGATTTTTAGGTTCAAATATTCTCTTTTTTATTTTTTTTCTTCTGCAAAATAAAAACAGAAAAATTAGTAAAACTATATACAAATCAAACACAAGAATTTTTCATAATAAAATATCATTTTCTTCCCCGACAACGATGCCAAAAAATGATAACCATTGACATTTGTCGTCAAAAATGCCGTGCCACAAGTTAAAATATAACCGCACTCACTCACTTAAAAAGATTTTAATTAGAGTAAAGTGATAAGAATGTGTCGATCCCACGGAGAAAAATATTTTCAATTAAGCATGATGAAAAATCCCTATATTTGAAAGTTTCGAATTTTGAGTGAGATTGAAAAGAAAAATAAGATTGCTTGAAATTAAAACTATCTTAAGAAGATGAGAGGGTTAAGGAGAGAAATCGGAAAGAGAGGGAGAAAAGATAACACAAGTTGCCAAAATATGAATTTTATTGCTAAAGGAATGAAAATTACAATCCATGAAAGTTGACAATTACAACTTGCAAATAAAAGAGAAAGGAGAGAAATAAGAGCCGGGAAATTGGGATGAAGAATGCCGCCGTCTACGTGTCTAGCCTTTTAGTGAACCGCTCTACCATGGAGATAGACGCCACCGAGAGTACCGAAGGAAGAATCTCCGCCAAAGGGATTGAGATGAATAATGGAGAAGGGAGAAATAGATAGAAGAGAGGAAAAATAAAACTTAAACAAGTGTGTGCGTGAGTGTGTTGTGAAAAGAGAGTGAATAGAGAAAGAGGAAGGTGAGGCACGGGAAGAAGAAAAACATAGTAAAAATAAAGTTAAAACAGAGACTAAGAAGAAAGATGTAGCACCACGGATAAACATGACTGAAAAGCTAACCTTTCATAAATAAATAATCGTACATGAAGGCCTTATAAAAATAAACATACCTTATGAGGGTCACTATATAAATATACATACATTTGAGAGGCCCAACATCACTTAAATGCCAACACATGGATGTCGTATTGGGGGTTTTCTCTTTTTCCAACCCAAAAGGAATGGTCGCCCCTTACCAGGGCGCCATTCATCAAAATAGATCCCCTATACAAGGGCGCCATTTACCTTCAAGGGCCACCATCCCACACCATAAAGGCTAACTAATTATATACACTTGAAGGTTGCCGTTTTTATCTAAAGCCATAAAGAATGGACGCCCTCATGCAAGGGTACCATTTACATGAACAGGGCCACCCAGCTAAGGGGCGCCCCTGTACAAGGGCGCCAATTCCAATCAGACATAAGGACCCTCTTCTAGAAGGGTTTGAAGCACGAACAGCCTCTGTTTGCTGGCAACGGACCCGCAAAGCAGTAAATCAATTGCTTTGGCATTGTCAACTGAATTTCTATATAACTAACCCCTCCATAGACAAGCAGAAGCTACTGTCGTTATTTCATTGCTACAAGAGGGAATATCTCCCTTCTTTATCTTGGAAGACGTCAAGGAGCATCTTCTTCCCGCAGTCAACGTCCTACTGCAATCCTCTTGAAGCTGTGAAGTGGCTTCTTTATTATTCTGTACTTCGTAATCACGTCAAAAGGTAGGCTTTCTCAAGATCTGGCCTAACCAGTAGCTTAAATAGGGTCAACAAGCATGATTAGCTGTAGTTTAGTTCCATTTTCTATATTAGCAGTAGTTATTCCATCTTGCATATTCTATAGCCCTGATATACTTGTCTCTCGCAGTAGTTAGTTTCATAATTAGTAATCACTTACACGTAGAAAATTAATATCTATGGAACTAAACAATAAAATTAATGCATGAGTAGGATTCTGACATCCTGAAATTTTACTCTACCTGTCCATGTCCTTAATTTCTAATTCCGAGAAACTTTGAAAATGTGAACAGTAACTTGTATCTCAAACGTACCTGTCTGGTGCGAAGCGTGAGCCCAACTGAAGGGCGCCCCTGACCAGGGCACCATTTACAAATTGAAGACTCTCTGTAGAGTCTTCATTTAAATGAAGACCCTACAGAGGGGTGCCAATTATAAGAACTGAAGAAAGAATTGAAGACTCTCTACAGAGTCTTCATTTAAATGAAGACCTTACATAGGGGCGCCAATTACAAGAACTGAAGAAAGAATTGAAGACTTTCTACAGAGTCTTCATTTAAATGAAGACACTGCAGAGGGGCGCCAATTCCTTTTCCAAAAATTTATAAACACCACGTTTAGAAAATTCATATCTATAAAACTAAAACCCAATAATTCTACATGAGCATGGTTTTGAACTCCCGATAATTTTCTCTATCTACCCATGACCTTGCTTTCTGATTTCGTGAACCTACGATATTATGAATAGTGTTATGAGTCTTAAAATGTACTTGCCCGGTGCAAATACAGCCAAAAGAAATGCGCCCTAGCCAGGGACGCCAATTGTTTAAATAGTGACCCTCAAGAGGGTCGTCATTTAAATGAAGACTCTCTGAAGGGGTGCCATTTTCCTTTATATATATAAATATATATAAATTTGAAAGAAGTCCTGTCCCCCAGGCGCCAATTCTTGAAAGGATGCATGTCCCCCAGGCGCCATTTCTTAAAAGATTGGGTAACCCCCAGTCGCCAATTCCCTGAAAGAAGGGACACCCCCTGGGTGCCAATTCCTGAAAGCAGGGCTGTCCCCTGGGCGCCACTTCTTGAAAGACTGGCTAACCTCTGGGCGCCAATTCAGTGACTGTGGCAGCCTACGAGCCGCTGATTCCATTCCGACTTCCTAATTAGTCTCGTGACTTATACCGATATAACCCTAGTTCATTTTCCTGCATAATATATGTCTTTGAACTCCATTCCATGAAAAATATACCTTATGTATATCCTACAATGGTCAACCCTTGAAATTCCATATTGGCTATAAATGAGAGTTGATGTCAAAAGAAATACATAAAATGCTGTGCATGTAGGGCCCGATATGGTCCTGGGAGGAGCGCCCGAAAGTATTTGTGTCCATGGGAGTTGAATGATCACGGTGTTTAAGTATTGCACCGAAGTACTTGCTTGCTTGACTTGAGACATTCCACACTTACTCTCTCGTGACACTACTTGCTTGACTTGACTTGCGTGGCCTAGAATGGACAATACTTGACTTGCGTGGCCCGAAAAAGGGCAAAGTACTTGCTTGATTGAAAAAGTCAATTCCAGTAACACGTACTTGATATTACTTGCTTGAACATGAATTTTACTTGCTTGAACATGAATTCTCGCTTGCCTGGAAAATTGTATCGACATCTATAAAGTTCTTGATATCTTGCTTGTCAAACACTTGAAATCATGCCATACTCTCTCTATACAGTTCTTGATCTCTTATTCGTTCATCATGCATAGATATACCTATATACCTGATTTTCTTACTTGATCATCATGCATTGTTATACCCACACTGCACGTAACATGTAATGTACTTAAAGACTACTCGAACTTGAGATGTAATTCTTACTGAGCGATTCACTAATCTAGTTCATTCTAACATTTTTCGGGTAATTCGAATAGCAACATCCACATGAATGGGGATGAGACCGAGTGATGAGTGCTAGAATCACTGCCCGCTGAACTGTCGGCTAGTCACGTCTCTTGTATCTTAAGTCCTTACGTTGTACTTCCAGTTATGTTAGTTATGTCAGTCTAGTTCATCGAAGCATGTTAAGGCTTGTAGCCTAGTATTTGGATTGTAGCCTAGTATTTAGATTTGAATAATGAATGTCATGGAATAGACTTATCACCATTTGGTTAATCAGATAATTGTCATTCTAGACATTGGTATCATTTTAGAAATTAAATCTTAGTAATTATTTAGTCTTTTGTGCACTCTGTCTTTTGTCAAAAAAAAATGTATACTGCTATGATTGAATGGTTCTATATAAGCTGGCCACGACCTCGGGTATCTTCCGCGCTCGGGGCGTCACAGTCTTTGTGATATCAGAGCCTAGGATTTCAACCCTAGAAAATTAGAGGTCACAATTGAAATCTAGGAAAAACCCAAGTCTAAGGATAGGTTTACACCTTATACCCGGTGAGATGGGTAGAGCCATGGGTTAAGTTCTATAATGACATTTGACCTTATAAATTAAACATGATACTTAGTACACTTAAATTCTTTTGTAGGATTATATAGCCGCTGAAAGAGCACAATGGCTCGAGATGTAGCGCAACGTGTATGGTCTAATGCAGGCACTACAGAAGTGGCGTAAGGCGAAACTAGCCATGGAGCTGGCGATCTCCATAGGGGTTTCCGCAACATGAACCCACCAAGGTTCACGGGTTCGTATGATCCCGAGGATTCCGAGAAATGGCTAAAGGAAATCGAAAGGATTTTCCGTGTAATGCAATGCACGGATTAAGAAAAGGTTATACTGGCCACATTCCAACTAGAGCGGGACGCTCAGTGTTGGTGGGAATCTGTAGAAGCAACATTGCCTGGTAACCATGTAACATGAGATGAGTTTGTTGGACATTACAACAACAAGTACTTCTTCGACCACATTAAGGAGAAGAAGGCCGCAGAATTTATCACACTAAAACAACGGACCCTGAAAGTGGCCGAGTATGAGGCCCAATTCTCAAGATTGTTCAGGTATGCACCCCACTTGGTGTGTACGAAAAAGATGAAGGCGAGAAGGTTCCTCAACGGGCTTCGGCACCACTTTATTACACAACTTGCACCGATGGACATCCAAGTCTATTCGGAGATGGTTCAGTGTGCCCAATTGCTAGAAGACGCCACCGAATTATCTAAAAGAATCCGAGGAAAGGACAAGAAGGAACCCATCACAGGCCCGAAAAATTTCAAATCATCATTCAACAAGAAGCGATTCTTCAATGGAGGGGAGTCCTCCAAGGGAAAGAGATTTCAGAAGAATGATAAGCCTTTCTCCACCACTACACCTTCTAAGGAAATTTGTAAGTACTGTGACAAAGTCGGCCATAAGACCGAGGAATGTTGGAGGAAACTAGGAGCCTGTCTCCGATGTGGAAGCCGTGAATATCGAATTCCTGATTGCCCATTGATGAATGAGCAATCCACTAAAGACGAGAAGTGTCCGACAAAGAAACAAGGCCATCTGCAAGCTCTCCAAGAGACGGAACTAACAGAGGGTGGAATTATGGAAGGTACTCTAACTATTTGTTCTAAAATTGCACAAGTTTTATTTGATACTGGAGCAACTCATTCATTCATTTCTAAGAAATTCGCTGCTTCATTTTTCAAGAAACCTGAACTGTTAGATTTGGTCATATCTACACCTCTTGGGAACGAGTCTGATATCACTTATCACTACCCAAACTGCGAAGTTATGGTTAAAGAAAACACTCTACCTGCCAACCTGATATGCCTAGATATGAAAGGATATGATGTCATACTAGGTGCCGACTGGTTGTCCACCCACCAAGCAACTGTAGATTGTCGACATGGCAAGGTAACTTTCGTGCATTTCCTAGAGCTGGTTTACACTAGCCCTCGAAATAGATCACCTCTTATCTCAGCTCTCCGAGCTAGCAAACTCATAAGTAAAGAATGTATGGCTTTCATAGCAATTTTGACTGCCATGGAAGTCGATGAGTCTAAACTTGAAGACATCCGTGTAGTTCGGGATTTTCCCGACGTTTTTCCAGAAGAATTGCCTGGCTTAGTCCCGGAGTGGGAAGTGTCCTTCACAATCGACCTTGTCCATGGTGCTGGTCTTGTTTCCAAGGCACCTTACAGAATGTCCCACGCTGAGCTCAAGGAGCTAAAAGAGTAGTTAATGGAGTTATTGAAAAAGGGTTTCATCAGGCCAAGTACTTCCCCATGGGGAGCACCTGTGCTATTCGTCAAAAAAAAGGACGGGTCGATGAGACTATGCATTGATTATCGGCAGCTAAATCACCTTACAATCAAGAACAAGTACCCGCTGCCAAGAATTGATGAGCTGTTTGATCAATTATCTGGAGCTACATACTTATCCAAGATTGATCTTCGTTCTGGTTACCACCAATTGAAGATCAAAGAAGAAGACATTCATAAAACTGCATTCTGAAGTAGGTATGGGCATTACGAATTTATTGTTATGCCTTTCGGACTAACAAATGCCCCTACAGCCTTTATGCAGTTAATGAACAGCATATTTAGGCCCTTTTTTAATCCAAAAAAGCCCTGCCTAGGGTCTGGTGGGGGCCAACAGACTCCTAGGAGGTGAATTTTATTACTAGTGAAAAAAAAATTGGGGTTACATCAATCTGATGCTGGGACGACCCAGCTTATCCAAACGAGCCTCACCCTTTATAAATGAGGGTAGCTCACTGTTGTGAAAGAAGACATTACATTTTGATGAGCAAGCTAAAGAGGCCAATAAATCCGCTACTTTGTTTCCTTCTCTGTAGATATGATCAAACTTATCATGCTGTGAGGTAGTTTTCCAAATCACTCTGACATAGGATAGAATAGACCAAGGGCATTGGTATTCCTTTTTAATAACCCGAACAAGAACTTGTGATTCACACTCAAAGAGCGCTGGCTGGTAAGAGATAGTACGGAGATAGTGGATTCCATCAAGCAAAGCTCTTGTTTATGCTACAAGACTGTTTATCTGGCCATAGTAATGGGAGTAGGCTAGCAGAACATTTCCACTGTAGTCTCTAATAACACCTCCACCTCCTGAAATGCCATTTGGTTTGCAGGCACCATCCGAGTTTAGTTTGAGAAAAGGCCAAGGGGGGCAAATCCATTTTACTATTTTCAGCTGTGCACCATTGGTGAGGACACGCGTCACCCTTTACGACGGAGTACACGGATCTCGCCGGCATCCCTTTGGCTCGGCGACCAGTTGACAGATTAGCGGAGCTATCATCACTTATTTTATGCTTTGGGCCATGTTGGGCCTTGGTTTAGTCCGTGTGTGGACAATTTTCTTTCAGTCATGGACCTTTTTTAGGCCAAGTAGGCTTTATTTGTGTTTTGTAGGCTTGCTAGAGGCTAGGGGGGGTTATTGGGCCACTTCTTGGTTCACTTCTCTGGCCCATGAGGGCTGTCCACTTTTCCCATCCCCTGGGCCCACCTTGGGAGGCGCGCCCCACCTAGGGTTAGGGTTGGGGGGCGGACCATTCCCTCCCCTCTTGGAGGGAATAGCAGCCGCCCTTCCCCCCTTGCCCTCTCCCTCTTTTGGCCGCCCCCCCCACCTTTCACTCCTAGAATCTAGGAGATTTGAATGCCCTTCCCCGGTTGTGGCCGCCCCCCCATCTCCTTTCCCCTTGGCTAGGGTTTAGACCTAGCATTTCCCCATCCCATATAAAAGACCTTGTATTTTCTTTTCAAAAAGATAATGAAGAAATTGATGCTTGAGTGTTCATTGTGGAGTGCCACATTGTGAAAAGGGGCGACCCCTTCTTCTTCCTCCTCCTTGAGGGTGCGACGCC